>CM034155.1:213339101-213729857 GCA_019776745.2 Taxus chinensis
ATACTGTAGTGCCCATTTCCCTTTGACACTTTTTTTATTATTGATTTTGATACTGTCGACTACACTTATGGATATATTGTAACTTTTTGATTTAGCATGATACTAAATGTTAGAGATACTGGACTATTATTGATTTCAACTCATATATGGTGCATGTAGATTATTAGAGATATTTTATATTGATGTTGATATACTGTTAACATGGTTATTTATATATATACTTCTGACATGTGATATATTTCGTCATCTTGAGTAGACCTTTGATAATTGAAGTAATGTTGTGATTATTTTGACATGAATGAAACGTTGGATAGAAATGTTGCATAGATGATATTTGATTTGTATATAGATGATTGTAGATTTATATTGCATATTTTATCATAGATGTTTTTAATGTGGCCACGAGGCCGAATGAGGTATTTTTATGTTTTGCAAGTAAATTTATTCATAACAAACATCGGGGGGATTGTAGACCAATCACATTGGAATTCTAGATGAATTCAACAAGGGTAACCATGTCAACATGTAATTGTGTGTGTGTGTGTTTGAATTTGGTTAGGGGAAAATTGTGACCAAGGGGTCATGTGTTGTCTTTTCTTTTAGTTTCCCTTTGTTAATGTTAGTATGTATTTCTTTTAGTGATGTAATTTACTTGTTCTAATTAATTCGATTTTGATGAATGTATTTTACCCTATATTATTAATGGGTTGTAGTGTCTTATTAAAGTTAATAAATCTTTTCCTAAACTAATTAAAGATGTGACCAAAGGAATGCATTTATTAGAGTATATTTCTCTTGGATTTTAGGTTGTAACTTGAGTGCTTAGGGATCTTGAGTGTTGTACACTCTACCCCTTCATGGAAATTCAAATTTGGTCTTAGAGGCCAAATTTGGAAGCTTGTGGGACAAATCAAACTTGTCCCATACCTCTTAAATTGCTATGCCAACCCTACCTATGGGTTGGGGGGTCAAAATTAGACCCCATTCGGTGTTTTGGGAAGATACAAAGGTGAAATATTTATTGCACTTTCCTTCAAGTAATTAATTTTATCCTTAAGAGGGTGTGGGCTTAGATGGTGTGTGTAAGTAACATGTCATTCCTTAAACCACTTATTAATTGTGCATTGGAATATGAGGTTGACTAAGGTGATGTGGAGGGGAGAGGAAATGAGGTGACATCCTACTTGGAGCCACATCACCCTCCTCTTTCCCTTTCTATTTATTGAAATTCTTTTGCTTGTTTGGGGGTTACTTCA
The DNA here is from genome assembly GCA_019776745.2 of Taxus chinensis. Lineage (NCBI taxonomy): Eukaryota > Viridiplantae > Streptophyta > Pinopsida > Cupressales > Taxaceae > Taxus > Taxus chinensis. The sequence continues at coordinate 213,340,358 of CM034155.1, forward strand.
TTATTTTTCTCTTGCATTTTTGGAGGAGTTATAGTATTTTTGGGAGTGCTTGTGGATTGTTGGATCTTGTGGATGCTTTCTTAGTTTTGAGGATCTTAGAGTTTTACTCTTGTAACAAGCTCTACTATGGAAAGGTAGGAGCTTTACCTTGCTTATGTTATGCTTTACTTTGTGTTTATATGTTTGTGTTGAGTATTGTTATTTGGAATGATTGTTGGGTGTGAGTAGATTGCCTGAGTTTGGAGTAGGAGGAGACTATGGGGAGACTTTCATGTAGGGAGGCATAAGAGTTTACCTTTTTGTTGGAGCGAGTTTGGTTTGGGTGCCCCACCTTATACAAGGAATGTTTGCATTTCCTTCTTGTTTCTTTTATGAGGGAGGCATAATAAATTGAGGGATACATAAGAGTATGTGGGAGGTATAAGGGGTACTTGAGGGAGACATAAGAGTATGTAGGGGATTTGAGATATGCATTGGAGGCTTTAAGGTGGGAACCCATTCCCATTGGGAGCCATAAGTGGCCTGCCCATAGGTCTTGCTCTTTTGGCTTTCATTTTAAGCCTTGTTTTTGTTGTTTTGTTGTTCTTTTTTCTTGTGTTGTTGATGTGAATGTGGTTTAAATGGTTGTGAAATATTTGTTTGTGTTGTGGAAGCTTGTTGTTGCCACGTGTTGGAATTATCTCCCATTGTAATGTGGTTGGGGCTCAGGGCCCAATGGAGAGGATGGCTTCTCATCTTCATTGGATATCTTGGTTGAGTGGAGAGCATTGCCTCTCCCCTTATTTTTTTGTGAATCAAGAAAATCGTGAATGGGCTCTCTTGTTGGTGTTGTGAAGCATGGAGCTTGGTTGGTGCCTCAAGAAATAGACTTGTAATAATGTATTCCTTTTAGCTTTCATTTTTTTTGTAAATTTTTCCTACTCTAAGTGGAAGATGTTGTATAAATCTTTTGAAGGAAAAACATTGTATTGATTTTTATTATCATTGCTGTGAGGTATGTGGAAAGTCCTGAAAGACTCTTTAGTGAACCAAGTTTGGATAGTAAAAATATGTTCTTGTTTTTTTTTAAAACAAAAATCTATTGGAAAGATTAGTAGCTCTCATCTTAAGATTTATTGAAAAAGCTTGGTTATAATTGTTGGTGTAGATGGTTGGAAACTAGTAGTTTGAAAAAGAAAAGGGAGGGTTACTTCCTTGCATTCCATGAAATTGATTTAGTTGTGAAAAGTTACATTTGTTATTCCCTTATAGTAGTTGAAAGAAAGTTAAATTTTATTCAAGTGAATGGAAGAACTTAAATGTTAAATTGTTTTTCTATGGCCAATCAAATAACTAAATTCATAAATCTAAGGGAGAGAAGAAACTACCCATTTACAACTGCTTGGATTATATAAAATAAATATTAATATATTGTAACTTTCCTCATAACCCCATTAAAATCATAATATTGCAATAAGTAAAATTTGAGTTACTACCTCCTCATGCCTCTTTTAAAAAAAAGATATACTACCCAACTTTTTTATAAAGACATTTTAATTTTAGAACACAAATTTGATGACCCTAATGACTATATGAATCTTACTTCTTGATTTAAAAAAAAAAAAAAAAAAAGTGTGTTAAAACCAATGTATCGAAAACATCTATTAGTTTTACTAATTTCTATATTACTAATTACTTAAGCATTATTATTATGACAATAATAATAATATTATTATTATATTTATTGCTATTATTATTACAAATAAAAAATAAAAAATTGATGGTAGTATATATATATATATATATAAGTACGAAATTTGTAGATTGGATGAAAATAGGAGTTTAATGTAGTTTGTATTAATTTTTGAAAAAAAGGCCCCTTTGGGCTGCGGCCTGTGTGGTGAGTGAGGAATATGGGGTGGGGTGGAGTCGCCGACCCCTCCCCACCCTCCAATAAAACTTAATACTCAAGAGTATTATTTGCTGCGTGCACTAATTTGAAGCCTGCGCACTGTGCTATTTCAGCCTGTAGCTTGCCCTCCGCGGCCAGGATCTCTCTTATATATATATATATATATATATATATATATGCTTACAATTTTAAATTTCAGGTTTAAACCTATTTTGTCTTTTTAAAAAAGAATACACACACACACACATGTATGTATGTATGTATGTATATGAATATAAATACAAATACACATACATGTGTATCATCCTCATACCTAAATGAAGATGTAAGTCTAATTTTAGCCATTTAAATAAAATGGACAAAAAAAAAAGAAAACCCACAAGCCCATTTCGGCAAATAAAGGAAAACTATGCTAAATAAAATATATAAATGTATAGAAACCCTAGGAGAGGGTGTAAGCAAAATGAGGAAAATATTGAAGCTTATTGGCCACTTCCAAAAAATTAAGAGGGCCTCCAATGGCTTCCCTTCCTCCTTAAATCTGCAAAACAAAATAGAAACAATGAGACATATGAAATGAGAAAGGAGACTTCATAAGCATGCTTTAGGGTTAGTTTGCTCTTTTCCACATCAAGGGACCAAATTGAATCCATTCAAGGGATGAGATTCATCCCTACAAAAAATAGGTGGAGAGTGGGTGAATAGAACTTGCCTTTTAATTTAAATGTTTTTATTTCAAATTATGGGTTGACTTTTAAGGGGTTACTTTATGGGGCAGGGAAGTGTTATTTATCCTAACCCAGCTTTTAATATGGGACCTTTCTAGTTGTTTCAACATTGTAGAAATTAAATAACCTTGGTATTTAATTTCATTGGCCACTTTTACTCTTGACACCCCATGGGGGTATATTTGACTATTAGCAGAAATTATTTTATTATTTAAATAATCATTAGGGAGTTCAAACGTGCCTAATCAAATCAATGTATTAACGCTTAATGTAGATTTTAAATATTGTGTTATCTTGGAATATTATTATTTTTATTTGTGTCTTCGCCTTAGAGACATTAATGTGGCAACTATCATTTTCAAAAAACTTTGTGGGCACGATTTTCAAAAAAAAATATTCCATAATTTTTTCTACTAAAGCTAGGTTGTTCTTAGGTCTCGTGCGGACAATTTTTTTATGGAAGTTACACATAATTTCTTTAATTCCAACCCACCATTGACGCATATCAATTGCAATTGCTTATTAACCTTCCACAAGTACCTACGAATGTTTTTGCTAGTATTATTTTATGCAATTGTTCACTGGATTGATTTCTCATTCAAAGACTGTAAAGTAAGGGCAGCCAGGGGCTAAAACTACATAACAAAAACATTACGATGCAAATGTTTTTAAATTTTCTCACACGTAACAATCTCACTTTAAAATCAAAAGGATTTTATTAGTTTAAATTTAAATTTCAAAAATAACTTCTTGTTATACTGTGTTGCTCTATCAAAATGAGTTATTAGCAGATTCCTCTCATAGAGATTGAGATGGTGCTACTTCCAGTTTGAGTTAGGACTTCAAATGGGATAATCTTATATTGTACTCACTTACATAGTTGCAGTTACAGTCATGTATTATAGCAATTTTTACATCAATACTTTAATTTACAAGAGGCAAATCACATTCAACAAATTTTTTTCGAAACCTTATTCCTTTTTTTACAGATTGCCCCGATGCACAGAAGAATCTTATCCTAGGTTTAACTGCTACCATTACCGGTCTTGCAATTTCTTCTTTTTTTTTCCAATGAGCTTGGTATTTGGATGCTAGTTTTTCTTATAATTATTTAAATGTATAAAAAATGAAAATAAGTTTTGCTTTAAACAGGTGGTTTGTTTTAATTGTTTAACATTGTTTTTGTTCGAATGATCTATAGTGTAAATCCATTCTCAGGGTATAAGAAATGAAGCTTCTTAAAACAGATCTGATTGTAAGATCGCAATCTAACATACATAAAGAAATACAACTGTTGAATCTAGAATAATTCTTCTTAATATAAAGCTTATAACACTTACATAATATGAGCAGTGATAGCAGTGAAAAGAGGAACCAATTCGTTATCATTACAAACAAAAGGGAGACCGCTAAAAGATATGAGCTAACACATGCTAAAGAAAATGCCCGAACAAAAAATAACTCCCAAATCATCAAACCACTAAAACATTAAAGAATGAAACAGACATCATTGAGCAAAGGGCACCCATTTATGCAACTCCTAATTAGGTAACAATTCCATCCTCCTTTATGCCAACAAAATTAATCCGTTACCACCATCCTGAATTGGGCTATTTTATAATTTTTGTACCTTATACAAATGATGCAGAATCATATTTTGAATAAAATTTAGCAAGGAAGATCCCTCTTAAATGAAAGTGCAAGGATTCTAGGGATGACATGAACCATTAGAAATATAGTTGACGTACAAGATAAGCTCAGGAATCAAATGCTCAGGGTGCAAATTATCCCCATCTTGCTTCAGAGAGGCAAGCCGTCATGATCTCCTATTGCTGAAGGGTGAACCCAAAAACTTCAAAATCATATCAAGTTGATTGAAGTACCTATTCCTCAAGTTTATTTTCAATGCAAGTGACAACAATATACTAGAAAAACCAATTAAATGGGACATTCCCAATCCAATCTCATACCATGGTATTTGATCTTCACTATGGTCTTCTTCATCATTTGTATATTCAGGAGGAGGAGGATGCCAATGAGAAAATTGTGGCCAAAAGTAGTTCTTTGGAAGTGGACATTCCCATAAATTTGGATTTCTAGAATATGATGATTCATTGAATGTTATCATCTGTCCACCTTGTGGTATGCCACCAGAAAGCTTGTTCATAGACAAAGTTTAAAGATGCCACATAGCTTAAAGATTGAAGCTGCCAAGGAATAATTCCTGAAAACCTATTTTTAGAGAGATCCAATGAATCTAGCTTATTCATTTTTCCCAAACTAATTGTAGTATTCCAATTCAGAGTGTTCATTGATAAATTGAGAAACCTCGAACCTTTGAATTTTCTGAAATCAGAAGGAACATCTCCACTCAGTTTATTATTAGAGAGATCTATGAATCTCATGGTGGAAAGAATATATGGGTAGTGTTGGTTTATGCCTTTGATAATCATATCTAATTCATCATAATAAAAATGAAAATAGTCAACTAGATAGGACATGACATCATCACTTTCATTGACCATTATACCATTTTTTGTTGTTATGGTCATTGCTTGTAAAGATACAATCCTGTTTGGTATAAAACATGACAAATTGTTGGAGGAAAGGTCTAATATCTAGAGTTTCTTTAGTTCTCTAATGCCTGATGGAATAGTACATGTGAAATGATTCCCCTTCATCACCAACACTTATAGTGCTAAAAGATTATGTAGTTCCCCCCCATTTCCAATCCTCAAGCTGCACACCTGTCAGGTGATAGCGCATGAAATGACACATCCTAAGAACCTTTTCAAACCTGTCAGTTTTCTAGCATAATAATCCAAGCACATTGTTTGAGGTATAGAGTCGGAAACCATGTGAAGCCCAAATTAACATTGTAATTTAGTAGTTTTTGGTTATTTAAAGCTAAACTAAATGCTTCTAGGAACCGTGCTAAAATGGGAGCTTTGGAATGGGTTCCTTTTTGGTTGTAGCTACAAGTGCCTCGATAGAAATGTATGAAAAATGTGAAAGCATATACAGGTCATGAAATATTTTGCAGAATGCATATGGAATGACGTTCTAGCTGGAAAGGCACAAATGGATTGATTTGCATCTGTATATGTGTCTAAAGAAGGTTTGATTATCTCTGAAAGGAGAAGCAGATTTGTTTCCTGCCGCTGGAGTGTTTATTTTATGCAGAGGAAGACAAAGATTGAGGTTGAGGAGGCACTCCATCCAGGCGTATTATCTAGTTTTATTAATTTTTCTCCCTCCATTTTTATGCACATGTATTGCGTGCATTTTTACCCTACCAAAAAGTTTCTCATGGTAGGTAGGTGGCAAATACCACTTCATTTTATTTCTACCCCTTAGCTTTTATTTCAAGTAACTAGTGTATTGATTTTAGACATTGGAGGTGCCCATCCTGTTATCTCACGTATGTCTCTGCAAGATTTGTCTCTTTCACACTACATGTGCATGAAATCTTGTGTTTTCGTAGTCTCAACAATATATTAGCTAGTATTAAGTTCTTAATTTTTGGCGGAGATGATGATACCTGATGGATCTTCTGCTATTTTTGTTTTGAGTAAAGACTATTTAACAGCTAGGCTAAGTCATGAGTTGAAGGGTATTCAAGGAGCTTTCTAGCTTGATGATTTCCTTACACCGGTGTGCCATGTCATTTTTCTAGTAATCGAGGGACTTCATTATAGTAGTCTTATGAGACTTATGGTAAGTTTTGATATGCTTAAGAAGGGGATACTCGAACCATCTTTGTTGAGTTATGCTATAGTGGGTGTTTAATCACAAAGATCTAGTGTAACTTCTAAGAAAGGATTGAGATAGTTTGCAGGATGATTCAACTAATTTTTTAGATGATCTAGTTTTCATCCACACAAGTTGCGTGAATAGGGGTTCTCTTGGTACAATGTTGTGGGGTTGGGGAAAACATTGCCTCTTTTTTTTTAATATGTTATCTTTTAGAAGAAATGGATATGTCTAGCATATCACATTGTGGATTCATTATGATTATAAATTAGATGTTCTTTCTGGAGCCCCCTCTTGGTCACAAATGATGAGAATGATATGGAAGGGAAATTTATGTCTATTAGTTCCTAGAGAAGATATATTGAGATACCTATTGATGGAGCAATTTCTGGTGGAGTCAATTTATTTGTTATCCAATCAAAATCCTCGAGACATGTGTTTAGCTAGGTCATAACCGTGTTGGTGATGCAAAGTGAGGAAGTGTGAGAAAGCCCGAAATAGTTACCAAAATGTTTGAAGTTGATGGGGTCATGTTGAATGCGGGGATCACACGTTTTGCGTAAAAAGGTATGGTTTTCTCCTTTTCGCTTGCCCTGAATTCCTCTTTCATCATTTCTTGCATTTGGAAATTAAATGTTAATTATTAGGAAATGTAACTCCAACCAATGATAAAAAACCTTACTTCATTTGGAACTATCAAACATCAAAAAAATTATGACCTTGAAAGTTATGCACATGGAGTGCCACACCAAAATATACCGCAAACCTGAAACTCCTTGCATGACCCTGGTAACATGAGAAACTATGTGGACACTTAACCAAGTTGTTTGAACTTAGTTAATGCCCTTGCATGTTGAATTTCTAAGCCCACTTAGCTTATCAGTCACTTGTAGTGATGTGCTTCTTTTAGTAAAACGTGATCGGTTTTAGCCTACGGTTACCGCTTAGTTCGAGTGAAAATGAAAAATATTTCCACCTATCCCTAGACTGACAACAATAGAATTGTAATCTATCTACATTTCAATGAAAATACCTTCAGAGACATGTTTTATGAGTAGGTTTCGGGGCCCACTGGTCGCTGAGTGACAAGAGTTGTCGCAATTATGATAATTGGCCCCGGAGTTTCCCTTGTAACTTGAGCTATGCTCTTCCTAATAAAATTCCGTCAAACATGGTGAATTATATGCATATGGGAGAGTATGTAGGAATCATCAAACTTTGTGTTCAAATTGAAAACGAGTGTTTTCAAGGCCCAATTTTTGAGCACTTTAGATGTTTTGACCAGCTTGCACCAAAATTGCAACTTTAGCTAAATACACCTTCTAAGTGTTCTCTTGACTCCTAACTAACCGTGGAACCTTGTACATATCATTTCCACACTTTATAGAGTATGAATTGATCAAATTATTGTATGAATAATTTTTAGGAAATTATGATGTTTCTATCTCTTTCCTTTTCTTTTTCTAGAAGTAACTTTGATATTTTGACTAGTTATAAATGTTCATGGGTTGGAAATGATATGAAAATTTGATAATATATGTGGGTATGATATGATGAATAGAAAGGAAAATGAAATCCATACTTTCTCTCTCTAGATATAATAATGAAAATATTGATTGGGTTTTGAAAATACAAATGAGTCAAAATGTATATGAGTTGAAATGAAATGAAAATTGGATACGGGATGCTACAGTGATTTGAAAAAAAAATGAATCCTAGATTTTCTTCCTCCTTCCCTAACTCTTTTGTCTCTTTCTCCCTTTCTCTATCTCTCTCTATTGTATGTTCTGATTGTTTGAAATGATGGATGCGTGGAATTTATGCTTGAGTGTAGGGGATTTCCATACTCAGTCCTAGGAACGCTGCAACGTTGGTTGCAGGTACTCCAAACAAGAGGAATTTTTTGGATGTGATATGTCGTAATTAATGAATTCTCATTGTAATGTTATATTCACCTTGCAATACATGTATTACCATATAATAATGATATGTATTATTGTCTGAAGAATTATTCTTTGTATATTTTGAAAAGAGAATGCCATTGTGGCTATATTTTATAGTGTCAAATTGGATGTGAAGTTGTACTCAATGTTGTGCCTATGTTATAGAGATATCAAACTAATATTTTGCCATGTTAATTATTGGTTTATTTCCTTAACAACCATAATGCTAGGTAGAATCTACTCTCATCAAAACTAACAAAAATAAAAGAAGAGCTATAATGCCTATTGTACTTACACCTCCCATTTGAGTATTTTTCTAGGGTATAAAAAATTGATCATGTTAATAAAATACTCTGATATCATTAATAATCTTCATGCTTTGCACCTAAGATGTCTTATTAAAGACCATTTCCTTGATATTTTATGATGTGGTGATTATATGTTATGAAACCTATCATATTGGGATGAGTGGGGTGATCATGTCTAGGTGTTACAGGTATCACCATATCTTGAATCAAGTTATCCCTCTTGTGCATAATTTTCCTTGGTACCCTAGTGGGTGGCCAAAGCCTTGCAAGATAATTGGTGGTTGTACCTATGATTAATCTCTTGTGAGATTTAAAATATGTGAGTGGAGACTACATTTTGAATTACTTGCATATTTACTTAACAATTGAAATAGGTCCTTAGGAGGCTTTTGTAATGCATAAGTTTGTTTGGGATATCTCTCTTTTAATATACGCTAATACTTATATGTCTAAGAGCATTGAAATGAGTTGTCTTGTGCGAGGTGTAGTACCCACTTCCCTTCGACACTTATTACATTTTTGATTTCAATTACTGTTGATTATATACATGGATATTATTGTATCATTTTGGCTTAGCATGATGATTAGACAATAGAGATACTTTGACTATCAATGGATTTCGATTCATAGTATGATTTGTGTGGATTTCTTAGAAAGACATTTTATATTGATGATGATGTGTTGTTGACATATTTATATATTTATGACATTTGACATTTTCATCATATTGAGTAGGATTTAGCAGTTGAACTAATCTTGTGATCTTATTGGTATTGATGAAATATATAATTGAGATGTTGTTGAAATTTTAAAATAGTAACATTATTTGTTTAGATGATGATTTAATTTATATATGGATGATTATTGACTTATATGTGTATATTTTATCTTGGATGTTTTGATGCGGCCATGAGGCCAAAGGAGGTATTGTGTGTTTTACAGGTAATTATATCACAACAATCAAAGGGGGATTGGAGACCAACCACATAAGAATATTGGATGGATACGACAATGGTCACCATGGAAACTTGTGTTATGTTGTGTGTGTTTTATTTGTTGTTAGGGGGTCCCCATGGGGGGATGACCTCCAATTGTGACCAAGGGTTTGTGTGTTGTTCTTTTATTTTCCTTTATTTAATTTTAGAGTATGTGATTTTATGGTGATGTAATTCCCTTTTATCATTAATTAATTTATGTGTCTAGATTAGTAAATTAATCATGTTACTAAACTAATTATGGATGGGACAAAAGAATTCATTTATTAGATTAGATGGTTCTTTGGTTTATGTGTTTTTAAGTTGAGTGTAAGTAACTTGAGTGTTGTACACTCTACCTCATCTTGGAAATTCGGATTTGGCCTTAAGGGCCAATTTTGGAGGCTTGTGGGACAAGCTAAGCTTGTCCCACACCTCTTAATTTCTTATACCAACCCTACCTATGGGTTGGGGGGTCAAAAATAGACCCCATTATGTATTTTGGAAGGCAAAAGGTGAGTTTTAATTGCACTTTCTTACATGTGTTTATTTTTTGTCCTTAAAGGGTGTGGGTTGGAGTGGTGTGTGTAAGAGGTTTGTCATACCTCTCAACCACCCATTTATTATGCATTGGGGTATGGGTTTGACTTGGGTGATGTGGGATGGAGAAGAAATGATGTGGCATCCTACATGGAGCCACATCATCTCCCTCTTCCTCTTTTCTATTTATTGGAATTTTTGGGAAGTATTTGGGGTTACTTGCTTGGTTTTGGATCTTGGATTTTAGGGAATGTTCTTCTTGTTGGAGTTGAAGGGAGCTTGGAATTGCTTGAGTTTGAAATATTTTGGGACTTTCTTGAAAATTGGAGCTTTACCATGGCAAGGTAGGGTCTTGCATTCTTGTTTTTCTTCTTGTTTTCTTGTATGTTATGTGTTGTATGGATTTTTTCTTTCTTGAAGTGTTGGGTAGTGAAATGACTTTAGGTTGTGTTGAGATAGTGAAATGGGGATGAAATATGTTGGGAGGCATAAGAGCTTCTTTGTGTGTTTAGGAGGGAGTGGGTTTTGGATGCCCCACCTTGTTCTATTTTGTTATTTTGTGCATTGTGGGAGCCATAAGGCATGATGAGGGAGGCATAAGAGACATATATTTGTTGTTGTAGGGAGGCATAAGATATTTTGGGGTTGATTGTGTTTTGGAGGATTTTAGAGGTGGGCATCCAAACCCTTGGGAGGCACAAGGGTATCCCCATATTCCTATCTCTACTTGGCTTATTTTAGAGCCATTATTTTGGGAAGTTGTTGTGCTTAAAAATGAGTTTTTTTTGTGGTTATCTTTCTTGTGTGTTTGTTTCTTGAAAGTAAGTGTGGAAGCATTGTATAGTTTCCATGTGTTTGATCCATCCCTTATTGCCTTGTGGTTGGGGCTCGGGGGCCAATGAGAAGAATTGCTTCTTCTTCTCATTGGAGTTTTGGTTGGGTGGAGAGTGTTGCCTCTCCCCAATTTTTGTTGTTGTGATCAAGTGAAGAGAAGACAGAGCCTTCTTGGAGATTTTATTCTTGGAGCACTAATAGAAGACTAAATAATCCTCCATTGTAGTTACCTTTCTTGTAAAATTCCCACTTCAAGTGGAATATTTATTGTATTGCTTTTGAAAGAAAAGTTGTATTGATTAATTGATTATTAAGATTGTAATGTATGTGGAAAGAGAAACAACTTTAGTGAAAGTTTTTGATATAATGGAATTGAAGATTGAAAGGAAACAACTTGTTCACATTTTAGTTGATTTGTTATCTCTCAAATGGGTGTGTATTTCTTATTTAAAATTAGTAAATTTTATTGAAAGTCTTGTTATAATTTCTTGTGGGAATGTTGAAATTTGTATGTTGTAAAAGAAAGAAATAGTTACTTTCTATTGTATTACATGAAGACATATAGATAGAAAGTAAATTATATTTGTTCATTTCCCTGTATAGTGGTTGAAAGAAAGTCAAACTTTATATGTTAATATGGAAAGAACTTAAATTTTAATTGTCATTTACTTGTCAATAAAATAGACTAATTCCTAAATCTAGTGGAGTAAGAAATTACTTATTTACAACTTAGACCTTAGATCTCATTTGATTGTATAAAGTATTATATTATCAACTTCAAATTAATAAATTATAATGGAAGTAAAATTAGTTATACCCCAAACAAATATTACCACCAAATTTTAGAAAATTTAAAGTATAAGATTTAAATTCAGGCGATCCTATTAAAACCATAAATATTATTATTTATTTAAAATATATTATATATTAATATTAAAAATAATATATAATAATATATATTAATATATAATAGTTTATATATATATATATATATTAAAAGTGTTTACTATTAAACAAATAAATGTAAAAACTAAATATATTTTAAAAAATTAGTGTTAAAAGTGGAGGGAGGGTGCAACCCCATGTATAACATTTAAAGGAAATGGTGGGGGTGGGGTCTATTGACCCCGGGCGAACCCCATCGACCCCCCCCCCAATATTTTTAATACATTATAAACCCCAATAGGGGGTCAAAAATCCATGTTTCCCTACATCTATATGCATTTTCTTTTAAGTGTGGACCACGGGTTTTGATATAATTTAATATACAAAAATATTTATATATATATATATATATATAATATATATATATATTTACTTGGTTTACATACATACATACATACATATATAAATATGTATATTATATATATATATATATATATACATATATACATATACATACACACACACATGCATATATGTATTCTTACCCAAATAAATATATACCATTTTAACCATATAACTAAAATGGGGCAAAACCCATATGCTCATTTGGGTAAATATTAAAATAAAGAGATGAGCAAAATAAATGAAATACATTGAAACCCTAGGTAAGGGTATAAATAAAACAAGAAAATAAATGAAGCATGTGTATCCTTCCAAAATCTTGAGGTGGCCTTTCATGGATTCCACATCCTCCTCCACCAATCTACAAAACAAAACAAAGAAATAATAAGCCAAACAAAGAGAAAGAAGTCTTTCATAAGAAAACTTAGGGTTAGTGGAATCCCTTGATCTTGTGGCCCCAAATGAATCCATCCAATGGATGAGATTCATCCCTACAAAAAGTAGGTGGGGAGTGGGTGAGAGAAATTCAAATTTTAAAATGCATGGGTTGACTTTTTAGTGGGGCCACTTTAATTAAGTGTAAAAGGGTGGGTGTTATTTTTCTAACCCTTGTGCTAAATTAGAGGACATTTTTATTTAATGTAAAACCTTGACCCCTTTTGTGGGTATAATAGAACTTTAGTATTTAATTAAATAGACCCCTTTACCCTTGGGATTAATTTGTGCAAGTTTGACTATGGTGGAATTTAAATGTTTATCAAAATAAAATTTAGGGGAACCTAAACCATGCCTTAGACTAACTAAGTTTATTAAAAGGTATTGAGAGTTTTATTATTTTATTATAATGGGGATTAAAAAGGAAATTTATATTATTAATTTAAAGTAACTTAGAAACAATAATGTGATAACCGTTAATTTGAAACCTTTTTATGACCACATGTTTTCAAAAAAAAATTATTCCATAATTTTTCTAGCTTGGCCTAGGTTGTTCTTGGGTTTCGTGGGGAAAAATTTTTGTGGGTGTTACACTTGGTATCAGAGCCATGGGTTCAAATCTTGGACCCTTGGGCACACTTGAAAACATGAGACATGAACATTTAACCTAGCACAATTTTTTTTAAAACCTAGAAAACAACATTGTATGATAATTGTATAATATAGTAAACTTAGAAAACTGGAATAAAACCTAGAATGATGAACTAACTCTCACCTTGGTCTATGCAGGAGGCGCAGACCAGATGAGGGGTTCTTGCATGTAGATCTAGACTTACCACCTCTAGATCAGGGTGTAATGGCCATCTTACCTCAAATATTACAGACGCTTCAGGACGTCAATGTCGCTATATGCAAAGGATCCTTAGGAGGATGACTTGCTAGACAGGATAGGGAACCATCAGTTGAGGCTCATGCATCTCCTCAACACAGCAAGGAGCATAGGGTAGAGAACTCCTTGCATGGAGTTAGCTAGAGTAGAGTCACCTTAGAGGGGACATGGAGACAAGGATTTTAGGACACAAGGATAGATCTCGGAGCCCTAGGCTGAGGGAGGAACATGCAAAGATACCTAGGGGTCGATAGTCATCAGCTACAGACCATATCAGGGAGATCCTGAAGCTATGTTCGTCTCACTATTTTGGAGATACAAGTGGTTTTTAGGTAGAGGCTTGGTTAGTGAGCTTGAGTGGGTGCTTCAAGCTTTGCCCATGTACTAGCAACATGAAAGCTCATGTTGCGATCCATCTTCTGAGGGATGGAGTAGGTGTCTGGTGGAGGACTGAGGAGCAGAAGCTCCATGTAGACTTAGAGACAGTTACCTAGACTCTCTTTGAGGAGTAGTTCAAGAAGGTATTTATCTAAGAGGTTTATTCAGCAGAGGATAGATGAGTTCCATGACCTCCGTCAGGCATCCATGACTGTAGCTGAGTATGAGAGTCAATTTCTAGACCTACTTCAGTATGTCGACTATATGCAGGATGAGTAGGTCTAGGTATGAGGTTCATCAGGGGCCTGAATTTGGATTTGGGAGGTGAGTGTGCATTCATTGCCCACAAACCTTAGCAGAGGCTATGGAGAAGGCCTACATTACATAGGAGATGGGGGAAGATGCAGCAGGCCAGGGATAGAGTGCAGAGCCGCATCAAGAAAATGCAGGATAGTAGGTCGAGGGAGTCAGCCCCTCCTCCTCGTGGCGGACATGGTTTTGCACAATCTTCATTCATGACACCACAACAGCCACCTCAACAGTAGTAGTAGCAAACTCATCCACCATACAGACCTCCACAGAGATTTGATGCTTAGAGAGGATGAGAGTATGGGGCCTCCTCCTAGGGGTCCATTAGGACAAGGTGCACCAAGAGCTCAGTCAGTAGGAGCTCATCAGCAAAGACCTCAATAGTCCATAGCCAGATCATCAGGATCACAGTACATAGACCTCTAGAGTACCAGCTGGAGTTGCATCTCATTGGAGAGGATGAGGAAGTTGTTATGGTTGTGGCGTTGTTAGAAATCATTGGAGAGAGTTCCCACAAAACCCTAGTAACAAGGGTAAGGCATAGATTTCATAGCCTACAGTTGGTGACATGGGACATAGCCATCGGATCTATGCAATGGTTGAGAACCACCAGGCTGAGCACTAGAGCACCATGATAGAGACTACAGGTAGCATTGGTGGTATTCCTACCTCCATTTTGCTTGATTCTGGTTCATTGGATTCTTTTATTGCACCATCTTTAGTAGAGCATTAGAGGCTAGTGGCAGTTAGGTAGGGCCTTAGTTGGGATGTCGAGATGGATTCTGGAGCCAAAATATCTGTAGACTCCTTAGTTAAGGAGTGTGTAGTGGATTTGGGACCCTTCACCACTACCTCAGATCTTCGTATCCTTTTGTTGGGTTTGTATGGAGTCATCTTGGGCATGGATTGGTTTTCTACACACAAGCCAGAGTGGATTGTTACCATAAGACTATATCATGTACAGATGATTTGGGAGTTGAGTCAGTGATAGCTGAGAGTTAGGAGGACCCATTTCTATCCACACTATTTCTGCTATGTAGCTTAAGTGATGTGCACGACGTGGGTGTCAGTTGTATGCTATTACAATTAGTGATAGGTTAGAGGATGGGGCTAGTGGACCTTCACTTGATGATCACCCCATTTTTCAAGATTTTTTGGATGTGTTTCCTAGTGAGCTATAGGGATGCCTCCCCCACGTGAGATAGAATTCCACATTGACTTGGTTCTAGGAGAAGAACCTATCTCACGAGATCCTTAGAGGATGACCACACCTGAGATTTGTGAGCTCAAGTTGCATAGCTTGAGGGCCTTCTTGAGAAAGGCCTAATCCATCCTAGTGTATATATCCTTGGGGTGCACCAGTGATTTTTGTTAAGAAGAAGGATAGATCCTTGTATTTGTGTGTAGACTACAAGCCAGCTGAGCAAAGTAACGATCAAGAATCGTTACCCCCTTCCTCGCATTGATGATTTGTTTGATCAGATGAAGGGGGCCACAGTATTTTCTAAGATTGATCTTAATTCCAGATACCATCAGCTGAGGATTACAGAGGTAGATATCCACAAGTCAACTTTCCACATGAGATATGGGCACTATGAGTTCACAGTTGTGCCTTTTTGTTTGACGAATGCCCCCACAATATTCATGAGCTTGATGAATGGGGTGTTTAGGAAGTTTTTGGATTGTTTCGTGCTCATTTTCCTTGATGAAATTCTGATATACTCACATACGCGTGAGGAGCACGAGGAGCACCTTTGTCAGGTTCTACAGTGTCTTCGTGAGTAGTAGCTTTATGGGAACCTGGAGAAGTGTGCATTCTTTCAGTTTGAGGTGAGGTATTTTGTCACATAATTTTTGGGGAAGGTATCATAGTCGATCCTTCCAAGATTAGAGCCATTATGGATTGGCCAGCTCCCACTAGTGTGACCGAGGTGCACAGTTTCATGGGTTTGGTAGGATACTACAGGAGATTTGTATAAGAATTTTCTCGAGTTACGCACCCCATCACTTCCCTTCAGCAGAAAGGGAAGAAGTTAATATGGTCAGATAGATGTGAGAAGGCCTTTAGGACACTAAAGGAATGCCTCATGACAGTTCCTATTCTTGTAGTACCAGACCCTCAGGGTGAGTTCTTCATTTTCACAAATGCTTCTTTGGTAGGACTTGGAGGTGTGTTGATGCAGGAGGGATGAGTGGTTGCTTTTGAGTCTCGAAAACTCAAGGATTATGAGCTCAATTATCTGACTCATGACCTTGAGCTTGCAGTAGTTGTGCATGCCTTGGTGCGGTGGAGACATTTCCTTCTTGGATGGAGATTTACACTCAGGACTGATCACTTGAGTCTTCACCACCTCTTCATGCAACCCAATCTCAATGCTCATCAGTGGCATTGGATGGAGTTTCTTTATGAGTATGACATGGAGATAGAAGCATGTGAAGGGGAAGGAGAACATGGTTGCATAGATTCCCTGAGTAGATGGAGACATGTGGTTATTGCTACTTCAGTGGGTACAGATTTGTGGAGTAGGATTTAAAGTAGCTTCCTCATGACAAACTTCTACCTTGTAGCCAGATAAGATATTGAGTCTCAGAGGCCCCTTGAGGGGAGATTTGATGGATTTTCATTAGAGACAGATGGCCTTCTTAGGCACAGAGGTCGGATATATGTTCCTAGAGATGGAGGCTTGAGACAAGACATTTTGACAGAGGCTCATCGTGCACCTTATTCAACCCATCTCGGGGTGAAGAAGATGCATACCACCTTGAGACAGTTGTACCATTGGAGGGGACTACAGAGAGATGTGGCTCAATTCATGTCATGCTATTTAGAGTGTCAGAAGGTGAAGGCCGAGCATCAGCATCTAGTTGGCCTTCTCTTCCCTCACGCTATACCGGAGTAGAAATGGGACACCATTTCCATGGACTTCATATTTGGGTTACCGATGTCGAGATACCACCACGATGCCGTCATGGTCACAGTGGATAAATTGATGAAAGTGGATCACTTTTCTCCTGTGAAGACCACCTACACATCTAGCACAGTGGCATGGGTATACCTTGATGATATTGTCGGATTACACGGGATTATGTGGAAGATCATTTGAGACCATGATCCCTTGTACACTTCTCACTTCTAGACTATGATGTAGTATGCTCTTAGGAAAAAGATCAATTTCAGTACAACTTATCACCCTGAGACAGATGGATAGACAGAGTGAGTGAATCAGATCTTGGAGGACATGATTAGCATGTATGTCATGGACCATCAGTTGAGGTGGGAGGAGTACTTGTATTGGTGGAGTTTTCCTACAATAATAGTTTTCAGAGTTCAATAGGCATGGCTCCTTTTCAGGAACTATATGGTAGAGAGTGCAGGACACCACTGAGTTGGGACAGGTTAGAGGATAGGGTTTCTCTTGGGCTGAATTTACTACAGGATATGGAGCAGTAGGTTATTATGATTAAGAAAGAGATTGCAGGAGGCTCAAGATAGGAAGAAGAAGTATGTTAATCAACATAGGACAGATCATAGTTTTGAGGTGGGCACAAAGGTGTTTCTTCATGTCAGGCCACATAAGATCCCTATCCATTATGGAAAAGGCTCTAATATTTCTCCTAGGTTTGTGGGTCCCTTTGAGATCTTGGAGTGTATCGGTCCTTTGGCCTATCATCTAGCATTGCCACCTAGCTTGTCTCACATCCACGATGTATTTCATGTTTATGTACTTAGGAGGTATATTATAGATCCTTCTCATGTATTAGATTGGACCTCATTGTAGGTGCAGGATCAGGGGTAGGTGATGGTGGAGCCCATCCATATTTTAGAGCGCAGGACCTTGGGCCTTCGAGGCAGAGAGATTGACCAGGTTTGAGTCCAGTGGGACATGTATGATGAGACTACTGCTACATGGGAGGATGCTTCATTGCTACGAGTCCAAGTTTCCACACCTATTTCAGTGACTTCCAGGAGGAATTCGAGTCTAAGGGGAGGGGGATGTAGTGCCCACTTCCCTTTGACACTTATTATATTTTTTATTTCGATTATTGTTGATTATATACATGGATATTATTGTATCATTTTGGCTTAGCATGATGTTAGATGATAGAGATACTTTTGACTATTGATGGATTTCGATTCATAGTATGATTTGTGTGGATTCTTAGAGAGACATTTTATATTGATGATGATGTGTTGTTGACATATTTATATATTTATGACATTCGGACATTCTCATCATATTGAGTAGGATTTAGTAGTTGAACTAATCTTGTGATCTTATTGGTATTGATGAAATATAGAATTGAGATGTTGTTGGAATTTTAAAATAGTAACATTATTTGTCTAGATGATGATTTAATTTATATATGGATGATTGTTGACTTATATGCATATATTTTATCTTGGATGTTTTGATGTGGCCACAAGGCCGAAGGAGGTATTGTGTGTTTTCGCAGGTAATTATATCACAACAATCAAAGGGGAATTGGAGACAAACCACAATGGAATACTGGGTGGATACGAAAATGGTCACCATGGAAACTTGTGTTATGTTGTGTGTGTTTTATTTTTTGTTAAGCGGTCCCCATGGGGGGATGACCTCCAATTGTGACCAAGGGGTTTGTGTGTTGTTCTTTTCTTTTCCTTTATTTAATTTTAGAGTATGTGATTTTATGGTGATGTAATTCCCTTTTATCATTAATTGATTTATGTGTCTAGATTAGTAAATTAATCATGTTACTAAACTAATTATGGATGGGACAAAAAGAAGTCATTTATTAGATTAGATGGTTCTTTGGTTTATATGTTTTTAATTTGAGTGTATGTAACTTGATTGTTGTACACTCTACCTCATCTTGGAAATTTGGATTTGGCCTTAAGGGCCAATTTTGGAGGCTTGTGGGACAAGCTAAACTTTTCCCACACATCTTAATTTCTTATACTAACCCTACCTATGGGTTGGGGGTCAAAAATAGACCTGATTATGTGTTTTGGAAGGCAAAAGGATAGTTTTAATTAAAATTTCTTATATGTGTTTAATTTTTTTCGTAAAGGGTGTGGGTTGGAGTGGTGTGTGTAAGAGGTTTTTCATACCTCTCAACCACCGATTTATTATGCCTTGGGGTATGGGTTTGACTTGGGTGATGTGGGATGGAGAAGAAATGATGTGGCATCCTACATGGAGCCACATCATCTCCCTCTTTCTCTTTTCTATTTATTGGAATTTTTGGGAAGTATTTGGGGTTACTTGCTTGGTTTTTTCTCTTGGATTTTGGAATGCTTTCTTGTTGTAGTTGAAGGGAGCTTGGAATTGCTTGAGTTTGAAACTTTTGGAATTTCTTAGAAAGTGGAGCTTTACCATGGCAAGGAAGTGTCTTGTACTCTATTTTTCTTCTTATTTTCTTATTTGTTTATGTGTTGTATGGATTTGTGTTCTTTCTTGAAGTGTTGGGTAGTGAAATGGCTTTAGGTTGTGTTGAGATAGTGAAATGGGGATGAAATATCTTGGGAGGTATAAATTTCTTTGTGTGTTTAGGAGGGAGTGGGTTTTGGATGCCCCACCTTGTTCTATTTTTTGTTTTGTTATTGTGGGAGCCATTAGAGGGAGCCATAAGAGTGAGGGAGGCATAATGGACATATATTTGTTGTAGTAGGGAGGCATAAGAGATTTTGGTTTTGATTATGTTTTGGAGGATTTTAGAGGTGGGCATCCAAACCCTTGGGAGGCACAAGGGTATCCCCATATTTCTATCTCTACTTGGCTTGTTTTAGAGCCATTGTTTTGGGAAGTTGTTGTGCTTAAAAATGAGTGTTCTTTGTAGTTATATTTTCTTGTGTGTTTGTTTCTTTAAAGTAAGTGTGGAAGCATTGAAGTTTCCATGTGTTGGATCCATCCCTTATTTCCTTTTGGTTGGGGCTTGGGGGCCAATGAGAAGAATTACTTCATCTTCTCATTGGAGTTTTGGTTGGGTGGAGAGTGTTGCCTCTCCCCCATTTTTTGTTGTTGTGATCAAGTGAAGAAAATATGGAGCCTTGTTGGAGATTTGATACTTATAGCACTTGTAGAAGACTAAACAATCCTCCATTATAGCTACCTTTCTTGTAAAATTCCCACTTCAAGTGGAAGATTTATTGTATTTCTTTTGAAAGAAAAGTTGTATTGATTATTGGTTATTAAGATTGTAATGTATGTGGGAATGAAATACATTTTTAGTGAAATAACTTTGATAAAATGGAAATTAAGTTGAAAGGGAAAAAACTTGTTCACATTGTAGTTGATTTATTTTATCTCATAGGTGTGTTTCTTTTGTTTTAAAATTATTGGAAAATCTTGTTGAAAGTCTCTTGTGGGAATGTTTTGAATTTTTATGTTGTAAAGGAAAGAGATATCAATTTCTATTGTATTATTTGAAGGCATATGATGGAAATATAAATCATATTTGTTCATTTTGTTGTACCGGTTGAAAGAGAGTCAAACTTTATATGTTTAGATGGAAAGAACTTAAATTATTATTGTCATTTACTTTGTCAATAAAATCGGCTAATTCCTAAATCTAGTGGAGTAGAGAAATTTATTATTTACAACTTAGAACTTAGTCTCATTTGATTATATAAAGTGATTATCAAATTATTAATAAATTATAAAGGAAGATTAAAAATTAGTTATACCCCAAACAACATTACCACCAAATCTTAGAAAATTTAAAGTCCAAGGGGATCCTATTAACTCCATAAATATTATTATTTATTGACAATAGTACTATATAGTTATTAAATTGTCCCCAAAAATATATATTTTAAACCAAAAAATATATACATATATATATATAAATAGTAAAGATTAAAGGTTTAAAGGACCACATATCCTTTGACCACATAGCATTTAGTAGTTAAAACTGTTGCTGCGGTATGTACATAAAGGTTTGTGGGGAAAATGGTGGGGGTTGGAGTTGAATCCCACCCCCCAATAGTTGGGGCTAATCCCCCCAACCTCAAATATAAACCCCAATAGTGTATCCATAAATTTTCACATTGATGACTTCGTTGTGGCTTTTGCACAATTCGGTCTTTGAGTTGCTGTGGTTTCGATACTACATTATATTTAGGCTAAACCAATTTCTCAACATGTGTGTTATCTGTGTGTCTAAAAAAAATTGTGTGTTTTTTTTTACTAAAACATATATACATACATACATACACCTAACACACACATGTGTGTATGTATGTATATGCATATCATTACATGTATGTATATATACATACATACATACATACGTATTTACATACATACACATGAGTACACACATTAGGTATATATAAATAATGTATAATAAAAATATTTATAATATATATACAAATGTATATACTTATACATAGATGTGTGTGTGTGTGACACACACACATGTGTGTGTATAGTATGCATTGGGGATATATACATTCTCCCATCCATTATAACTAAAATGGGGAAAAACCCATATGCCCATTATGGGAAAATATTTAAATTTATAAATGAGATGAAAAAAACAAATTAAATACATTAAAATTTAGGTAATGGTATAAATAAAACAAGAAAATAAAGGAAGCATGTGTATCCTTCCAAATTCTTGAGGTGTCCTATCATGGCTTACTCATCCTCCTCCACCAATCTGTAAAACAAACAAAGAAATAATAAGCCAAACAAAGAAAAGAATATCTTTCATAAGAAAACTTAGGGTTATTTGAATCCCTTGATCTTGTGGCCCCAAATGAATCCATCCAATGGATGATATTCATCCCTAAAAAAAGTAGGTGGAGAGTGGGTGAGAGAATTTAAAATTTAAAATTTAAAATGCATGGGTTGACTTTATATGGGGCCACTTAATTAAGTGAAAAGAGTTGGGTGTTATCTCTTTCCTAACCCAAATGTCCTTTGGAGTTTTAAGCTAATGTCAACTTTGACCCCTTTGTGTGTATAATAGAATTTTTTAATTTAATTAAATATACCTCTTTACCTTCAGGATTAATTTGTGCAAATTTTACTATGGTGGAATTTAAATGTTTATCAAAGTAAAATTTAGGGGAACCTAAACCATGCCTTAGACTAACTATGTTTATTAAAAGGTATTGATATTTTTATTATTTAATTATAATGGGGAGTAAAAAAAAAGGAAATTTATATTATTAATTTAAACTAAAATGTCAAATGTGATCATAAAATGAATGTGATAAAGTAGAGCTCAATGAATAATACAACCTAATAAATTGGAAAACCAAATATGATGCATGAACACATGCTTTTTATGTATGAATGTGGTTAAACACCGATGTTAATGAAATAATGAAATGTAGCCTTGAGAATGGGATAAATTTAGTTGTAGCCAAGGTCTTATGAGTTAAGGATATTTCACTCTAATTGGACTTGTAAAGTTTAGTAAAACCTGTTATCCCAATTTTACCCCAGGTAAAATTGGTCAAATGCGATCTTGCACAAGAGAAATGGAGGGGTCAGCTCAGTCATGTGAGCTCACATTTGATCCCAAAATAAAGTCCAAAAATGAGAAAAGAAAAGGAACCGCAGAGAGTGCCATGTGCCTCATTGGTAAAACTCCAAGGGTAGAATCCAAAGCGGGGTCCCCAAGCGAGCGCAGACTCTCCACGTGGCCAGAGTCTGAAAAGGTTTCATCAGTCGTTAAAAAGTATAAGCTTGGGATAGGCTGTGGAAGCCTCCACGTTCCTCATCAACATAATTTCAAAAGCAAAATTTGGAAGTAGGTCCCAAACGTGACCTGAGCCTCCACGTGTCTCGGGTCAGGCATAATGTCTCTGTTAATAGGAAGCGCTTAGGCAGAATACAAAGAAAATAAAGCAGGGCCGCAGATAATGCCATGTGTTAGTTTGGCGCAACTTCAAGAGTGAATAGAGGGGGCAAAGTCTCAAGACATGCAGGGCCGCCATGTGGATCTCACTCGAATAGACTCAAAACTGAGAACACCTTCAGATGGCCATATATTTCGATTGGAAGCTCATAATTGAGCGGGAAAGGACTTTTTGGAGAGCTCTCGGCGCCTGCTACTCACTTGCCACCATCAATAATTTGGTCCACCATTTTCGAAGCTGTCACGTATCTCACCTGTTGCCATAATGAAGGACAGACCCCCCTTTCTTTCCCGGCAAGGAGCAACACTTGGAGGGATGGGTTCTGTAGTGAAGCCCATCATTGTTGCATGTGGATTTTAATGCTTTCTGGGGTGGTTAGAGTGGGTGGATTCAATGCTCTTCTAGGGGTGGTTGGAGTAGGGTTTGAATTGTTCCCTCCCTCCTCTCATTCTTTTATATATTGTAAAGGAGGGACATATTTTAGCGGTTGGTCATTCATTTATCTCCTACCCCCCTTCTCTCTTTCTTCCTTAGGGTAGAATGTGAAGTCTAAGCCTCCTTTCATGGATATGTAATGGAACTTTCTTGCCCTTTTCCCACTTGATGATGTACCGTGTAACTTTTGTAGTAATAAAATATGTTTCGTGATGCTTTTGTCCATCCTTTCTTATCCTGTGCATACTCTGATGTTTATTGTAGGTTCTAGGAGTTGTGCTTAATGGGTTATGAAGTGGTGTTCCATGTGAAATTTATCTCTAGTCCATGGCGTACCTTTTCCACCCTCTCATTTTCTCACCTCTCTCCACTTCAGGTAGTTTGGATGTGTGATCAACCACTTCCTTTTCTGGTGTATCACCGCTTAGTGTAGGATCTCTTTCCCTCTATCTCTCTCATTGTCTCCATGGAATGGTTAGATTAGGATAGATTAGGTTCTGCCTGCACTCGAGTATTTTTTGGTAGGTAGATTAGGAAGTAGGAACCAACCTTCTGTGGAGGTCCATATCAAGTACGTAATTCCCACAACTTGAGAGATGGTCCAATGTTGTGCAATGACACTGGATGCCCCACTCAGATACTAGTTCATTCGGATGTGGTGTGATTCTGCACTAACACATACCTCCATCGTTTTGGTAGGTGAGACATTTTGAATCATTCCTCTAAAGTTGTAGAATATATTTCTTCATTTTCAAATACTTAATCTCACTAAAATTAAGAGCTTGGTTCATATCACAAAAATCTACAACTTTCCAATTTACTAATGACATGACACTCGAAGGTGTTTCTTGAGTAGGTTATTTTTGGTGATTTTCTTTTTCACTTGCTTCTTGGGTCATACTGATAGTATGTACCATTAAGGCCTGATTTAGTGCACTGTTGAAGCATGCTGCCTGATTGTGGGGTTGTTCACAAGGGAAACACCATTCATAATCTTTTTCAATATTATTTTTTACTAGAACAAAGGCCCTAGATGTTAATGTTGTATTTTGATTATAAGTTTGGAATGACCTGAAAACTTGAGGTTGTCCTTCAATATGACTTTGATTTTTATCTTGAGATGGAGGACTATTTGGTTAATAAGGAGGCCTATTTGGTTGAGCTTGAGGCTGATATGGTCTGAAATTCTAGGTCTGTTACCTCTTAATAGTCACTAAATAATTCCTTAAATTTTGTAGTTGCTTCATGATCTCCTAAAGTTATTCAGAATTTATTGAAGAAGTGGATGGCTTGTTGGGAATTTGATTCCTAGGAGCTGAAATGGGGTTTAATTTAGGTGCTTGAATGGTAGTAGGATTTCCTATTTCTGGATATATATGCATATGATACCTAAGTGCAAGTTTGGTAGTTTGAATCAAGAAGTTCTCCACTCTTATGGAAATGTTATAGGCTCCTAGAAGTGTTGCCCATCCCATAGATTGTATCATCATAGATATGTCTAAATTTAGAGCATTTAAGAAGTAGAGGAATGCCCCATGTTGAAGAAAACTTTGATTCTACTCACGTTGTGTAAAGGACACTGAGATCTTTCAAAAAATTATTATTTTGTGCAAATACAAGTTCCCAGTAAAACATTATGGCCATTTGAAGATGATGGTTCCATATTGCAATAAATGATAGTGGTTAATATGCCTTTTCTGATTCCAAACCTACATTGTATCCTCATAAGTCTGAAATTTAGAACTTTCAGGATTCAAAACTTTGGTATTTTAACTTCGGAGGTCACAGTTAATGTTTATCCATCAAGACAGATGGAAGGTTCCAAAATGTTGAACCTCCAATGTCTGAAATTTTGGCTTCAGAGTTCAGAATCTGAACTCATATTGTATGTGGCATTGTTCATCCATGTAAGCTGTAAAATGTTCTCAAATTCTGAAACCTCGAAGTCCAAAATTCAGACTGTGGGTTTTGGACCTTTTGGTTTTTGGGCTTGTGGCATTGTTTATCAACCCAACTTGCTGAAACCTCTGAACCTCTGAAATCTCAAACCCTAAATTTCGGAGTTTGGGTTTCGGAATTTTTCACTTTTTTCATCTTTGAGGCTTCGTACTCTCATGATCCTGAAATTCACCTTGGCCTATATTCAAACAACCTCACTTCCAAAGTACATATTTTGTACCTCGGAGTTCAGACTACACCATTCCCTGAGCTATCTTGAAGTCCCAAACTCAACAATGTTTGAAGTCCAAATCTCAGACTTCAGTCTTCGGACCTTTCAGACAATGTAAGCCCACCGATTTAAAATTTGTCCTGCTAAGTCTCTGAAGTTCCTTCGTTGTTGACCCCGAAAGGGTATATGACCCCAAAAACCCACCGAGCCCTTTTAGACTTTGTAATTTCAAGGTTTTGACTCATTTTTTCCATTTTGCGAGGTGAGAAATCCAAATAACTCAATCCCTAAAGTCTAATTTTTTCAACTTAGCTCCTTTCTTCTCTACAAATTTCTTCTCTCCGCACATTTTTATGCTTGCCTAACATGGCCCCCAAACTTTGGTGAGTCACTTTTCGAGCTATCCTCCATAGCTTGGCCACTTTTACATTTCCGAATTCTACTGTCTTTGGCTTAAAGAGTCAATATCGACTCGAGCCCGACACCTTTTAATCATTTTGTGTCATTCTCCCACTGATGAGAGCCTTGAATTGATAATGTGAGTTCCCATGGCCAAATTGATCCTTCGATTTTCTCTCTATGAGGTCTTGTTTTTTCTGATTTTTCCTTAGCGAAAAAATCAAATAATATTTATTAGTATGGTCCTCCTGTAAAAATTAAGGTAATGGATGTAAATTTTTGATTGGTTTATTGGTACATGCATAAATTTTTGATAATTCTTCTTTTGGGCACACATACATGCATGAGTTTACCATAATTGGTGTTGGACTTTGTGAAGACATACATTATTTTTTTCCCCATGCATAATAATTAACACTCCTTATAAGCTTAGCCAACGTGGGAATGGCATATGATATGTGGTTTGTTTAAATTTTATACATTTCAGTGGTTTCTAACCATGGTTAGGATTAACCATGGTTAGATCACATGGTTAACCAAATAACTTTATCTCTTCATCTCTACAAGATTATCATTTTCTTCACTTTAATCTTGAAAGTTCTCCCTTGAGGAGACTATGTCAAAAAATAATTGGCCACCATTTTTTTAGTTTTGTTCCTAGATTTTTTCTCGTTCATTATTTTTGAATGCCCACCTCTATTTGTAACTCTTTCCTAGTAGTGTTCATTATGTTTTAAACTCAATTAGTTGGACGTGTTAGGTGTGCTTCAAGGGATCTATTGTTTTCATGATCCACTTGTGACTTAGTTGAGATATGATATAGCTCAACATGGCTCAATTTTTTTTTCTCAGATGTGGCATGAGATCTATATATTCTTTAACATATTTCCCTAGCTTGTCATGGGTCATTTTCATGTTTGTGCCTATGTTGAGCTTAGCCTTTATCGACCCATCTCATGGTTTTCCATGTTCAAGTCATTCTTCGTGTTTTGTTTATGCATTCTCGAGCTATGGACACAACTTTTACAAGATTTGATTTGCTTCATGTTACTTCACTCGTGTTGGAGGTCTTTGTCTTACTTAGGCTATTACAAAATGTGAACTTTATTTACTTGCAAAATCTCTATTTTCTTAAACAAGCTTTGATACAGTTTGTGAGCTTCTTTTTTTTGTAGAAAATATGTAGTCTTATACAGTGAACAACATAAAATAAATAAAATAAACTTGCATAAAAACATATTGAATGCTTGAACTAGCACTGCTAAGATCTTCGGTTCAAATTACAATAAATTTTTTACGTGCAACACTTCTCTAATTCTGCATGTGCATATTTTACACTTTGTGTTTGCATATAAAACAAATACAATTGTTGTTATTTAAATAAAATAACTTACCCAATAACTACTCTTCAGCTGAGAATTCTAAATCTGAAATGTGCTTTAAAACAACCGCATGTTTTGCATGCAATAAAGAATATTTATTTTATTTAAATGATTTATATCTACTACGAAAAATAAAGCTTTAACTAAAGCAAGACTCAGGCTAAACTTAGCTTTCCTAAAATGGTGCAGGGGAAATTATAGTTGTTAATGCATGCATATTTCCAACACTCCTGATTAATTTGAACCTATAGCTTTCACTATTCGGGAGCTAAATTTTATTTATATGATCTGCCATGTCCAGGATCACAAACTCCAAAACATTCTCTCAAATGTTTGAAAACTTCCTTTGCCCAAGACTTTGTAAAAAGGTCTGAAAACTAATCTTCAGATCTGCAAAAATTAAGATGAATTTCCTTATTGTTTACCAGATCCCTAATGAAATGATATCTCATATTAATGTGCTTTCTCCTCTTATGAAATACATGATTTCTAGACAACACTATGACTGAGTTGTTGTCACAAAAAATATGTGTAGCATACTCTTGCTTATGTTGTAAATATGTCAACACTATTATAATCCAAATAGATTGACATGTTGCTCCTATTGCTGTTATATACTCTTCTCCTATTGAAGATAATGTGACAATGGGATTATTCTTTTATGCCCATGAAACCACTCCTATTTCAAAGTGAAAATTATAGTGGGATGTGCTTTTCCTATCACCTATGCTTCCAACACTTTCATTATCTGTATACACAATTAATTTGAGATCATCTGAACTTGAATAAATAATTCCATGATTCCTTGTTCCATGTACACACCTCAAAATTATTTTTCCATCTTTCCAATGTGAATATTTTAGAGATTTCATGAACCTTGATATGAGGCTCACACCGTACATAATACCAGGCTTTGTGGCCATCAAATACATAAGACTTCCAGCCAACCTTTTAAATAATTTTAGATCCAAAAATGATCCTTCATCCTCTTTGCTCAACTTCAAACCTATTGCAAATGGTATTGGTGTTGGCTTATAATTAAACATGTAAAAAAATTTCAAAACATCATTTACATAATTTTATTGTGAGATAAAAACTTTACCTTCTGATTGTTGAACTTCAATTCCCAAAAATTAATGCATAAGACAAAGATCTGTCATCTCAAACTCCTTCGTGGCTGATTTGAATGACTATGTAGATAGATTTCCAATAATGACCAAATCATCTACGTATAAAAAAACAAGTAGTATATTACCTTTCTCATTTATCTTGGTGTATAAGGTAGGCTCACTTCTACTCCTATTGAATACCATTCTCAATCAAATAAGAATCTATTCTATTGTACCAAGGTCTAGGTGCTTGCTTGAGACCATAGAGCATTTTCTTCAATATGTATACTTTTCCTTCATTACCTTCAATTTTATAACCTTCTAGCTGATTTACATCAACTTCCTCTTCAAGAAACCCATTTAAGAATGTTGATTTAGCATCCATATGATAAATAGGCCATTTCTTTTGAGCTGTAATTGCTAAAACCATTCTTACCATGTCCAAACGTGCTACTGGTGCAAATGTTTTGTTGTAGTCAACTCCATATTGCTGCGTAAAACCTCTTGTAACCAGCCTTGCTTTGTGTTTCTATAATTTTCCATCAGCATTTTATTTTTTCTTGTAGACCCACTTGACTCCTATCATGTCCTTTCCTTTTGGAAGATCCAGTAACTCCCATGGTTGATTCTGTTAGGAATTATTATTAGTGCTTCACATTATAATATAGTTTGGTGACATTATTGTTATGTAACAATAATGTATATTAGGAGTTTGTTGTGTACGTGAGTTTACTGTTATTTATGGAAGAGTGGTTGTAGCCACCTCCTTGTTTATAGGAACAACATTGCCTATATATTTGTAATATCACGGATTATGAAATATAGTGTGAAGAAAATTATTGTGTAAATCTCTTTCAAAGCTTTCAATTGGCATCAGAGCAGTCTGATTCTATTCGTCCTGTGATGGAATAAAAATTATTTTGAGGGACATTAGATGTTCTTTGTTGTCCCGTATATGAGCAATATCAAATTCTTACATGCGGCCTGTGCACATTTGACAGAGTTGCATTGAATCCTGCGCACACATTACAGTCTTCTCCATTTCTTCCGTTGGGCTAGCATCCACGTGGAATTTGCATTCAACGTGTATCATTGGTCTCTGCGCATTCTAATTGATCCATCAAAGGCATGACAGATCATTCAAAGGCCGATCCATATGAAGTGGATCTCACAATCTGACTCGAGTTCGATTCCTGTGCAAAGAAAAAAAGAAAAAAACGTGGTCTGCAGCCTCTACCATCCACGTTCAAAGCTTCCTATGCATTCAATCAAATCCTTGCTTCTTATAAGGGGTTGCCCAGGCCATTATCCGTTCTGTTATAGATTTCAAAAGAGATCCATGGCCAAATATTTCTGATCAGGCAAAGAACCTTGTCAAATAGATGCTAGAGCCAGATCCTAAGCTACGGTTAACAGCCGAACAAGTGCTTGAGCATACTTGGCTACAGAATGCAAAAAAAGCTCCTTCACGTTCGGGCTACACAACCTGTTCTATAGAGAAAATAGCTACTCGCAACAAGGTTTACATCGTTTACATGCAAGAGCTAATTATTATCTATTCAGTTGATGCACAGAGGACGCTACTATATGATCTCAGTGTGACACAAATCTCTTCTCCTGTCAGATCCAAGATATTCGAATGCCAGGCTCAATCCACATACACAGAATCGTGTAGATTTCACACAACCATGAATAGAGAAAATAGGTCGGTTTTGTTAATTGTGAGTCTTATTTAGTTTTTGTTTGCATAGTTTTGTGATCTAATTCATTCTGCCCACGTGGAGCAAGTTTTTTTGAAAATTTATTAAAAAGGCATGTAAATGTTTTCAATAGTTGTTAGGATTACTCTATGTCAACGAGAGAGCCGAGTATAGGTGTCATTAGTATTATTTTAGTCATTATTTTATGTCAAAGTTATAAGAGTCATTTTGAGTCATTTTGTTATTATCGTCTATAGTCAAATGTGTTAAATTCAAGTGTTGTGTAATTAAAATATTTTTTAATTCGTAGTCAATAAACATAAGTCGTTATTTTTTGCGTTGAGTAGTAGCGTCATTGTCAAAAAGTCAAAAGTCGTGTCATTGTAAATGTCCAAAAATAATTTTTTTTTTTGCCTCACAGACGCATTTTCGGTGGAATCCGACGTCTAATTATAGTATATAAATTTGATCCCCATGATCACATTCGGCTGAGTTAGTAGCAAATCTAATGGAGGAAGGAGGCATCGGAGGCTGGAGGTCAGACAACGACCTCTCGTCAGTCACCAACGACGGGGCCGCACATAATGATTTGGTGGCACAGGTGTGCAGTGTGAGTATTTGATTTTCAGTGTGGTTTCCGTTTTCTCAGTGTGCTTCAGTTTGCAGTGTTCTTGTATTGTTTGGTATTTGATGGATGTTGGAAAGAAAGTTGTGTTGGAGCACAGATGACTGACAGTGATCCTCTGACTGACTTGGTCCTCTGACTACCGTACTTCGTTGGAAGATGGTCAGCTAGAAGAATACGTTCACTAGCATCAGTGACCATGTGCAGCAAGACCTAACTAGCAAGATCCATTCAGGAGTATGTTCTTCGATGCAGTTTGCTTCTCAGTATCTATATGTGTGGAATTTCACATTGTGGGGGGAATACATACCAATGTTCCATTCCCATTCTGTACCCAAAATGACTTAGTCAAGGAAAGCTTCCAGTGGCAGTGGCAGTTTTCTATGCTGTTCGAGATCGAGTGGCAGCGATCAAAGACAGAGACTACAATTAAGAACATTACGATTCTTATAGGAAGTAATGTGAAATTTTTTCAGTATATCTTCTATTGTGCAGTTTTGTGATATGCATGTTGTGTTTCCTACATAATTCCCTGATGTATAAGCATAGTGGTGAACAGTAGCACCAGAGTAAGTCAGTTCATGGATCTTGAAAGGGTTTGTGGGAGGATCCAGAAAACCACACGAGGTCGACAGTTGATGAGGTTCCTGTCACTTCAAGGTTTTTGGTAAGCCTGTTTAAAACCATGGAAGGAGCGAGCCTTTCTTTTGGATCAAGGTCATGAGTCACAGAGTTGGACATGCCACAGGGGTGAGCATACTGCAGAGGAGTGTGTGGATGTTTTTCTACCATGTTCGCACTAAGGGGGGGAATGTTAGGAATTATTATTAGTGCTTCACATTATAATATAGTTTGGTGACATTATTGTTATGTAACAATAATGTATATTAGGAGTTTGTTGTGTACGTGAGTTTACTGTTATTTATGGAAGAGTGGTTGTAGCCACCTCCTTGTTTATAGGAACAACATTGCCTATATATTTGTAATATCACGGATTATGAAATATAGTGTGAAGAAAATTATTGTGTAAATCTCTTTCAAAGCTTTCATATTCTTCTCTATAGCATCGATCTCATCATCCTTGTATTTTCCCCAAAATTCATTCTTTATATCCTCTTCGTAATATACTGGATATGCATCCTAAGAAAATAATCCAAAAACTGAAAATGAATTAGTTGTATCAACATTATAAATCTCACTTAGACTTCTTGTTTTCGGCTGCACAGGAGTAATTCGATGCAGGACTACTTTCTGGTGATGGAGTACCTTCTGGTGTTCCCTTGTGATGTCTCTTGCATCGCTGAAGATGGCTGAAATCTTGGTGACCTCCTGACTGTAGATGGAGGTGTAGCTTGTGCTACAACTTGTGGTGCATGTCCAAGATTTGTAGATACAGTAGCTTTGCTGCTCTAAAGTTTCATCTGTCATATCATCATACGGAATAGATGTTGCTATGCTCACTGTTTTCTCTATACTTCCATCCCATGCTTCATTCTCAATAAACTGTACATCCCTACTAATCACAACCTTTCCAGTGACTGGATTGTAGAACTTGTACGCTTTTGTATTCTCTGAATACCCAACAGAAAATACATTTTTCTCCTTTGTTGTCTAACTTCTTCCTTAGTTCATCAGGTACATGTGCATATACTACACAACCAAAAACTTTGAAATGTGAAACACTGTGTTTCCTATTAGTCCATGCTTGTTGAGGAACCATGTTCCTAACAAGTTTCGCTGGACACCTGTTCAAAATATAAACAGAAGTTGCTACTTGCTTCTGCCCAATACTCATTCGGAGGATGTTTTGCCTTCAACATGCTTCTCGCCATCTCCATGATGTTTTCTATTTTTCCTCTCTGCCACACCGTTCTATCTGTGGTGTATACCTGGTAGTAAACTGCTTGTGTATACCATGATATCTGCAAAAATTCATAAACTCATTAGAAACATACTCACCTCCTCTGTCCGTTCTGAGAACTTTGATGTAGCATCCACTTTGCTTCTCCACTAATGCCTTGAACTGCTGAAATGTATCAAAAGCATTTGATTTATTTCTCAGGAAATAAACCCATGTCTTCCTTGTGTAATCGTCAATGAATGTTCATATAATAAATACAACCTCCAATAGAAGTTGTCTGCATAGGTCCACATAAATCTGAATGTACAATCTCAAGTGGTGCACTTGCTCTTGCTGTTTTTGGCCAACTGGAAATGAATCTCTTTGTTGCTTTCCCTAAAATACAACCTTCACATACCCTTTCTAGGTTTCTGAATCAATGGAAAACCTTTAACCATATTTTTTCTATATAATAAATTCAAACGTTCTAAAATTCAAATGTCCATACCTTAGATGCCAAAGCCATGTTTCATCCTTCATAACTGAATGAAAAACTGATTGTGTTCCTTTAGCGCAAGACTCAACTGATAATTTCATTGGCGCAGGACTCATCTGTTTGAAGTGCAGGACTTTCTATACAAAAGACCTGATTTGGCATTGAGCGCATGACTCTATGCTGCAAACTAGCATTTGATTTCTTCTTACCTTGGCGCAGGTTTCGGAAATCAATGGAAACATCCTATTGCTTAGCTCATCTTCACTTTTGCAATCGAACTGAGTTGCTAGGAGCTTTGCTCCACAATCAGCTTGCACTCATTGTGCTTCCATATAAGACTCGGTATAGTTTTCTGTACCAGTTGTCCAATACTCATAAGGTTATGTTTCAAACCTGCAACATAGTAAACATCTTGCATACTTTTTAGGCTCCCCCTGTCTTAAATTCATAATACTAATCCGTGCATTTAATCCTTTCACAGACATGCAATATTGTTATTTCCAAGAGTTACATCACTCTTAAATTTAGAATGCATCCAAAGGTAGAAAAGCTATTAATGGGTAGAGTTACCTGTCTATGTAAATAAACTGCAAACTGTAATCTAAATACCATACATCACATGGACTCTCTTTTGACAAATCTACATTCAATAGGGGATGCAAGAAGGTATTGCTTCAACAATCCTATGTGCATGCAATGCACATCCATACTTGTTTTAGAAATAGCATACTTCACAACTCTGATGTTTGCATTTTGAAAATCTAATTGATCATATTGCTTGCTTTCTTGCAATCATAAGCATAAGTCACCCACTACTAGCTCTTGCAATAACTGAGCATTCTGAACATTGAGACTTATGCTTTGTAAAACAGTCTGACCATAACTCTGTTCTTGAATTAATGAAGATCTTCCACTTGAGTATGATGAACTACTGCCACGTCCTAAAAATAGGATGGACTTGAGTTAACTAAAGCAAACTTGGGCTGAAACTTCCTCTATCTTTTGCCACGACTACCTGCTGTCTGAGATGCAAAAGCCTGATCTACACTTGCATGCAAGATCTATTCATCCTCTGTTCATGATTGCATTAGTGATGCATGCTAAGCTCATCAATCAGAAAACTGACTCAGATCCTTACGTTTCTGTCACATAGTCAACAACTAAAGCAAATCAAATTTCGTAGGCTACAACTTCTAAGTGAATTTTGCAATAATCCTTCTGTCCTCAAGAGTCTCACCATGAGATTTGATTTGATCCTGCACTAAACCAACTACAATCAAGTAAAAAATGATTCATGACAGAATCTGAATCATTTCATTGGCTAAATTCTCAAAATCTCTACGATTTTGAACTGTAGCTTGGCAGTTTTTACTTTCTCCTTACCTTGATATGCAACTATGGTTAAAGGTATCCCATCAGGAACCAAAAAGTCTTTGCTTGACTGGCTGCTGCCACTCTTAGGGAAGCAATGCTTTCATGCATTGCCTGATGGGAATATAGAAAAGAGCAAGTGCCATCCTTCTTTCGTAGACTGTACACTTCAAAGTATCTTATCTCTGACCTATGCAGAAAGTGCAATATATTGGTTGTTGTATTTACGGGCTCTGTGTACATCATTCATTCAACGATATCCCACACGTCTTGAGATCTGACATAGCGCCTTCATGGTCAATGACCAGTAATTCAGTAATTCTTTCCATTACAATTCAGCGGTGTCAGGCATTACCGGATGTAGAAGCCATAGCTGGATGCTACATCAAAGTTCTAATAAGCAAACAGAGGAGGTGAGTATGTTTCTAATGCGTCTCCATACCAATTTGTAGAAAATCTGCAGTCTTATACAACAAACATTTTACATACCAAGAAATAAACAGAATAGCTTAAATAGCTGTGCATAAACATATGAATATTCAGAACCAGCACTGTTGATGGCGATAATCATCCATTGAAGGAAAAAGCTTCATCATACTCAGATGCTTCAGCTCTTTACAATCAAGCTGTAGCATGCAGCTGTTTGTGCTTTCAATAGCACATCCTTCCTTGCTTGTGCAGGATTTCACACCTTTAGTGTGTGCATACACAAGCAATGGACTAATTGCTGTTATTTAACATAGAATAACTCACCCATTTCAACAGTTTCTTGGTTGTGTAGCATATGCTAAATCTAAACTCATGAGCTTTAAGGAAGAAGTTAGACAATGCTATGCATGATTTAAAACAGATATATTTGAATTGGGTATCTAATGATAATACAATAAGCATACAAGCTGTACTTAATCTAAAGCAAACTAGAAGCAAGTTGTGATCAGCTAGGGATGTAGCATTTCCTATTGAGAATGAAGCTATGGGTTGGAAGTATAGAGAAAATAGTGCAGTCACATGCATATTTCCAACTAGTGGTCCGCATGCATGAGGTGGAGCAGGAGGTGAAACGCTAGAGCAGCAAGGTGCTGGTGGGGGTGGAGGCTCTTGGGACATGGCGGCGGTGGAATTGGCGGCGGACACTCTGCTACATCCTCCAACTACAGTCAGGATGTTCACGCTGCAGATTCAATAAATGCTTCAGCCATGTAAGCTACTTACCATAGAGAACTGTAGTAGTTATTCCTTTAAAATAATAGCAGAAATGTATTTGAATTATAGTATATATTGCATTGCGAGCTCTCAAGACAGTATAAGTGAACATTGGTCATGTTGACACAACCAATTCATTTTCAGTTTTTAAATAAATCCTCCACATAGCAAAATACAGATTCAAGAAGATCTGACGAAACTCCATAGGAAATAATGGAAGTTGTGGAAAATAATACATGGATGATGAGATCGATGCTATTCAGAACCGTAGGCAGACAGGTGGGAGCGGTCCATTGGCATTGCAAATCCTCCAAAAGTCAATTAGGGACCTTCAATGAGGAATCAACTGTGTCTACAAGATCTAAATACTAGACTGTCCTTGTCCATGGATTAAATGTTTAGAATCAAGGATAGGGAGATCCACGATTGTTATGGAAGAGAATGTTGGGAACAAGATAGAGTTGACTATTATTGAGTCAACATATTGCATTAGTAACCATGACGTTATGGATTTTGTAAGAATGGTTAAAGAAATCTGCAGCTCTAAATATTATGGTTTACTTTAGTCCTTTCCGGGGGTTAGTTGCAAATCTCTTAACATGTATGGCTGATGGAATACACTGAAGTTTAAATAATAAAATCGTATGCGTAGATTAGTGATATGATATTTAACGAATTTGGTCGTGGAAGAGATGAGAACGAGCATAGCAAGATTGGATTTAGTATTTAAGTCGGCTCTACCTGAATATTTAACATAGGAGGTAGATCTCGATAAAATATAGAAAGTGGATATTGTCATGACATAAATTTTAAAGAGTAACTCTTTTGTTTAATAAGAGTAGGTTTTGGATTCAAAACGATATTCATTCAATTTAAATTTTGAACGAGGTCATAAAGTTTTGGTTTAAATTTGTTTTCATACGTAGATGATTTAATCATTACTGGATTTCGATATCTGAGATAGTTATTTCAAATTAGCCATTAATAAGGAGTTTGATTTTATTTTATTATTTTAAAAATAGTCTTATTCAGCTATTAATTTATTATTGCATTTAAAGAATGAAGCACAAAAAATGCAAAATTTTAAGTATTTTCTCTTTGTCTATTTAATTTGACAAATTTATTACAATTTGTATGTCTTATGAAATAGGTAAATTAACATGTTCGAGTAGTAAACAAATATCTAACGATAAAGCTGAAGTAGTGTACTACAATGTTATAAGAGAAAGATACATAGAAGGATCGTTTGTGGATCCAACATTGTTTAAAACTAGTAGATTATAAGTCTTATGTATCTGATGTGCCGCAAGGCTAGATATCATGTAGGTGGTCTTAAAGATCATCATATAATACAAGAATCATGTAATATCTATTGTAATTTATATTTTAGATCTTTGAGGAAGAAATTGGACTATAGATAATCTCTAGAGGAAGAAGGATCGGTTGAATCACCACAAAAAAGATTCGTGATTTTTTTATTCAAGTTTAAACATCATTGTTTAAATACACATAATATTTCATATTTTATATTGTATATTGTATATTGTATAGAAGTATAATTAGTTGGAACAATTTTGGCATCTTGAAATTGTCGGTTGAAATCCTTTTCACTTTGTTTGATTTACTAGTTCAATTTTTTTCCATAGATTGAACCAACTTGGTTATATGTTTTCTATAAATCAAAATGGTATCATAAATTATTGTCATTACTTCAACATTTATGTATTTTACACAAAAGTAAACAATAATTGATTAACAAGTATTTTTGTTGTCATTTTAAAAGGTGTAGAACTATTCATTCAATATACTAACCTATACATTGCATGCAAGCTATCATAGTAGGACTTCATGACAATAACTCATCCATCAGGTGTATCATCAACAATAAAAACAATGTTAACGTAGTTCATAAGTTGAGCAAAAATTATTGATACAAGTTATCATTTCCCCAGGGAGCTAGCAATTACAACAAGGACGCCACATCCATCCTTTCATACTTTGGCAGATCCATACTAGATTGTCGATTTTACAAACATTTTGATTAAAGGATACTTGGAACAATGTGCACATATCCTCGCGCATACATGAGAGATATGTATATGAAGACACACTTGATCTTGCACTAATCGTTATGATTTACATGGACACACACACACACACACACACAGCACACACACACAGTGACACAGCTACACAGTTCTTAGACTACTCCTATATGTAACCTACATGATGTTGGAAATATGCATGCACCATCATTGCTAATTCAAACCATAGTTTTTTAGGAAGTATTAAAAAATAGATTTAATTTACTCTAGTTTAGCATGAGTCCTACTTTAGTTAAAGTCCTATTTTTAGGATTAGATTTAATTCAAATAAATCTTCTTTAATTCATACAGAACATGCAACTATTTTAAAGCATGAGTTTAAATTTAGAATGCTCAGTTGAAGAGCTATTAGTGGGTGAGTTATTTTATTTAAATAACAACAATTTTAATTTCTTTTTATACGCACAGAGAAGTGTGAAATATGCATAGGCAGAATTATAGAAGTGCTTCATGCACATAGAATTCATTGTAATTTTAGTTGAAATCTTTGAGTATGAATTAAGTAATGGAGATTACGCACAGAAGTGATGGTTTGAATATTCTTCTATTTATGCAAGTTATTTAATTGTTTTGTTTATTTATTTTATGTTGTTTGATGTATAAGACTGTAAATTTTCTACAATTCCCACACTCTTTCAGAAATTCTAATGTTAAACAACATTCTATACACATAATATGTAAAAATCCGGCCACAGATCAGTTGGATCAATCAAACCCATGTCTAACATATTGTGTCAAATAATGTTTAAATTGTGTTGGTGGGAAGATTTGACTACTACTTGCAAGACCAAGTCATGAGACCTAACCTCAGATGATAAGTGTATATTTTGGTTGAATATAATAATAAAAATCACCTACCCAATGGGAAAGAACAGAGAATTGACGAAGCGCAAGGAGGATGGTGGCTAGGGTTTTTAGGTAGGCATGAGGGTGCATGGCTGCTACCATCACTTACACAACCCTATTTTTTCCTTCCCCCTGCGGCCTTTCAATGGCCCCTTTTACTCAAAAGTCTTTCCTGGCGGCCGATATAGGAACATAGAGACATGGATTTACTGGTTCTCCTGACACACCATATATTGTGGAAAATGTAGCGACCAATCCTGTGGTTTCACTTTCACTTCCAGAGGTAACTGATTCAATCTCTGCTCTTAAATATTTTTCTGTTATTTGTAGATTTAATGGCTTCTGGCCTTAGACTGAAGATTTGCATCCATGGATCCATTCTATTTGGACACGTAGCTGTGAGATCCAACATTGTGTAAAGGGTTTCTTCATTATTCATTTCTCTTCTCCCATTGATTATCAAAGCACGCTTAATGAGGGTCCCTAGTTTTGGGGGTAGGTTTTGCCTTTTTCTTACTCCATGGTTTCTGAATTTTGATCCTTCTAATATGGTAGTCTCAAAAATTCTAGTATGGGTTCATCTCCCCAATCTTCCTCTCCCCTTCTGGCACCTTGTGCTTTGTGTTGCTATTGGTGATTCTCTTGGTCGATTCATCAAAATGGATGATGCGCAGTCTAAACAATGGTTGTTCACCTATGCTCGTATCTTTGTTGAGATGGATTTCAGAAAAGGTATTCCAGACAAGTTGGAGTTAATCCATGATGGCTTCAAGTGGATTCAAAATCTCAATTATGAGAACACATCCTTTTGATGTCGGTTATGTCATAAAATTGGGAACCTTCACGAGGCCAATCCTCTATCACTCAATCAGAATAAACAAAAGAATAAAAAGGGGTTCCCCCATGGCCTAAAGGCTGGCAGTGATTTTCAGGGCTGGAGGTCAAAAAATGCTCTCATCCCTAAAATTTTGAAAATATGAGTGTTGAGATTCCCCCTGTTGGTGGTGGTGGTACTAAGAAGTCACATGTTTATGATTCTTCTGGTTCTAA
Source organism: Taxus chinensis (assembly GCA_019776745.2). NCBI lineage: Eukaryota > Viridiplantae > Streptophyta > Pinopsida > Cupressales > Taxaceae > Taxus > Taxus chinensis. The sequence goes on from CM034155.1 coordinate 213,380,212, forward strand.
CCCGAGTCAGGATAACCTCGCCTAGTCTCTTCACTTGCATTGGCTCCCCTGCAAGCGTCATCGACTATTGTCACAAAATATAAGGAGAAGAAGGGGCACTTTTTTACTCCTACTTCTTAGGGGTCCTTTAGTTCTCTTGGTCCTTATGTTCCTTCATCGTTGGATGGTTTTGTTTTTAACATTTAGTATTTTTTCTGTTTCTTTCATATGTGTGGCCTAATGTACTTGTGGCTTTAGGATGTGATCTCATACCACCCACTTTTTTTGTTGAAAGAATCTTGTATCATGTTGTATTTAATATAATATAAAATCTTTTTCATTAAAAAAATCACCTACCTAATCACTGTATATATAATCTACAACCTTTTTTACACCTATAAGCTACAACCTTTGTTTTTACCCTTGATTGAATCTTGGCCACCTAACAAATAATCAATCTCATAACTATAAAATCCATTTGGTTACTTACCTATGCGGAGCCTAATAGTATTGTAATGCTAAGCTAACATCAAAAAATCATATCATGACAAGTATGAGTAAGATGGAGAAAGACTTACCACAAATTTTTCTTTAAAATCAACCGTCTGAAGGATAATAACACTTTTAAAAAATCTTTACCCAAAATTGAAAAGGATTCAAGGAAAACTTAGGACATTCTATGCTAAAGTAAAGTATGTCTTGATTCACAAACATTCATTTATCAAACCATGAAATTTGAATAAAAATAAAAAATGTAACAAGCCCAAGGTGGTCATTTCACTATATATCATCAACCATTCCTTCACATCATGGATTACTTGTTAGAAATCCCTTTGATAATTAAGTGATCAACAAAGGAAAAAAAATGAAGAGTTTTCCATCTACTTTCTTGGTGTAGACTATGGAGTATGAGAAACTTCTTATAAAACCAATTTGTCATTCATTTCATACCAAGCTAAATGAGTTTGTTTCAAGTCCTATAAGGAAATTTTAATATGCTCATATAGATATATTTTCACTATTGACATATCCTAGAGGTTGGGATATGCTGATTTCTTTTTACAAATTACCATACCAAAAAAAAATTCAACATCCAAATGATGGACTTCCTATGCCTTTAAGTTCTCAAGGTTTTTCACACGAGGAAGGTATTGATTACTATGAAAATTTTGGTCAAATTTATTGGATAAATACCATCAATATTATACTATTTTTGGCTAGAATATTTCTTTATGTTTGACAAGAATGTGACGATATTTTCATATTGATGAATCTAAAAAATAAATTGATTGCATAAAAGGGTGAGGAATATATAAATTCCAAAGTGACCAAAACACAAATGAGAGGTGGGGTCACACACATTCATTCCACATCAATGGGGTCACTTACAACTCAAAATTTTACAGTACGATACCACCTGTATTCGATCAAGAACATGTTATTCCAAATAAAAGATATTGCTTCAATTCATCGTCACGGATATAACATAACAAATTGAAAAAGGGTCGATTACACATCTCTCAAATTGTCACCCATAAAAAAAAAGAAATAGTGGGCATCTTACAACATAATGTGGAACAAGATTGTATGAAGAGATGTGTAGTGTTGGAAGATGTTATGGATAATTTCCTTGCATATCTTAATCAAGAAAGGACACAATATGATGTAGATGAAACATGACCCATTAAGAAGATTACAAGAAATAGTGGGTAACTTGTTACACCACTTAGCTCCCATCAAAGCCCATGAAAAAAGGATTTCTAATGAAGCCATTTTAGACACAAAATCTATGCACTTGAGTACATATCTAGGTCCTAAAGCATACTAATGTATACATGATTCCTAAGGAAGAAAACTAGTAGTTGAAAACATTTTTTGGTTCTTTGATTGCTTTATCTTTTGCACTTCACTGACCTTACACACCCTATAGCTCTATCGATACTTAACAAATTTATCTTTCGATGACTTCAGGCACTAGTTCCCAACTAGGAAAGAAGAACCCAGGAACTCCTGTCCCTTCTAGGTTCTTCAAGCCCTCTTTTCCTTATTCTTACTCTTTTGGGTCCTTTTCACCTCTTTGGCATATTTTTACACTTTGGGTTGGCCTTTTAGTTATGAATTATGAAATTAAAACAAGGGAATTATATATATACTTATTCATTACCCTCAAATAAGGGACCAAGCATTATAATCATTATCAATCACCACCTAATCTTGCATAAAGCCACAAGAACATTACAAACCATTCATCTAGCACATTCATATAAGAGACAAGGGATTGCATTGATCTGCATACACAACATATGAGGGGAAGTTTATTTTATTCAATCACACACGTTTTAAATACTTGGAGAAATTTAGATCTAGCCCGTTATTATAGTGCAACTTGCACAAGGGAAACCTAGGGCATCATTACACATATAAACATAACTACATGGAGTTTTAGATGTAGTGCAACACTCGGTCATAGGTTCACTCTTTGGGTGACCATCGGGGTTATTCAAACTCCAATTTTTCATCTTTTTTATTAGATTTGATGTGGTTTGTGGAAATGTGTAGGCAGACATCTATTTTGTAGATTACAGGTACGACCAGTGACATTTGTAGACATAAAATCACACACTTACTATTATTTTACTATACCGCCAAGTATGTTATTTTATATATGGATCTTGTGTAAGGAAATTATTCACCAATGTCCCATGTTCTAGTCCAACCTTTACATATTAGTCATATTTTTGTATTTGGAAACCAATGCCCAGGACGAAACACTAGCACCTGGGCGCTCCTATCCATCATGGGCACTCATGTTCTCTTTGATTTTGATCACATTTTTGACATTTTTAGTTGACCTTTTCAATTTTTTACTGCTATCCCGAGTTCCTAGTTGGTATGTCAGGTCATTAGTGTCAAAATTAAAGCAATAGATCCCTATATAAACACAACATACATACCATTATAATGGTAGACAATTTTGATAAAGGGCTATCTATCTACATATCAAAGGGATTTCATCTTGGGTTTTATTACTCTACATACACACTGCATAGGAAGGGGAATTTAATTTCCAACATATTTTCATTTATCTAGATGTCTCCCGCTATTTTGGTGTTACCAGTGCGAGGGAAATCTAGGAGAACAATTCCACACACACACACATATAGAGTTACATTGGGTATGAGATGTAGTTCAACGCTCGATGGTAAGTTCACTTGTTTGACAGCCAAGGAAATTTTGACCCCTCATTTTGCTTAATTATTTTAAATATTTGATGTTGTTTGATGGTCTTGCAGTTGCCTTATTTTGATTATTGGCTGTAGGCAAATGAAAATGAGTTCCAGCGAAGCAGAAGTGACAATCCACAAATAAAATTTAAATCCTAACAAAACTAAAGAGATCATATTCTGAGCATTTTCGCATACTCCAGTACCCAAGAGAGGTCTCAGGTGCCCCAGGTGCCCTTGCCCCTACCGAAGTACCCCAGTCCAAAGCTATCCTAACACCTCTCATTTTTAGACTGAGTGGCAACATTTTGAGGTTTTGTTTTATCGATTCTACTTGTTCAGATATACTTCAGGATAAGTGAATCAAGGTAAGTGTTATCTCTTTCATTTGTTTTCATAATTATATCAATAAAATTGCTTAGCCTCTTATATTTCATTATATATCATTGTAGCAATATTGCATTCATATTTTAATAAAATATTCAGATTTTTTTGAATCATTTGGTGAACCCATAACTTAGAACTCCTTGCCCTTGAATCCACAAAACCCTAATGGCTAGAAGTAGTTCTTCTTTAAATCAAACCCTGCATCATGAGAGTGTGAATGTTATTCTTGATGCGATTCTGATGTTGAACTTAGCACTCTTTATTGCAGTCCTCATGTTGATGATAATATTCAAAAATACCTTTAGGCCATTGAATTATATATTCCTACTAGTTTTTCCAATTCTTCTTTCCGCTTTGTTTCTCCAAAAGATATTTTTTTGGGTTGTACTCCTTATTCCATTAGCTCTAGGAATACTCTGCTTTCTTCTCTTTCTGATGAAAATCTTGATGATGTTATCATTGATTATCTATTTGGTCTTGATGCACATATACATATGAATAATGCTAGTTCTCAAGATGAGTGTAAGGTTATATCTCATGCTTCTCCTAATTATGAAAAATATTCTAATGATTGTCACGATATATATTTCGATCTAGTATTTATTTTACTTTTGTAAATGTTGATGATCCATTCGATGAAATACTTTCATGTGAAACTCTATCTTCTAGCAATGATGATGTTATTAGTGAGCATGTTGTATCTACTAAATATGAATTTTCTTCTCCACTTTCATCTCTTTCTGATCTCTTCTCTACTAGCATGCATGATGCTTCTCCTCCTTCTATTGTGTTGTCTCTTATCACTTATTTTGAAGTTACTGCTAGTGTTTCTATTGATGTTCATCTTCTTCTCCTTTTATCATTATCCAGAGATATGCTCCTCTCAATGTGGCATCTCCACCTATTTATTCTCCTTCTTCTTTAGAATCTACCCATGTTGCTTTTTCTATTCCACCTGTTACTTCTTCTACATCTAAATCTAGCATTCCCTTGGCAGCTTTATCTTTCAAATGCTTCTTCTCATGATCACATGATCACTCATAATGGAAAATTGCAACCTCTCAATGTGTCACTCACATCTCTCATAATTCCCTCACATGAAATTTTATCACTCATGTATGGTGTTGGATAGTTATAATCTTAGTTTCAATCTCTCACCCTTAAAAGAAAGGCCTACTATGTTTCTATAGATAAAAATTCTATTCATGGAAACCATATTCCAAATAACATTTATAATTCGACATTTCCTAAGGATTTCATCATGCCTACATTCTCATGTTTTGACAGTACTAGAAACCCACATCTACATTTCAAGCACTATTATCTAGCTATCACACCCTATTCAATGACTGATTATTTCTAAAATCCTTCTATCAAAGTTTAGTGGTGAAGCTCTTCAATGGTATTGTCGACACTAAATTTTCCTCCGTAATTTCTATTTCATTAATGTATGTATTAGGAATAGGATGTTGTTAAGTATAATTAGTAAGTAGCATCTGATAGAAGATAACGGCACCATCAGTACGGTGCCGCCAATAAATGTGGAGTACGGTAATAGTCAAAGTACAATATGGAATGTTGTATAAAGTAAATATTTGTCGTAAGTGGTCCTGGTATGTTAAATGTCACAGTTTGGGTAATTAGAAATATTATATTGGAATAAGGACAAGGAGTGAGGTCATAATATTTGTGTATTTTATTTGTAAAAAGTCTAAAAATGTGGAACCCATGTAAAATGATAGGCTTATCTTATCTTAAGAATATCTTACATGTACAGATAAGAGTAAGGTATGGAATATGATTCATCAGAGTGGATTTCTTATCCTATCTTAGAGATAAGATGGATAAGCCTGTGTAAGTTCTATAAATAGAGAGGCCACCCCCCTCATTTAGCATAGAAAGAAGTAGTGAGAAATATTGTAGGAAGTGTGCAAAGGAAGCCATTAGTTAAAGGTGTGTTGAAGAAGAAGCCATCGAGGGTTGTAATTGTAAGTTTCTCCATAGTCTTGTTGAAGTACCTCATGGGTGAGATTGTAACAATTTCATGTTAATATTATAATTTAATTTGATATTTCAGATTTGTCATCATTCCGTCTTATCATAGTCGATGGTATTTTGTGTTATGTTTGTTGTTTTTGTTTCCAGATTACATCCACCAAACTAAAGGCTGTGCATTAGTAAATAATCATAGCACGAGGAGTTCCCGGTTGAAGACTTATCATAGTACCGGATTGGTGATGACATTTGGTTCCGTTGTCGGGACCATTCCTCGTTGGTGGATTTTCTAGAGAGATATTCCCACTTAGTCAAAAATCAATTGGAGGGTAACCTTGTTTTTACTGTGTATAGTAGTTACCATGGTAAACTCATTTTACTGTGAATAGTAGTTACCATGACAAAGTCATTTTTGCTGGGAAATAGTATTTATCACAGTAAAGTCACTTTTTACCATGCATAATATTTACCGTAGTAACTTCACTTTTTTACCGTGAATAGTATTTACCGCAGTAATTTCACTTTTACTGTTGAATAGTGTTTTCAGTTTTTACCGCAGTAAGTCAAGTTTACCATCGTTACCGTGGTCATTTCTATTTTACTGTAGAGAAGGTATGTAAAGTCCATTTCTATTACAGTGATTCCAATTATTTTTGCACATAGTTCTGTTGATTGAAGTGTGGGTTGGTATTTCACGGTGGTTGGTACTTTGAAACTGGAAAGATTCCTAAATTTTTCAAGCTTCATCTAATGAAGATGCTTCTTCTTTCATTCAAGGCGTTAAACGATATTGTAGTTGTAATGGCCCTCATAGTGCCTTTTCTCAATGCTTGTAGGTACACTGTGCAAGTTCAAGTTTCTATTGAAAGGTTCTTGGATTTTGTTGTTTATCAAGTGGTGGAGTTAATTTTGGATGCAGTTGAGTTGTTTGTGCTTGTTCACCCTTCTCAAGTTCATCCTTCTTCATGGAAGACTGATAACTTGTTTTTCTAATCGATCTTGAAGTTTTAAAAAGGGAACGCTTGTTTCCTAGTTTGTGGTATTTTGTACCCTCTCTAAGTTGCTAGGTGAAAGTTGAATTGTGGTGCACACAAACCCTCTTCAAATTAACCCTTCCTAATTTTGGAAACAAAAATCCTTTTTTGAAGGTGCATCACCATCCCTAGTTTATAGTTTCATTTCTACAAATCTCTTTCCCTAAAACCCATGAAAATGTTAGCATAGGAATAGATAACCATTTTTTTACACTAGGAGTAGTAAACAACACTTAGTTTAGGAAGAGGAAGTCAACCTTCTCTGGAGGTTCAACCTTGAGCCCAAGTCCCACAGCTTGATAGAGGTGATCCCATGTGTCCACAATCACACCGAAACTGTCATTCACATTCTTGGCCATTTGGATTTGGTAGGTATGATTGATTTGGAGCACAACAATTTTTTGGCACACCCAGTGGTGGGAGTAAGTTGGTACTTTCTTCTCACTTACACAAGTCAAAGTAGTAAATTGAAAGTGACTCTATATCTCTAGATTCCCAAATCTCAATATGTGTTAACTTATGTGAAGAATTCAAAAAAAGACTTCTTCAAAGCAAGGAAATATCATATCATCATATGACTTCAACTTTCTTGTCTCCTCTAAAAGAGAAGAAGAAGAGGCATTTCAACATCACCATTGCAGCTTTACCTCATAGGGGTCATTCAACTCCTCCGTACAGAAGGTTTCCTCCACCAAGGAAAAATCAACATCTTTCTTTTGGTTCCTATGGCATGAAACCAAGTTTTTCCCCCTTTCAATGCAAGTAATCTTCTTCTGTTGGCAAAATGTGACTTTTCCTAAATAACCTATTGGCACTCAAAATTTTACCCTTTTACATAGGGGAAACTCACGTTACTAAGTGGAACATATTCTTGATGTAGCCATTTTGTGTAATACATAATGAAATAATATCATGAAGGACAAAGTTGCAGTTAATTCTTTGCTACCTCTTTCAAGGGAAAAACTTCAATGGTTTTGAGGGTAAGTGTTGGTACTATAAACCACTTGGGACAGAGTTAGGAGAAATATCTTTGTAAATAAATTTTGAAGACAAGAGTGATCACCTATTTTGCACTTTTGGAATAAAATCACTACCATGAAGAGAGATCCCCAAGAATACATGAGTGATTTCAACTTCAGATTCCACACAATGACCTGGAATAGGATTCCACACTTATAAATCCTTCTCCACATAATGCATTCTTGTACTATTTGAACCTTGAATAGTGATGTAGCAGTTATGATCCAGTCCATGGGAGGGGACATTACCTTTTGCCTACGAATTTTCATAAGAGTGGAAAATTCCTTGATTCAAGTTGGAAAGATAGCTCCACGACCACCAATGTCGTTGTCTCTGGATCTTACAAACAATCATCCTATCATTGCTCTTATTCCAGCAGCCTCTAATCAACCATCTCAGTCTTCCCCATCCTCTTCAAATGATCTATTTGAAGTCAAGTCACTGTTGCAAAAATTTTGGAAATGAGCTTGTTGCACTCAAGAGGCAACAATTTCAATACAATCGTCATATCAATATCAAAAAATCAAAATCAGTAGTATCAGGCTAACCATCCTCCTTTTCAAGGGAACAAACAGTCAGCCAAAAATCAAGCTACAAATCATCAATTACAAATGTTAGGCCTTTGAAATTTCATAAACCCTCTTGCTACTAGCTCATCTAGAGCCATAGTACCTGTCTTAGAATAATCTAGTTCAAGACTACAAATGTGTTATCCTTGTTCTCAAACCCCACAATCAAAATATTTGTCCCAATGGAGTTCTTGGCTAGGCCCTTATGGTTCAAAGTTGTATATATCTTCCCTTTTGAGCTAATAGAAAAACATCTACACAAGAAACATCAATATCAACCATAGAAACCTGAAGAAACCACCACTTTGCTAAAACTGGCAAGAAGAAATTTTTGTGGGTTGAATACAGATTCCTCATCAGTGGGGTAAAACACTCATTCCAAGAAGAGAGAAATGGAACTCAAAACTTCCAAATCTGATCAAACATCCACTTCATAGCCTCAGACACAAAGTGGTGGTTGATAAAGATGCGAGAAAGAAAAACTGCCAGAAATACCTGTTAGTTAGCCAAGCTACAAGGAAAGAAGGTTTTTCAAGAATCACATACCCAAAAAGAACTTTCTAAAGGAGGATCCAATGCCCAAAGAAGTGTCAAAAAAAGTCTAAAATTTTGAAAATATGAGTGTTGAGATTCCCCCTGTTGGTGGTGGTTGGTACTAAGAAGTCACATGTTTATGATTCTTCTGGTTCTAACCCGAGTCAGGATAACCTCGCCTAGTCTCTTCACTTGCATTGGCTCCCCTGCAAGCGTCATCGACTATTGTCACAAAATATAAGGAGAAGAAGGGGCACTTTTTACTCCTACTTCTTAGGGGTCCTTTAGTTCTCTTGGTCCTTATGTTCCTTCATCGTTGGATGGTTTTGTTTTAACATTTAGTATTTTTTCTGTTTCTTTCATATGTGTGGCCTAATGTACTTGTGGCTTTAGGATGTGATCTCATACCACCCACTTTTTTTGTTGAAAGAATCTTGTATCATGTTGTATTTAATATAATATAAAATCTTTTTCATTAAAAAAATCACCTACCTAATCACTGTATATATAATCTACAACCTTTTTTACACCTATAAGCTACAACCTTTGTTTTTACCCTTGATTGAATCTTGGCCACCTAACAAATAATCAATCTCATAACTATAAAATCCATTTGGTTACTTACCTATGCGGAGCCTAATAGTATTGTAATGCTAAGCTAACATCAAAAATCATATCATGACAAGTATGAGTAAGATGGAGAAAGACTTACCACAAATTTTTCTTTAAAATCAACCGTCTGAAGGATAATAACACTTTTAAAAAATCTTTACCCAAAATTGAAAAGGATTCAAGGAAAACTTAGGACATTCTATGCTAAAGTAAAGTATGTCTTGATTCACAAACATTCATTTATCAAACCATGAAATTTGAATAAAAATAAAAAATGTAACAAGCCCAAGGTGGTCATTTCACTATATATCATCAACCATTCCTTCACATCATGGATTTACTTGTTAGAAATCCCTTTGATAATTAAGTGATCAACAAAGGAAAAAAAATGAAGAGTTTTCCATCTACTTTCTTGGTGTAGACTATGGAGTATGAGAAACTTCTTATAAAACCAATTTGTCATTCATTTCATACCAAGCTAAATGAGTTTGTTTCAAGTCCTATAAGGAAATTTTAATATGCTCATATAGATATATTTTCACTATTGACATATCCTAGAGGTTGGGATATGCTGATTTCTTTTACAAATTACCATACCAAAAAAAATTCAACATCCAAATGATGGACTTCCTATGCCTTTAAGTTCTCAAGGTTTTTCACACGAGGAAGGTATTGATTACTATGAAAATTTTGGTCAAATTTATTGGATAAATACCATCAATATTATACTATTTTTGGCTAGAATATTTCTTTATGTTTGACAAGAATGTGACGATATTTTCATATTGATGAATCTAAAAAATAAATTGATTGCATAAAAGGGTGAGGAATATATAAATTCCAAAGTGACCAAAACACAAATGAGAGGTGGGGTCACACACATTCATTCCACATCAATGGGGTCACTTACAACTCAAAATTTTACAGTACGATACCACCTGTATTCGATCAAGAACATGTTATTCCAAATAAAAGATATTGCTTCAATTCATCGTCACGGATATAACATAACAAATTGAAAAAGGGTCGATTACACATCTCTCAAAATTGTCACCCATAAAAAAAAAGAAATAGTGGGCATCTTACAACATAATGTGGAACAAGATTGTATGAAGAGATGTGTAGTGTTGGAAGATGTTATGGATAATTTCCTTGCATATCTTAATCAAGAAAGGACACAATATGATGTAGATGAAACATGACCCATTAAGAAGATTACAAGAAATAGTGGGTAACTTGTTACACCACTTAGCTCCCATCAAAGCCCATGAAAAAAGGATTTCTAATGAAGCCATTTTAGACACAAAATCTATGCACTTGAGTACATATCTAGGTCCTAAAGCATACTAATGTATACATGATTCCTAAGGAAGAAAACTAGTAGTTGAAAACATTTTTTGGTTCTTTGATTGCTTTATCTTTTGCACTTCACTGACCTTACACACCCTATAGCTCTATCGATACTTAACAAATTTATCTTTCGATGACTTCAGGCACTAGTTCCCAACTAGGAAAGAAGAACCCAGGAACTCCTGTCCCTTCTAGGTTCTTCAAGCCCTCTTTTCCTTATTCTTACTCTTTTGGGTCCTTTTCACCTCTTTGGCATATTTTTACACTTTGGGTTGGCCTTTTAGTTATGAATTATGAAATTAAAACAAGGGAATTATATATATACTTATTCATTACCCTCAAATAAGGGACCAAGCATTATAATCATTATCAATCACCACCTAATCTTGCATAAAGCCACAAGAACATTACAACCATTCATCTAGCACATTCATATAAGAGACAAGGGATTGCATTGATCTGCATACACAACATATGAGGGGAAGTTTATTTTATTCAATCACACACGTTTTAAATACTTGGAGAAATTTAGATCTAGCCCGTTATTATAGTGCAACTTGCACAAGGGAAACCTAGGGCATCATTACACATATAAACATAACTACATGGAGTTTTAGATGTAGTGCAACACTCGGTCATAGGTTCACTCTTTGGGTGACCATCGGGGTTATTCAAACTCCAAATTTTTCATCTTTTTTATTAGATTTGATGTGGTTTGTGGAAATGTGTAGGCAGACATCTATTTTGTAGATTACAGGTACGACCAGTGACATTTGTAGACATAAAATCACACACTTACTATTATTTTACTATACCGCCAAGTATGTTATTTTATATATGGATCTTGTGTAAGGAAATTATTCACCAATGTCCCATGTTCTAGTCCAACCTTTACATATTAGTCATATTTTTGTATTTGGAAACCAATGCCCAGGACGAAACACTAGCACCTGGGCGCTCCTATCCATCATGGGCACTCATGTTCTCTTTGATTTTGATCACATTTTTGACATTTTTAGTTGACCTTTTCAATTTTTTTACTGCTATCCCGAGTTCCTAGTTGGTATGTCAGGTCATTAGTGTCAAAATTAAAGCAATAGATCCCTATATAAACACAACATACATACCATTATAATGGTAGACAATTTTGATAAAGGGCTATCTATCTACATATCAAAGGGATTTCATCTTGGGTTTATTACTCTACATACACACTGCATAGGAAGGGGAATTTAATTTCCAACATATTTTCATTTATCTAGATGTCTCCCGCTATTTTGGTGTTACCAGTGCGAGGGAAATCTAGGAGAACAATTCCACACACACACACATATAGAGTTACATTGGGTATGAGATGTAGTTCAACGCTCGATGGTAAGTTCACTTGTTTGACAGCCAAGGAAATTTTGACCCCTCATTTTGCTTAATTATTTTAAATATTTGATGTTGTTTGATGGTCTTGCAGTTGCCTTATTTTGATTATTGGCTGTAGGCAAATGAAAATGAGTTCCAGCGAAGCAGAAGTGACAATCCACAAATAAAATTTAAATCCTAACAAAACTAAAGAGATCATATTCTGAGCATTTTCGCATACTCCAGTACCCAAGAGAGGTCTCAGGTGCCCCAGGTGCCCTTGCCCCTACCGAAGTACCCCAGTCCAAGCTATCCTAACACCTCTCATTTTTTAGACTGAGTTGCAACATTTTGAGGTTTTGTTTTATCGATTCTACTTGTTCAGATATACTTCAGGATAAGTGAAATCAAGGTAAGTGTTATCTCTTTCATTTGTTTTCATAATTATATCAATAAAATTGCTTAGCCTCTTATATTTCATTATATATCATTGTAGCAATATTTGCATTCATATTTTAATAAAATATTCAGATTTTTTTGAATCATTTTGGTGAACCCATAACTTAGAACTCCTTGCCCTTGAATCCACAAAACCCTAATGGCTAGAAGTAGTTCTTCTTTAAATCAAACCCTGCATCATGAGAGTGTGAATGTTATTCTTGATGCGAATTCTGATGTTGAACTTAGCACTCTTTATTGCAGTCCTCATGTTGATGATAATATTCAAAAATACCTTTAGGCCATTGAATTATATATTCCTACTAGTTTTTCCAATTCTTCTTTCCGCTTTGTTTCTCCAAAAGATAATTTTTTGGGTTGTACTCCTTATTCCATTAGCTCTAGGAATACTCTGCTTTCTTCTCTTTCTGATGAAAATCTTGATGATGTTATCATTGATTATCTATTTGGTCTTGATGCACATATACATATGAATAATGCTAGTTCTCAAGATGAGTGTAAGGTTATATCTCATGCTTCTCCTAATTATGAAAAATATTCTAATGATTGTCACGATATATATTTCGATCTAGTATTTATTTTACTTTTGTAAATGTTGATGATCCATTCGATGAAATACTTTCATGTGAAACTCTATCTTCTAGCAATGATGATGTTATTAGTGAGCATGTTGTATCTACTAAATATGAATTTTCTTCTCCACTTTCATCTCTTTCTGATCTCTTCTCTACTAGCATGCATGATGCTTCTCCTCCTTCTATTGTGTTGTCTCTTATCACTTATTTTGAAGTTACTGCTAGTGTTTCTATTGATGTTTCATCTTCTTCTCCTTTTATCATTATCCAGAGATATGCTCCTCTCAATGTGGCATCTCCACCTATTTATTCTCCTTCTTCTTTAGAATCTACCCATGTTGCTTTTTCTATTCCACCTGTTACTTCTTCTACATCTAAATCTAGCATTCCCTTGGCAGCTTTATCTTTCAAATGCTTCTTCTCATGATCACATGATCACTCATAATGGAAAATTGCAACCTCTCAATGTGTCACTCACATCTCTCATAATTCCCTCACATGAAATTTTATCACTCATGTATGGTGTTGGATAGTTATAATCTTAGTTTCAATCTCTCACCCTTAAAAGAAAGGCCTACTATGTTTCTATAGATAAAAATTCTATTCATGGAAACCATATTCCAAATAACATTTATAATTCGACATTTCCTAAGGATTTCATCATGCCTACATTCTCATGTTTTGACAGTACTAGAAACCCACATCTACATTTCAAGCACTATTATCTAGCTATCACACCCTATTCAAATGACTGATTATTTCTAAAATCCTTCTATCAAAGTTTAGTGGTGAAGCTCTTCAATGGTATTGTCGACACTAAAATTTTCCTCCGTAATTTCTATTTCATTAATGTATGTATTAGGAATAGGATGTTGTTAAGTATAATTAGTAGTAGCATCTGATAGAAGATAACGGCACCATCAGTACGGTGCCGCCAATAATGTGGAGTACGGTAATAGTCAAAGTACAATAGGAATGTTGTAAAAAGTAAATATTTGTCGTAAGTGGTCTGGTAATGTTAAAATGTCAAAGTTTGGGTAATTAGAGAAGTAGGGTCTACATGATTAGGAATTAGAAATATTATATTGGTAATAAGGACAAGGAGTGAGGTCATAAATATTTTGTGTATTTTATTTGTAAAAAGTCTAAAAATGTGGAACCCATGTAAAATGATAAGGCTTATCTTATCTTAAGAGATAAGCTTACATGTACAGAAAAGAGTTAACGTATGGAATATGATTCGTCAGAGTGGATTTCTTATCCTATCTTAGAGATAAGATGGATAAGCCTGTAAGTTCTATAAAAAGAGAGGCTACCCCCCTCATTTAGCATAGAAAGAAGTAGTGAGAAATATTGTAGGAAGTGTGCAAAGGAAGCCATCAGTTAAAGGTGTGTTGAAGAAGCCATCGAGAGGTGTAATTGTAAAGTTTCTCCCATAGTCTTGTTAAAGTACCTCATGGGTGAGATTGTAACAATTTCATGTTAATATTGTAATTTACTTTGATATTTCAGATTTGTCATCATTTCGTCTTATCATAGTCGATGGTATTTTTGTGTTATGTTGTTGTTTTGTTTCCAGATTACATCCACCAAACTAAAGGCTGTGCATTAGTAAATAATCATAGCATGAGGAGTTCCCGGTGAAGAATTATCATAGTGCCGGATTGGTGATGACATTTTGGTTCCGTTGCCGGGACCATTCCTCGTTGGTGGATTTTCTGGAGATATATTCCCACTTAGTCAAAAATCAATTAGAGGGTAACCTTGTTTTTACTGTGCATAGTAGTTACCATGGTAAACTCATTTTACCGTGAATAGTAGTTACCATGACAAAGTCATTTTTGCTGGAATAGTATTTATCACAGTAAATTCACTTTTTACCGTGAATAATATTTACCGCAGTAACTTCACTTTTTACCGTGAATAGTATTTACCGCAGTAATTTCACTTTTTACCGTGAATAGTGTTTACCACAGTAAAGTTAGTTTTTACCGCAGTAAGTCAAGTTTTACCATAGTTTACTGTGGTCATTTCTATTTTACTGTAGAAAGGTGTAAAGTCACTTTCTAGTATAGTGATTCCAATTATTTGTGCACATAAGTCTTGTTGATTGTACTTGTGGGTTGGTATTTCATGGTGGTTACTTTTAAAAATGGGAAAGATTCCTATTTTTTTCAGCTCAATCTAATGAAGATGCTTCTTCTTTCATTCAAGAGTTTAAGCGATCTTGTATTTGTAATGGCTTTATAAGAAGGGAACAATGGACTGAATTTTTTCCTACCTTTTTGGATGTTTCAACACTTAGGTGGTTTGAAACACTAGGTGATAATGTGAAAAATTCATGGGATTTATTAACTGAAAGTTTTCTTGAAGAATTTGGTGAACAACAGAAATATGCAGATCTCATGATCGACATCACAAAGCTATCCCAAGGAGAGAAGGAGAAGATAAGGGATTATCATGCTCGTGTTCTAGAGCTAAGGAGGAAGCTCGATGCCCAGATCTGGAAGGAAGGATTAGTGGATGGGTTGATGAATGGCGTGGATAATCTCCTCTGTAAGCACTTCATTCTTGGGATGAAACCAGAGATCAGAAGAGTGAAGTATGACTACCCAGCTACCATTGAACAAGCAAAGGAGATTGCAAGAAGGCAAGAAGAAAGCATGGAAGAGGAGCCCAAAGAAATTGTTGCTAAAGTAGAGCCTACACCAGTACCTTTGGTCCAGAATCCACAACCACTCCCGGTGAGCACAAATATTTCTCCTAGTACATCTACTGAGTATGAAGATCTGCTCAAAAATATGGGTCAGTTAACTATTAATCTTCTTCAAGGAAAGGAATTTAGTTCTCATGGAGGAGATAGAGGTCCAAAAAGAAATATTTCTGAAGTTGTTTTTTATGGTTGTTATAAAAAGGGTCATTATAAGTATAATTGTCTAGATAGAGCTTCTACATCTGGTACAAGAGATAATGATAAAGGAAAAGCACCTGTGAATTCTCTTGATGTAGTAGATAAGAGTAGAAATAATGAAGTAGATGTGTTTGTAACAAAAAGAAAGAAAGAAAAAGATAATCAAGATGGAACTGATCCTAAGAAGATGAAAGGAGAAACTAGTAAGAAACATAGGAGAAGAAAGTTGGGTGTGCAGGATTTTCTGATTTCACAGGGGCAAGGACCATACTCCATCTTGGAAGATCTGTCCAAAAGGCCTGCAAATATTACATATGGTCAACTCTTGGCTATGTCTTCTGAGAAGAGGCGGGGAGTTGCGAGGTGGACTCAATGCTCGAAGAAGGAAGGAGGTTGAGGTCCCTGTTTTGGAGGCAGAGGCAGATCCCTATGCTCCACAAGCTGAGGTATTATGTAATGGTATTTCAATTCATGATGTCTTAGTTGATGGAGGTGCTGCAGTTAATGTAATGACCGAGTCTGTAATGAATATGTTGGGTTTAAAAATTGATCGCCCTTCAACACTTATGTTAAGGTCATTAAATAAGGGAAAAACTAAACCAGAAGGTGTAGTTTCAAATGTGGCAATATCTGTTATGGGTGTTGTATGTGTGGTAGACTTTCAGGTGATGAAAAATGGTACTGTTGCGTACCCAATGCTGCTGGGAAGACCATGGCTAAGAAGAGTTCATGCAAGAAACTACTGGAATGAAGGTTTCATGACACTTGGACGTGGTAGAGAGAGGGTGAAGATAAATGTGATCCCTCGGCATCATAAAGCAGAACCTGTGGATTCAAGTGATGAAACTGATGATTGGACATCCTCTGATTACTCTAGTACCAGTGAAGTGGACACTGAAGATGAAGAAAGTGAGGTGGATGTTTCAGTCATGGATATCCTGCCAGTCACACCAACTCATGACCCCATAAAATTATCTGAAGAAGAAGTTGATGATCGTCTCCAACAAATAAAGATTGGTGATGCTGTGATGGAGAGTGAGAAGGAATCCTACCTCCAGCTCTTTCGAAGGTACATACACCTATTCACTTTTGATTACAAGGAACTCCGTCAAGTAAGTTGGGTAGAACATTGTATTGAGCTGGTAGATGGTGCTAAGCCCATAAAGCAAATGCCATATAGAATGAATCCTAATTTTTCCAAGACTGTAAAAGAAGAAATAGATAAGTTGCTTGATGCAGGATTCATATTTGCTGTGGAGAATTCAGAATGGGTTTCTCCCATTGTGATCTCAATAAAAAAGAATGGGAAGCTATGCATTTGTGTTGATTACAGGAAGCTCAATAAGGCAACAAAGAAGGATCATTACCCTCTTCCATTTTCAGATCAGATCTTGGATGAAGTAGCTGGCCAAGAGTGCTATAGTTTTGCTGATGGATATAGCGGCTACAACCAAGTTCGTATAGCAGAGAAAGATCAGCTGAAGACCACGTTCACCACTCCTTGGGGAACGTTTGCTTATAGAGTTATGCCTTTTGGGTTGTGTAATGCTCCAGCAACATTCCAGCGTTTGATGAATAGGGTGTTCGAACCCTACATTGGGACCTTCATCAGAGTATTTCTGGATGATTTTTACATCTATGGGAGCAAGTTGGACCACCTGCACCAAATGGAGACAGCATTTCAAAGGTTAGATGAAGCACAAGCCTCACTAAACCCTACAAAGTGTGTCTTTGGATGTTCTAAAGGCGTCTTGTTAGGGCATGTTGTATCCAGAGATGGTATTGGTACTGATCCTGATAAAGTTTCAAAAATCAAAGATTTACCATTTCCTATGAATAGAAGTAAGTTGAGATCATTTTTAGGCCATGTGGGTTACTATAGAAGGTTCATCAAGAATTTCTCAAAGATTGCACAGCCACTAACCCAGTTCTTGAAGAAGGATGTTACTTATGAACCAGGAAATAAGGCGCATGAAGCTTTTGGACAACTAAAGGAAGCCCTGGTGTCTTCACCTGTTTTAAAGAATCCAGACTGGAGCAAGCCATTCATTGTGTACACTGATGCCTCAGATGCAACACTAGGAAGTACTTTGAGCCAAAAGGATGAAAATGGGAATGAACATCCAATTTACTTTGGGAGCAGACAAATGAGTAGTGCTGAGGTAAATTATACTGTAACTGAAAAAGAGGCTCTGGCTATCATTTTTGCTGTAAAGAAGTTTAGAAATTACTTGCTAGGGCAAAATTTATAGTTGTAACAGATCATCAGGCTCTAAAATATATTGTAAATAATCCTAACCCATCAGGGAGGATAGCAAGATGGATAATTTTGCTACAAGAATTTGAATTTGATATTATAGATAGGCCAGGAAAGAAGCATGTCAATGCAGATGCACTCTCTCGAGCCTATGATGGTTTAGGATCATCTTGTGATGATGATGATTTCCCTGATGCAGCATTGTTATCCCTTGACACAATCCCTAGTGAATACATAGATATTTGGAATTATCTGAATGAATTCAAGTTTCCTGATGGTGCCAATGCAAAGACTAAGAGAAAAATTACTCAAGCCAGTCGTCCATATTCTATTCTGCATGGAGTATTATTTCGAATAGGACCTGATGGACAGTACAAGAGGGCAGTTGGACGTGATCAAGGGAAGGAACTGCTAGAAGAATTCCACAATGGTATATGTGGAGGGCACTTCTCTGGACAACTTACAGCAAGAAGGATCTTGGATGCAGGTTATCACTGGCCCACTCTTTTTAAAGATTGTTATAATTATTGTAAGACATGTGATATTTGTCAAACACATGGTAACCGTAAGACTTCATCAGCTCCATTATGTCCTATTCTTCCACTTGGTCCCTTTGAAAAGTGGGGAATAGACATTGTAGGTCCACTTCCAACTACATCACGCCAAAATAAGTATATTGTAGTTGCCACAGATTATTTAACCAAGTGGGTTGAAGCTAGGCCATTGAAAACAGCTTCCATGGATGAAGTGGCAAGGTTCATATATGAACGCATTGTCACCAGATTTGGTTGTCCATTAGAAATTGTAACAGATCAAAGAAGCCACTTCATTAATGAGGTGGTAGAAGCCCTAGTCAATAAGTTTTCTATTAAGCACAGGAAGGCAACAACATACAAGCCAAGCACAAATGGACAGGTGGAACGAATAAAATTTTGTGCTGTGTCAAATTCTAGCAAAAGATGCAGCCTTGCAGGTACATAAATGGGATAAAAGGATTCATGCAGCATTGTGGGCATATAGGGCGACATCAAAGTCAGCAACAGGATACTCCCCATTTCAGTTGGCCTATGGCATTGATCCAGTTCTTCCTATTGAGTTTGATATTCCCACTGTGAGAGTTATGAAAAATGAAAGGATGGATGAAAGTGATTCAGTAAAAGAAAGGTTGGTACATCTTCATTTGCTAGAGGAAATGAGGGAAATAGCAAAGGATACAAGCCATAAGAAGAAAATGAAGCAGAAGGAATACTTTGATCAAAAGATCCTTTGGTCTCCATTTCATGTGAATGACTTGGTTCTAGTATATGATTCCAGATACAAAAAAAGAAGACAGAGGAAATTTCTTCCAAAATGGATGGGGCCCTACAAAATAGCAGTTGTGCATGAAAATGGTACGTACCGACTGGAGGAATTGGATGGCACTCCCATTACGAAATGGGTCAACCACGACAAGTTGAAGATTTTCCACGCACCAGAAGAGTCTACTCCGAGGACGGAGTAGAAGCTAGGAAGGGGGAAGATGTCGACACTAAAATTTTCCTCCGTAATTTCTATTTCATTAATGTATGTATTAGGAATAGGATGTTGTTAAGTATAATTAGTAGTAGCGTCTGATAGAAGATAACGGCGCCGTCAGTACGGTGCCGCCAATAATGTGGAGTACGGTAATAGTCAAAGTACAATAGGAATGTTGTAAAAAGTAAATATTTGTCGTAAGTGGTCCGGTAATGTTAAAATGTCAAAGTTTGGGTAATTAGAGAAGTAGGGTCTACATGATTAGGAATTAGAAATATTATATTGGTAATAAGGACAAGGAGTGAGGTCATAAATATTTTGTGTATTTTATTTGTAAAAAGTCTAAAAATGTGGAACCCATGTAAAATGATAAGGCTTATCTTATCTTAAGAGATAAGCTTACATGTACAGATAAGAGTTAAGGTATGGAATATGATTCGTCAGAGTGGATTTCTTATCCTATCTTAGAGATAAGATGGATAAGCCTGTAAGTTCTATAAATAGAGAGGCCACCCCCCTCATTTAGCATAGAAAGAAGTAGTGAGAAATATTGTAGGAAGTGTGCAAAGGAAGCCATCAGTTAAAGGTGTGTTGAAGAAGCCATCGAGAGGTGTAATTGTAAAGTTTCTCCCATAGTCTTGTTGAAGTACCTCATGGGTGAGATTGTAACAATTTCATGTTAATATTATAATTCACTTTGATATTTTAGATTTGTCATCATTCCGTCTTATCATAGTCGATGGTATTTTTGTGTTATGTTGTTGTTTTGTTTCCAGATTACATCCACCAAACTAAAGGCTGTGCATTAGTAAATAATCATAGCACGAGGAGTTCCCGGTGAAGAATTATCATAGTACCGGATTGGTGATGACAGTACACTCATCTTCCTTTTATATACATTAGCACATATTATGACATGGAAGATTCCTTTCTTAGAAATCTTATGTTAATAGTGGCCCTAGAGTCACACATGATCAACTACCTAGCTTACATCAAGGAAAAATAGAACCCATTCATTATTACATCTTACACTTTAATTCTTGCATGCATCAACTAGTGTTCTAGCTTGTTGATCTAGAAAAGCAATTCATCTTTTTTTGAGACTTGATTCATTAACACTCTTATGCTATAAGGTCATCGATCTCGAAAAATATCTAATTTCTACACATGTTATACATCCTCCTTCTACATCTTCCCTTTTTACATCACCTTCTCATTCTTCTCCACTTACCTTTGTTAAGTGTTCTCCAAGGTCTCCATATCCTCCACCTTGCAAACATATTCCATCTTCACCACCATGTCAATATACACCTAAATATTTTACATCCCCTACTTGAGAGCCATTGCACTTCTTGCATTTTGCTAGGCCTCATGATGTGTTGCATGCTTTACTTGATAAGCTTCTAATCCACTTACCTTATGATCAACATCATCCTGAGCATCGCTTACATCACTAGTGTGATCATCCTTATTGCAATTACCATTGCATCAACAATAATCATGATAGTGATTGTTACACCCTTCATAATAAATTACAATAATTAAAAGACAAGGGTGTCATCTTTGACTCTCACTCTCGTGAGTATTTTGTTTCTCCATTTCCACTCAAGTGTGTTACTACTTTAGTTCATTTGTCACCTTCTCCTACTTTTAAGGTAGTTATTCATCCACCACCTAATCTTGTCATTCACGCGCAACATCCACCTCACTTATCCACCAATGAACCATCTCATCCACCATGCAATGTACATGCTTCACATTGGCTTCATAAGCCATTGGCATCTTTGCTTCCCCCCATTGCATCGCCCATCATTGGCACCATCTCATTAGGCATTCAATTTTGTTCATACACTCATGTTGCTTCCACATCATATACTTCCATTGATGTGTGTCCCCTTAGTCTTTGGTAGGTGATGTTTCTTACCTTACCACCTGATGACGCACTCGTGTTCTCATGGTTCTTACATGAATGTTGAGGGATCTATTTTTTTTAAGTTGGTAAACAATGAGGGTGTTGAAAGGAACCACATCCTTTTTTATAATGGGCCCAAAAGGCTAGATAAATAATTACAAAACATAAGTATATTTGGACAAAAGTAAAAAAGAGGCCAACATTCCAAAAAGAACAAAAAGGCCCACAAATAGGGCTACATATCTATCATATTTTAAGAACTTTAACTACTTCATGCATATTAGTATCAGTATTCTTTCCAACAAGAGTGTTAGCAGCAATAATAAACTCCTTACAACCATTTTGAAGATGATCCCAAGTACCATCCAAGTAGACCTTCCAATTTTTTATAATAGTAAAATTTGTGTTGATGTTACCAATGACACTTTGAAGCAACTCACCATTATCAATACATGAATCCTCCGCAATGGAAATATAAACTTGGTCTACATTGATGCCCATAAAAAAAGATCCAGAAACTTCCATATAATCATCTAAAGGGTGCTCAGTGGTGTTCACCTTATCAGCTATAGTGTTAACTTCAAATTTCACCTTTTTCCCTTCTGCATTAGAATTAGAAGGAAAATTCTAGCCAGAGAGATCCAAATAATTAGGATAGGCATTAGTTAAACCAAGCAAAAACTCAACAATGGTATCCTCATCAGTTGGATTGTAAACATCTATGTTCTCCATAGAATGCAAAGGAGTAAAATGAGGGGTTTTGGGTGTCGCCACGAAGGGAGTAACCTCCAAGAAAGGAGGAGAGGAACAAGGTGAGTGAGAAGGGGGGAAAAAGTGGCTTCACGGTGACCCCTGATTTCCACTTCTGGGTCAAACGTAGATGGAGAGTTGCAAATAGCTAGAGGGTTGAGGTGGAGGAAAATATGGCAGAGTAAAGAATGGACAGGGGGAGGGGGAGGGGTGTGATGACACGCTGAGTAAGCAGTAGTTAGAAAATGGGACAAACTACAAGCATCCACTGTGGTTTTGAAAAGAAAATATAGTAAGCCCTGATGGAGTAGGGGACCCTCACCAACACAATCCTTCTTAATTGACAAATCCAAAGACTGGAAAAGGAATTTTTCCAAATTGACCTTGAGATCATTACAAAAATGTGCTAAAATAAAAATGTGGGGGCCAAAAAAAGGTTTGTATCTGCCTTACATTATAAAATAATGCATAACTTTCTCAGCAATACGATCCTAGGAAGATTTTAGTGAGGCTCTTTCATCTCCAGACTGGTAATTGTAAACATGTTCTTTTCTCTTCACCAAAAAATCCTCCATTTCTGCTTCCAAAAACAATAATCTTCCATAACATCTCCTTAACAACCCAAAGGCACATGCAAAATTTGGGAACCTAACTCTTGATCCTCCTATTTTATCCATGCTTTCACTCCTTGGTATCTCAAATTCCTAACTAACCATGACTTGTGACATTTCCCCTTTCAACTTAATTTATATTTGTTTTAAACACACTAGCTTGGTATATTGGCTACCCATTTCTTATTTTTCATGTCCGAGAAGTTTCTTGAACAAAGAGCAAGTTTATCTTATACTTCCTTTGTTAGGATGTCTTGGCAATTAGCCATTTCTTGACTTTGCATGTTGTCCTTTGAAGACTGGTAAAAAAATATCAAGAAGCCACACATGAAATGTTAAAATTCCTTGAAAATAACTTAGTTCACATTACTATTGTGATGTCTATAAATTTTCAAGACATTTGGTTAAGTGGAAGACCTCCATTTCTAAAACCATAGTTGTCTCCTTTACAAACCGTCCAAGGAGCCCGAGAACCTTTTGATCTTTATAACTTTTCACTTGAATGGAAGACTCAAAATTTGAGATTTAGGCCTATCCCCCCTTCTCCTTCAATGCTATTTTACCAGTGAGGGATTTTTTAGAAGGATATTCCAACTTCCATGAGATGAGATTCATGTAAGCATGCTCAGGGCTAGGTATGAAACCCTCCTTTGTTCAAAGGTCCACCAGAGTCTTATTTTGACATGAGATCATTTTTTAAGCTTTAATATGCACTTACACTATGATCCTAGAGGATGATACTCACTCAAACCAAATCACCTTAATGTCAAGAAGTCTAAATGGATAATCACCATCTTGTTTCTCATAGAGGTTCTTAGGCATGCACAAAAAATAGCATTGAAAGTTACACTCTCCAAAAGTAGCCAATACACAGTTTGTATTTCAAAATAGATCATTCACATCCTGATTTCCCAGAAAAAATTTCATGAAACTTGATATACTTATTCATCTGTTCCACATGATGTTAGCAAGTTCATAAATATGGATTCCAAGAAGGAATACATGAACTCCAATAACATGCTCAGTTTAAGACAATCACAACCTATCCTTAACAAAGACAATCACATATTATATAAACAGAGAACATGATCCTATCTATTGTATTCTTTCCACTTAACTAGAACTATCCAAGATAAATAAAAAATGCTTACAACCCCCACATGTCTCTCTTAAAGGAAGACTTCATCATGTAAATATATATGCTAAGATCATAGTTACTTGTATTAAAATTATCAAGAACACAATCAAAGAATCAAGGAATTAGGAAATAAGCTTACACCACACAGGGATAGTGTCTACTTGCTCCATTTTCATGCATTCTAAGATGTGATACAGTATTGCATCTCTACATAAAAAAAGTATATTATGCATTTCTTCTTACGTCCATTACAAAAAAAATTCCTCCTCAACAAGGAATGAAATTCAAAACTCACAACTACTCCCTTAAACTCAATCTCACATCATGCATGTAACTCCTAACTAAGATATAATTGCCCTGCGATAACTTATGATGACTCATTATGGGTCCTTTTCCAATTTTAAGGCATTTTACATCATTTTGCATACTTCATAGCTCTTACTCTCACATGAGGAAACCTACACATACAATATTACTCAACTATATCTCTACATGACCTTACAACCCTTAACAAAATTTAATACCCCTTAACAAATATAATAAGACATATTGTAGGCTCAATGATACATTTAAAAAGATTAGAGTCCACCATTACAAGTATGAGATTTGAATTCATTTTTGCAGGGAAGCCCAAATTTTGAACCAAACTCTCTCTAATACTCCACACATCATAGAATGTTGCTTTGGACCATGTAGCTAGGAAATACTTATATTGGAGTGCTTATTGATGATGCTTCTACATCACAAAAGGGACCAAGTTTTTACTCGGGTCCTCATCACAACACAAATGCCAACACCCAAATACAGAAATCAATTCCTTAACACTCTTGACATTTCTTGGGATCTTATGAAAAGGGGGTAGTTATAATTATTTTCTCAAACTGGCACAATTTTTAGAATTTTACATAGTGGCTTTCAAAAAATAGACGCAATCCTCTACCAATTAGCAGTATGAAAACTCCTTTTTTCTATTTTTCCTTGGATCAAACTAGATTGAACTTGATCGAATTGGAAAAATAGGGATCACACCATTTGTAGTGGTGTATAAATTGTCGGGAAGTAGTTAGGGATGGAGAATAAAACTAGACCTTTCTCCCCAATACTTTTCTGTCATGGCATGAGATCGCCCAAAAAAATTTCACTTGGCATGATATCTCCCAAAAAAATCACTCTTGGAATGAGATCGCCCAAAAAACTCATCACTCATCATGGATCAGGTGCACATGTTCCTTTTACTACTTTCTCACATTTTTACATGGAACTAATAAGTGGCTCAAGAAGAATGTGCTTAGGGTTAGCAATAGCTAGTTGGTGCATGAAGAGGCTTCGGTAGCTTGGGAGAATAAATTTAGAATCTATAATGGTGTATAAATTTTTGGGAAATAGTCAGGGATGGAGAATAAAACTAGAACTTTCTACCTAATACTCTTCTGTCATGGCATAAGATCACCCAATAATCTTGCAATTAGCATGATATCTCCCAAAAAATCACTCTTGGCATGAGATCGCCCAAAAAAATCATCACTCATCATGGATCAGGTGCCAACATGTCAGGTTGTGAGAGCCAAGATCACAAATTTCTTTTCAAAACATACGATAGGAGCTTTTTTGCCTTTCCCCTATAGATGCTTTTGAGAAGGGATTTCTCTCGATACTCCTTGGTGGGGAGTGGGGAAAATGTCATCTATTGTATTGGTTAGGCGATCACTCACATTGGAGGGGAAATTAGAAAAAGCTAACTTAAGGAAATACAATGGAAAATGTCATTACAACAAGGGGTCAAGTTATCTCCAAGTTTGAACTAATAATTTCCTTCCTTGTCATCATTTTGCCATGCAGGAGATTCATAGTGGAAAAGTAGATCTTCATTTGATTCATGACATGAAGAAGTAAATACACTATGATCTGAGGAGAACTTCACCTCTGACAAAGAGGAAGAAGTCCTATTTAGAGACACCTCTCCATTTACAAGAGTTTTCCCAATTAAAACTAGAAAATTCTGGGCCTAATCAAACCAATTCATTAAAAGATAGGGAATAGAGAGAATACAAAGAAAAACTATTTTCCAAAAGTCACATTTCACACAAAAAGCCATAAGAGAAAGTTGACTTACAATAACTTATATGTTTCAATAGTTTTCACGAAAGTTTATTGTTTTGACTAGGGTCCTACGACCTTATTTTAACATTTTTCTAATAACTATGAAAACATTTATATTTGGCTTGGAGGCTAAGGAACCACGTTCAAAAAAAATATTCCCGATGAGAAAATGTATAACAATTAAGTTCCTTCAGGTACTCCTATATACATAGAATTTACAGGTTCTTATGGAACTCAGAACCGAAGAATGATTTACAAATGGCGATGGGTTTTCCGGAGCCACCGGTCGTAGTGGGTAAAGTTTGACGTAGTCAGCTAGTGGTCAGATGCCTACAAAACCCCATTGCCAAAATTGCTAGAAATGTGTTTTTTCCAAACCAAGGTTTAAAAATTTTGTCTAGTAGAAATACTAGAGGTTTGCAAAAGAAAAAAAATGTTCCTTCACTCAGAGTTCAAATGGTGAGTAGAAACGAAAACCAACATTACACTTTTAATAACTCCTTAAACTGTAAAATGGGATAACAAATCTCTTAAAGGGGCGGAGAAGAGAGCACAAATGATCAATTAGAGTCAATTTAAAGATTAATGCGACTCCCTACATAACAAGGGACATAAACGAAACTTGTCATCCCAATTCCAAGGCCCCAAAGGTTGTTTTGGGAGTCTTCAAAATCATAATTTACCTATTTTTACCAAAGGACATTAGCTAGGTTTAATGGTGAACTCAAACTCAACTAGCTGACTCGAGAGGCTGTAGCTATCCAGTTTGATTACAGAGTTTCCAAAATATCTGAGGTTTACATTAAGGTAACTTACATGTAGGAATTTAGTTAAATTGACATTAGGTGTAAAACTAAGGTTTACACCAAAGTTTATTTGCAACATGTATGTTACAAGGTGGTGTTTTATTGTTTTATGATACAAGTCTGTTTAAAATAATCAATTGTTTAAGTATCTAATGGTTGGTTATTTTTATTATATTAAAAATGAAGAATCAAATTATACAAAAATTATAAAAGATGAAGGTAAAGAGACCATGTCTGGAAAATATTAGTGTCTGCAATGTATGAGGTGCTCCAGGCGGGTTCACTAGTATTCCACAAGGATCCAACTCTCTTTTAACATTCCGTCAAACAATTCGCGTGCGTTCAAAAACTCCCCCATTTTCATTTTGCTTAAAAGTCTCTAAAGCCACTTCAACAAAACAATTTGTGCATATCCAAAAAAGAAGCATTCCACGAGTCTCTACATTTGTATGAGGAATTTCTCTAAACAATCCCAAAGTATCTTCAAGAATGGCATTTGCCTAAACCTTTATAAAACTCATATTTCTAACCCAAACTGAGTACCTGGCAGGAAACACAAGCCCAAACATAAATCCCCTAACATATGATTTGCTGCAAATCATTTAACACATTTCTACCCTGACCCAAAAGCTTCCTATTTTGACACCAGATGCGATGGTCCTAGTAAGGGTGAATCATTTGACTGCATTTACTAGAGGTTTATAAAATATTTCTTACAAATCCCTTGTAGACACCTAAAATATGCTTACACTTAGCATTTCATCCAATCTAGTCAATTGATGATACTTCCTTTATCAACCCTTCTTCACTCCATTCTTGGATGCCCATTCATGACACTCTTCTCAATCATATTCCTCCTATAATCAGCTTATTTGGCTAATATCTCTCTTATTAGCTAAACATTCCTCCTTTTGACCATTCAGAACCTCCCTAGTTCTCTCTAGACCACTTCTATTGGCTTCGTAGGCTATCTATCAGTCACAATTGGTTATCCAGACCCCTCCCAACTCTCAATGAGTCTCTAATCACTTGCTAATCAAGTTTAACTAGCCTAAACCCTAGTTAACTAGCCTAAACCAAGCTTAACTAAGCCTAAAGCATGTTTATCCTAATCTAATCTAAAAGTGCTTTTTGAGCTTTAGTCCCACATGCACCCAAATTCTAAACTCTTCCATTTGGAAAACTATAAATAGAAGGGTCACCCCTCCCTCTAAAAACTTACACCTTGTTTACATAACAAAATCTCTCTCACATTTGGAGATATTGGCATTAGACCTCATTTGCATTAGCCAAGCTAATAGGCATTTGATCTTGGCTATCCTCCATTGTTGAAGCTCCTCCATCTTGCATCCATAACTTCATAGTAGGTTAGTAGGAGGGTATCTAACTTGGCCTTGTAGCCATTTAGAGAGACCTCTTCACCTCCATTGAAGCAAACAACAAAATGAAATTTGATTTCTCATAGGTTTAACTAGGTTCAATTTATGTTTTAAGTAATCATAGAGTAGTTAGAGATAAAATGCATAGTGTTTCCTAGTTTAATTCATTATTGATAGAAGTTATCTTGTTTAGCACTCATCTTGATGCTTTGATAGGGTTAGTTAGCCCCATGGAACTACTTAGCTCTTGTTTAAAATAACTAATCATTCAAACACATTTGGCATGCCCTGGTGGGACATGAAGTCCATCCTCCATTAATGGAGTCTTTTCAAGCTATTTATTTTCAGGTTTATGACCACTTTCATGCTTTTTAGGATAAATAGCTTGTTATTTACATGATTTCAGTTTTTAAGTAGGCTAAATCATCATTGATCATGTATATTTTGTGGGTTTGAACTAAAAATAGGCTTCTTTGACTAACCTTTAACCTGTTTGCTTTTGAAAATTTTAAAATTCTGTGATTTCTGTAGATTTTACAGGGGTTGCATGTAGGTGTCATTCTGGGTGCATCTGCGTTGAAACAGTCACACACATGTCAGTACAGGGGCACATATGTCGAACTACATTCACCACCAATCTTCTGGAGGCCATAACTTTTTCTCCTGAGCTTGAAATGACTCCATTTTTGTTGTGTTGGAAAGGTATTGAAGAGAACTACACAATGGAATCATAAAATTAGGATTTTGACTTACAGAAAATTTATGGTTTACATTATTAGGTAAATAGTCATTTTCTAACATGTCTTAAAGTCTGAAATTTTATTGTTTTCTTGACCATTCTAACACTTTGAAAAGGTTTTGTGACACTAATCAATTGATTTACAAGTTATTTTCCATCATATTTTTGTACTAACTTAGTTAAGTGTTCACGTTTCATAGTTGATAGCCCGGTACTTTGAAAGTGCGTATGATCTTTCCTCACACCTTTTAGGTGATCTTGGGAATCAAAAACGTTTTCAAAAACCCTCTTTTTACTTTCAAAAACACTTGCAATTTAATATTCCTAATGGATCAGAAATTTCAAAGTTGGTTAAAGTACAACTTTCCTTTTGTAAAAAAACTTATTATACTATTTTTCCATATATTGCAAATTTTAGTTGAGTTTCCGCATTGTGTATGCTCTTCCTTCGTGCCTTTTTTGGTGATCTTAGGAATCAAAAGCAACATGCAAACTCTCTTTTGATATCATGATATTTTGTGGAAAACTACTAATCTTGGTATGTAGGACCAAAATCACATGTCAAAGAAGGGCATCAAAACAAACAAACACAAAAATTCTAATACATGTGTTCTTTTAGGTTGCCAAATGGTGTGCCAATTAAAACCACATTTAAGTTAAAAAGATAAAAAAACACACCATATTCAAAACACTGTATTACAGGTTTTAGGAAAGGGTACGTCCCTCTCTACTTAACTGGAATGTAACCCCTTTGGCATAACACCTTAAGCTATAACAATGGGGGTGGTACCAGGAACCCTAAAGTAATCCACCACTGTGTAACCTTGTGGATGAAACAGGAAGTGCCTCACTTACCCACTTGACTAGTTTTCCTTGTGAGTTAGCATTACAAAGTTTTCTGTATCGTGACCCTAGAAAGAGTACATGATGGATGCAATTAGTGCCCACTGTACTTGAAGGGGGAAAAGCCGAGATACTCCCAAATTAGTTAGTGTGACTTTTTGGGTAAATCGTGCCTGCTCTTAGATGGATTTGTAACACCTAGTTGAGAGATCTTATTAAGGAGGCCATTTTGTCTTAAGGCCCACTTTACTAGTCCTTTGTCGCGTCTTGGCCATCACAAAGTGATTACTTGTTTGGATTTAGAACCTTGTTTTTTGAACAAGGTAAAGAAATCCACTTAAGTTGGATCTAAGTAACTTTCATCATGGAAATTAGACGACATTTCACTTAGCTTAGCTTCTTTCTCACCTTCGGACGAGGAAAAGCTCTACCCAAGTGTCGCTTAGTTTATTTTCACATCTTTTGATCTATACCTTTGTGTTCTTGTTTCCCATTTGGGGCAAGAGAAGGCATCTTTTGGGAGTGTTGTCATAGATAGTGTTCACCAATTTTTTGTCCGTTTACACTCATCCATGTTTGCGGCTGAGTTGTTAAATGTCTAAAGTGCATGGATGCATCCTTATATCTTTGATGGCCACTTGATCTTGATTTCAAGATCATCATCATAGTTAGGATTGATTCATCATTTGATCTCCCTTTGATGTGTTACCTTGTTTGCATTGTCTCGACATAATTAAGATACTTATGTCATGTTTTTGTAAACACAATCTAAGTATCTACATTGTGGCATTATGCTGCACATTTTAGCACATCCTTAGTATACTTTGACTTAGTTTTACTTCAAACATTGTCCAAAATATTGAAGAGTGTCGCTTACTTTGTTTGTTTCTTTTCGATACCACTTTGGCACTAATATCTCACTTCTCCGTGAAGCTTGATTAGACGTGTCCAATTGGTGTGGTTACGTGGCTTACATTTGTAAACCTCCCTTTAACATTTGGACCTTGTTGGTTGTTGAACTGTCATGTGTATCCTTTGATTGGGAGTCACATCTACCCTTTGTTAATATTTATGCCTTGTTCATTTTGAGCTTGACGTAAGTATTGACATTGTGTTGATCATCTTTACATCAAACTATCACTTTGCATGTGCATTTGCATAGGTGTATTTCCTTGTTGATTGGCTTTGTGTTTCACACTTGCATGATTGTTCCTTGTGATTATTCATCTATAAAAATTATTTTCTAGGAAAATCCTTTTTGATCTCATCGAGATTGTGTCATCACAATGTCTATTTTCCTTATACCTTCTTCAGAAAATCACGCACACATCTCTGTACTTACAAAATGTATAGTTGGATGTCCCTTATGCTACCCAAATCGATATGCCACTTCCTTCCCTTTGAAGTAATTCCATCACACTATCTAGATCTAGGACATTTGTACCTTAAATGACACCAACAATGACTGACTATCACACGGTTTCTCACACTTACAACAATACAAAACCTA
Organism: Taxus chinensis; assembly: GCA_019776745.2. Taxonomy (NCBI): domain Eukaryota; kingdom Viridiplantae; phylum Streptophyta; class Pinopsida; order Cupressales; family Taxaceae; genus Taxus; species Taxus chinensis. Next base: position 213,411,774 of record CM034155.1, read on the forward strand.
GGTTTAGGAATTCAAATAAAAATATTCCCATTACAACTAAACCTCATTTGGTTCTTCATGCTAGAGGGCCCATGCGGGTACCCTATTCCCCACCTTCAGATCATAGTTAGTGGTATGGTTTGGATGCTTCTGATCCAAATTATTATTCAGGTTCCCCCCACTCTTCTTCTTCTGATTCAGATCCAAACTACCATTCGGATTCCCACTCTTCTTCTGAAGATTCAGATCCCAACTATTGTTCGGATACCCCTAGATCAAATCTTGAATCACGGTCCTCCCTTCCTTCATAGGACCTTTATTCCAAATCACCTCAATGATGTCTTCCTCCTTTGAAGACTCATGTGACTCCATGTTTTGTCGATTGAACATCTAATTTGGTTCTTGAGTCACGGTCCTCCCTTTCTTCGCAGGACCTCCTTCATCAATCATCTCAATGACCTCTTCCTCCATCAAAGAGTTCCATGACTCAGATTCCCTCTAGTCAATCATCTAATTTAACTCCTACGTCGCAACTTAACGGATGGCTATGTGATCCTATTTTCTCAACCTACATTAGGTCATCTTCTAGAAAAATGATCTAGGTCCAAATCTAAATTTTCCATTCATGAGACGTGCCTCCAATCCTACTTCCTCTCTTGAGTCATCTTCTTCTATCAATCAATATTCCATGCATCTTCATCTTGAGCCCTTTCTTCTATTCATACCTTCTATATTCTAAAGAAAAACAACCTCTACTTATAAGAAATTTCTCTCTAATGAAGGAACAATTAAACTACATGATGATATCCCTTTAGAGGATTGCAAACAAGGATTCTTTTCTATCAACTTGATACAAGCTCACGTATTGGGAAGAAAACAACCTCTATTGATTGATTTTTCTCATAATATAGATGATGAGATCCTAAGGTCATGGAACTTGATTCTTCTGGAATTCCATCTTCACCTTCCTTCTAAGCATGATGAGATGTCAGGGTCTAGCATTGATCCATAGCCTATCTTCTCATTACCAAATCATTCATTATCTATCATCATTCCTCAATCAAAATATCAGATTTGGGTCACCATTGAGTAGCCCATCATCTTCTTCTATTTAGGAGCCACCATTCCTAGGTAGCCCTCCATTTTCTACTTGTGGGTCACCTCTCTAAGTAGCCCATATTTCTTCTATTCTTGGGCCACATCCTAGTATCCCTTTATTTTCTACTGTGGGTCACCTCCTGGTAGCCCTTCCCATCTATTCTTGGGTCATCCTAGTATCCCTTCATCCTCTTCTATCTATTAGCCATACCTCCGTGTAGTCCCTCCTCATCTATACTTTGGCCACACCCTAGTAGCCCTTTGTCATTTTCTTCTATTCTCGGGCCATGTCCTCATAGCCCAACTTCTTCCATCTTAGGGCCATATTCTGGCTAGCCCTTCGTCATCTTCTATTAGTGGCTCACCTCCTGGTATCCCATCCTCTTCAATTATTGGACCGTATCCTTTTCATCCATCACATCATTTCTTCTATCAATGGTTATGGCAATCCTACAGTCATTTCTCACATCATTTCTAAAATTCCATGTTTTCTTTCTTCTCCTTCTCGAGATTAGAAAAGTCACGTGTTAGCTTATAAGAAACCCAAAAAGTTCATTATCAATCTCAGGTCAAAACTTCCAAGATCTCGAAAGCCCTCAACAACTCGAACAATCTCAAAATTTTAAATCAAGCACGATTCAAGAATGCACATCAACATAACCATCAAGTATGGCACAAAGTGCATAAACCTATAGATATGGAACTCAAGATCCCGCATATGAAATCCATGTTTCAGGATAAATCACAGTCATTCGTTGAGTATGAGCTCACCATGATCATCGAGATTGGAGATAATTTGACTCTCAATAAACAAACATGCATAATCTCCCTTATCAAGGAAGTCACAGACATCGTTGTTGGATCTTACCACATGCAGAGTGACTTTGTTAGTCCCAACTTTCCAAAAACTACCAAAAATCTAAAAATAAAAAAATGCAAAAATACAAACAATAAAGAGAAAACACAAGAAAAATCAAAGGTATAAAGATCAGACATTACAATCAGGTATTGCGTACACATGGATGTTTCTTTCTTCACTTCCTTGTTATTCTTCTACAAGTCTTCCTACCATTTTCATCCCTTTGGTGATATTTTGGTTAGCCTTTTTGCATGCATTTTGTGACATTTATCTCTATGGTATTTGTTTGACCTTGGTCTTTTATCACCTTGGTAAATTAAAGAACGATTGACCTCTTAGAGATCCTATCACATTCAACATATAATAAACTTTTTGCGAAGAAATTTTGGACATATTTGTTGACACTAGCCAATGTCGTCATCACAATCACTTCCACCTCCTTCTATCAAACCATCTGTGGTTCTTAACCCCATTTTCAAATAAGAGAGCTAAAATAATTTTTCAAAAAGTAAAAGAATCAAAATCAATTAAATAGCAAAAGCTAAAATCTAAAAGCAAAATCAAATTGATATATAACTCTCTTTTGGGGTATTTCCAATAATATCTATCTGGGATATGGATGCCTAAGTAGTAGTAGAGAAATTTTGTGATTAGAATCAAATACATCTCCTTTGGGGCTATGTACACCTGGATGGCAATGAAGTAATGTATAGCTCTCCTTCAACCCTCCATTAACGAAATCACCTATCATCTTCAAAATCAATCATTCCTACACATTGGCTAGGGTGTTTTCACTTGTTTGTCTATTAAATATTCACATTTCAAGAGGTAATTAAATTCTCAACTTCCACACACACCATATCTCTATAAGTAGAACAGGATTGGTATGTTACCAAGTGTATTTTTTTGGACATTGTTCAGACTCTTTCTTTAGTTTGTATCTTGTATCACAATTTGTGCCTTTAAATAATCACTTTCTTCATCACGAGGCTTCTAATATACATTTCATATCATTCACATCATTCTTCTACTTCATTCAGAACATCCATGTGTATGGTATTTCCTTTTTTCCCTTGTTTTTCAGACACCTTTGTCTCCTTTCACGAAAACAATCTTCTCCTTCCTTTCTATCATGTGATTTTAGGCCAACTTATGTCAGGGGCATCCTTACTTCTTCCCAGAACTTTATTGCATTATGTTCATCATCACGTTGAACCTATCCATAATGTCCTTGAGTCCCGCTTCTACGCTGTGAAGAGTTTGTCCTTTGAATACTTTGACCTAATCATTGGGGAATTTTCGCATCTTCACCTTTCTCACACACACATGGCTTTATGCCCTTGTACATCCCATCTATTGCCGGGGGCATTCACACTTATTCATCTTTCTTGTACATAGCTTCAGAAAACTTTCAAAATCACAAAAACATTCAAATATGTTAGAAAAATCAAAACATTCAAATATGTTAGAGAAATAAAAACATTCAAATATGTTAGAAAAATAAAAAACATTCAAATATATTAGAAAAATCAAAACATTCAAATATGTTTCAAAAAAATTATAAAAATTGAAAATTATCCTACAAAATCTCACTCTTTAGTTCTCACTTGTTCATGTGCGCGACTCACGGATCATCTTGATCTACCTCCATAAACAAAAGCTAGGTTGCTTACTTTGTCTGTACTTTGGGGCACAACGAGTTACTTGGTACTATTTTGTAGTGCACATTGCTTTTTCATCAGACCCAAGTGTCCTCCATTATTCCCCTTACATGTATCCTTTTTTGGGGAACCATCATTAAACCTTGTCCTTAATTCGAATAGGTTGGAACTGAGGCTTGATAACAAAAACATTACATCTTGTTTCTCTATTAGTTTAGCTTGTTTACTTTCTCGTATTGCATTGCATTTTGTATATTGTATGGAGTTAGACATCTTTTACTTTCTCGTATTGCATTGCATTTTGTATGTTGCATGGAGTTTGTGTTTTTGGTAATGGACATTTGTTCATGTATGGCTTTCCATGTCATATTAAACTTTTGTTCATTATTTTTAATAAGGACCGATGATGAAGATCCTTAGCAATATGATGAAAAATAAAGTTGTTTAAAAGGCACTGGATGGATGTTAGCTCATTCTCTCTTCCTCATATTCCTTTTTTCTTTTATATCCCCTTTCTTCTTCACACTATTCTTTCTTTTGTTCTCTTCTTGTCATCTTTTCGATCGTCAATTGAGTTCTTCTATCACCCCATCAAAAATCGAGGGGGAATCCTCCTTCATACTTTTCTACTTGTTTATGCTTGTCTACTTTCTTTGAAGTGATGTCTCTTATGCCACCTCAAAGAGGGGAAAATGTAGAAACCTAAAATATGCATACACTTAGCATTTCATCCAATCCAGTCAATTAACGATACTTCGTTCATCAACCCTTCTTCGCTCCATTCTTGGATGCCCATTCATGACACTCTTTCGGTCGTATTCCTCCTATAATCAGCTTATTAGGCTAATATCTCTCTTATTAGCTAAACATTCCTCCTTTTGACCATTTAGAACCTCCCTAGTTCTCTCAAGATCACGTCTATTAGCTTCGTAGGCTATCTATCAGTCGCAATTTGTTATCCAGACCCCTCACAAATTTCAATGAGTCTCTAATCACTTGCTAATCAAATTTAACTAGCCTAAACCCTAGTTAACTAGCCTAAACCAAGCTTATCTAAGCCTAAAGCATGTTTATTCTAATCTAATATAAAAGTAATTTTTTAGCTTTAGTCCCACATGCACCCAAAATTCCAAACTCTTCCATTTGGAAAACTATAAATGGAAGGGTCACCTCTCCCTCTCAACCTTACACCTTGTTTACATAACAAAATCTCTCTCATATTTTGAGATATTGGCATTAGACCTCATTTGCATTAACCAAGCTAATAGGCATTTGATCTTGGCTATCCTCCATCTTGCATCCATAACTTCATAGTAGGTTAGTAGGAGGGTATCTAGCTTGGCCTTGTAGCCATTTTAGAGAGACCTCTTCACCTCCATTGAAGTAAACAACAAATCTAATTTGATTGCCCATAGGTTTAACTACGTTCAATTTATGTTTTAAGTAATCATAGAGTAGTTAGAGATAAAATGATAGTGTTTTAGTTTAATTCATTTTTATAGAAGTTATCTTGTTTAGCACTCATCTTGATGTTTATGATAGGTTTAGTTAGATCGTGGGACTAATTAGCTAGTTTCTTGTTTATTAACACAACTAATCTTCCCATGCATACAACCCCCCCTTTTTTTCTTATACGTGTTTATACGCTTCTTTAATGCTCTCCACTATCCATTCACCTATTCCAAAATCAACATCATTTTTGGATATCACCATTCAAAATTTGAGATCAACTCCACTATTACAAGTAATTTTTTACTTTAATCCCCCGTTGTTATGTTGCGCTAGTCCATTCCTTTTCCGAGAAAATTCAAATGTAACTTGACTTGATAAAGGACCGCCTACACAAGATTTTCCTGTACCTAAGTGGGTGTTGAGATTCACATTTTGAGGTTTTAAAACCTAATGTCCTTCCAAGATCACATTGATTACTTCTATTGGATGCTTCTTGCTGGGATTTTCTTTTTTTGATAGTTGATTGCAAGAAGATTAATGACTACTCTTAGCACTAACACACAGAGATTGGAATTCCATGTGCCAGTATTGTTGTTCTCTTGGAACACACAACTTTTTAAGTGACTATGACCTTGGATCTTCTGATCCACCATCTGGTCCTAGAAAACGGTGTAGAAGGGCTTCTTATAATTCATTCCACCACCTAGCCATACGCCATACACTTTTACCGTCATATTTAAACTATGGCATTCTGCATCCTGTGCTCTATATGGGAGCCGTCTACCCTCGACTGAAAATGCACCATGTATGTGTGGAGTCCATTTTTTTGACCATGCTTGCCATCACATGCGCATGTAAAAGGCATGACCTGGCAGAAAAAACTGGCACCAGAGGTTAGTCAAATCATCAGAGGTAGATGTCTCCCTCGTATGAATGGAGGATGATGTATCCATTATTGTTAGGGTGCTACCGCGAGGGGTGTCATGTATTTAAGGAGGCAGGTGAGCTGATACATGCAAATGCCTACCCACTTACCGCCTAACCACTAACCATTAAAACACTAACATTTAACAGTTAGAAGCTTTCTCTGTTGAAGAACTATTGCAGACCATACCAGAGGCATCAGATGGGACCAATTTCTTCATTATTCTACACCAAAGAAAATAATCAGTCATCTATTCAAATTTACGGCCACTAGGAAGGGATGTTCCACTACACACAGGAGATTGTAGTCACATGTATTTTGAAATTGAAAATCAAAGGATATTTTGGAATATATAATTTGGTTTATTTTTATATACAACCATGATATTGTCCCCACTTTTGATGTCTTTTCCAAAATCTTGCATCGGTGTTGTGCATTCTTTGTCATCTGAGATGTTACTCCCATTAGCACAAGTATGATTGCCATAAGTTTACTGTCAATCCACAAATCAATAATGGTTGGGCCTCTCAGCATATCACTCTACTAAAATTGGTGTTAGAAAAAGTAATTATCACCACCAAGCATTGTTTGTGATTCAAATCCATCACTTGAAAAAACTTCTTACATTTTGATAGCGGTTTTGGGGAGGAAAGCACTTCTGATGTTACTGTACTCGAAATCTATGTTTTGCAGTGTTTGGCTTTCATTAATGCTGAAATCCAGAGTTCCAGAGATGGAATTTTTGGCTAGTCTCCTTCTCATACAAAATCAAAATTAACCATGTTAATTGACTCCACAAACTATTGGCAATGGTCACTAAAAAATAGGCATAGGACTTAAACAAAATACTCACATGGTTTCAAGTTACAGAAAGTTAAAAACATTAGAAGGAAATGATCCATTCAACTTTCCATTTTCTATCACACTGTGAAACAATTTAAACATGAACTAAGAACAGGGTATCAGTATTAGTTAAATTTCTTCAGTAATCTATTTAGATCAATGCTTAGAATACTTTGGACTTAGATTGTGGTTAACAAGTCTAAGGAAGAAAACCACAGGGGAACTTGGGATACATCGAATGAATTTTTGTTGAGGTCCTTGCGAATACTACACCCAAACAATATTATTAGACTTCACAACATAGATGGGGGATCTTTGGAGGTAGACTAGCTTGCTAGTCTATATTACTCACAAGTATTACAGGTTGCTCATCCCTGATAAGTTAGGAATAGTACTGTTCAATTTATTGTCTGAAATATGCCAAAAAGTACAAATTGATCCCAGCAGTTACCACGCTAATCTCAATATATTATCTCTCAAAATGCAACAAAAAAGCTAATGCCACCTTTATGACTATTTTACCAATCTTTGGGAAGAGACACGCTTCAATCAAGGCATGTTATTTTAATACAAATGTTTTTAATCTTACATACAAGGGAGAATAGATTTGTCATGATTGATTAGGTCTATGGTTAACATGAGTAAATCACAGCGTGTTCTTCACCTTGATGAAAAACACATTATGTTTTTCAGCACGTTGAAAAATATGACGGTTTTCCACACTGTTTCATTTACGAAATTGAATTTTATGAAATCATGAACTTAATATTTGAATTCATATTTGTTAACAAGAACCTTAACAATAAATGTCTTGAAATATAATGTTCGGAAATCTCCATTTTTTCCATCTACTTCTAGATATATAGTTATAACATTATTTTTTGGATTAAACAAATGCTATCCCCAATCATGAGTCAAGGGACCACATACCATATTAAATGCATACTTACATTTTTTAGGGGAAAATGTTTTTGTTCGATTTTTCGTTAAGATAGAAAACTCACCGTGTTTTTCATCAACATGGAAAACACACCATGTTTTTCAGCATGTTGAAAAACACGATGGTTTTCCACATGTTCAGGGTGGCTTATTTGAGTTTCAAGTATTAGTTTGTGTTTGTTTCCATTGATCGATCCCTAATACACCTAATGTGACAATTGAACATGTATTAGGGCTATATTTCAAATCATTTATAGTAATTGAATCCTAATACATGTTAAATTAATGTTAGGTGTTGTATTATAGTTTAGGGTGGTGTAATTGTGTTATTTAAGATGACATGTTAGTGTTTAGGGCATCATAGCAATGTTTGATTGTTTAGGGTATCGTATGATTGTTTAGGATGACACATTAATATTTAGGGCATTCTAGTTGTGTTTTGTAAAGTGACCCATTAGTTTGTAAGGCCTCTTTATAGTTTTTAGGGTTTCATATCAGGTTTACGGTTGTTTTGTTAATGCTCAAAGTATCTCGATTGTCAATTATGTTGTTTAGGTTGACCCATTAGTGTTAAGGTTTTTGTATCAATGTTTGAATGTTTAGGGTGGTGTATTAGTGTTTGATATGAGTGCTTATGATATCAAATTATTTTGTATGGTGTCCTAATTATATTATTTACTTTAATGTGAGTGACTTAATATTATTTATGGTGATAGAATTAGAATAAATATAGCTAATATTATGTTTTCATTCATCATTATAATTAAAATAATTTTAGCTATTACTTGTAGAGATGTTAGGTTAATGCTATAAACAATTTTTAAATTTATTGTTCATTTTATATAAACAATCATGCAAAAAAATTGAATGTTTTGTTATGTGGAAGGAATGCAAATCAAATCTACAATATTATCTAAATGAAGTTAGTGATCATCTAATCTTTTGAATAATAAGTAGGAATTACACTAGTATGTTAATAAGTGAGATCGATCAAAAATATGTATTACCTAATACTGTGAAAATAAGAACAAATTTATGTTCTTGATATACACATGGATGGCTTAAGAAAAAATTTACTTGTGGCAAGTTTTTGCATAGTTGCTTGGGCATGCGTGGAGGATGGCCTAAGATAATGGTCTAGAAAGATGGCACAAAACAACTTGACCAGCCATGTTCTATGGTTAGTAAATTTAAATAAGTTACATCAGCTCAACATGTGATGTCGATATATTCTGCTCCACATGTCTTGAACTCTATAGTGTCATGTGACATTCGCAAGTTAAATCCCTTAAAATTATTGTGTTCTAACTACCTGCAAAACACTAGGAGTGACATAGAAAACAACAACTATTGACATTGGGAATATTGAACAACAAGGAATTTCTTATCTCAGATATCTCAAAAGTACAATACCTCAACAATATGTGTATCAAAACCTTTTTCTTCTTCAAATGATAGTAAAAAATGGAGTATGGGGCTTATGTTGAATTCTATTTGGAATACAATGTGGGCGGATAATGGTTTTAAATGTATTCTAGACTTGATTTGGAAGATTGTGCACGCGATAGGTATGGCTAGGAATAGGTATGAATTTTAGATTTTTAAGGCTTCTACATGACTCTATAACTTGTTTAGGGTCTCGTAATAGTGTTTAGGGTGTCATATCAATGTTTAGGATGTTGTATTAGTGAATAATGTGTCCCAAATGTATTATTGGTGGTGACACATTAGTGTTTTATGTCACATCAATATTTCAGTGTTTATGATATCACATTAGTTTTTAAGATATCGTTTGATTGTTTACGGTGTTATATTAGTGTTAAGTTTTCCTGATTATGTTATTTAGGATAAACCATAAATTCTAAACCATGAACCTTAAGTCATAAACTCTAAATCTTGAACCCTAAACCCAAAACCCTAATTATTAGTTAATAAAACCCTGGCAATTTAACCTTGAACCTTAAAATTTAGAAAATAATTATAGTTTTCGTTATTATTATTAGTTAATATATTTGAGCTATAAGAAAAGGTGGCAATTTGATGTCATATCTATTACCTAATACTTTGTAAACATAGAATAAATCTATGTTCTTGATATACACATGGATAATTATAACATGACACTTTATCTTAAGTACAAATATATCGAACAATTTTTGGAAAGTTTCTTTTCAAAATGAATGATGTGGTCAAATATTTTGTTTAGTATATAGACACTAAATAATAGTGTGAACTAGTTTATTAGTATGGTATTATTGTATTCACGTATTTTTTAATAAATGATAGAGGATTCGGTAATTTCTACAATTTGAGTTTATTAATCATTGGTATGAGACTAGTTAATTATGTTGATATTACGTTGGTATTGGTTAAATATGCATGCAATCTTCAAGCTCTTAGTTGTAATTTCATTTCTCTTAGCTGTGTTAAATTAAATACATTAGGAAAAGTTTGATTTCTTAGATGCATTATAGTTGTAAATATTGCGAGATCATTTAATTGTTTCATTTAATTGAATGTTGATTCACCTTTGAAAATCAAATGGTGTTACTCTTGTTCAAACCTTTTTGTTGTATGTATATTGTAAACTCTCTGTTGAAGGCTGGAAATGCCTGTGTTGAAATTATTACATTCCTCGGTATTATTTAAAGGGCACGTTTTGAAAATAGAATTACATTCTTGCTTTTCACATATTGATTGAAGGAAAGTTGAACATTGTAAATTTAGAATGGAATGAACCTAAATGTTTAATGCATGGCAAATGAAATACATAAATATCAAGTTTGAAACACGTGGATTTCTACTAGATTGTTTCAAATCTGTAATAAATGTCAGAAAAATATATAGAGTACCCTGCAACTATGAAAGACAAAATAAAATATTAAAACAAACTAAGGATGATCAAAACACATTCCAAAATAGTTTGTATTGCCCTTGCAATTTACAAAGTTCATCTCTAATTGGGCAAGAGACAAAATAATGCAATTTCACTGAAAGGGAAAGAAATTTGTATTGAAATCTCAACCATTAATCAATTAATCCTTGCAATCCATTTGAAATCCTTCAAGTGCAACTCTCCATGTCTATTTGGCATGTTGAAGAAGAAATAACGGCAGATCGAATCAAGTCTGTTTGTTGAAAAGGTTTAATTCACGTTTTAATGGCAGGAAAGAAGTTTTCTTAAATTTCACCCATCTAAGTTTGTTCAAAATAAGATTTTGTGCTTCATATGCAAATCCGAGCAGTTTGAGACCTTTGGTTTAAAAAAAAACTAATTGTCAAAGTCCTCTTTTCCCCAAATCCGAGCTTCCAGTCAAAAGTTATGGCCTTCTGAAGTTTTTACTTCGTTTGGTTTAAAAAAAAAACTAATTGTCAAAAGAAAGGAAATTTTTGTAAATCAGATCCGCTGACCCAAAAATTAATTAGGGAACTTTTTGAAAAAATGAAAAAGTCACAAATTCTACCATGGCTCCCTAGCCCCACCAACCCTCTTTTGGGAAAACACTTCCGCGGGTTCGCGGGCCCACACCTCCAAACGTTTCGTTTTGAAAATTGGTGCAAAATCATAAGTCTCCCTGCCGATCCTCTTCCCTTCCTGTCATTGTAGGTCTGACATGTGGCTTCTTTAGGTGTCAGCGTAGGTGTGGATGGTTTTAGAAATTATCACTTTTGGAAAAAGGTTGGCAAAAATTCCTAGTTTCCCCATCGACCCGCATTCTCGCAGGTCCCCAATGGTCTGTTGGACTGACACGTGGCTTCGCTTGGCATCAGTGGAGGCGCAGGTCATTTTTAGCCTTTGCGATTTTTAACAAAAATCCAACATTTCTAAGTTTTCCCCAATGGTCCACTTTTCCCACTTGTAGATTTTGGGCCAGACATGTGGCATCTCTAGGCGTTGGCAGAGGTGTGGGGTTTTTTGAAACTTTCTGCACTTTCAAATAAAAAGAGTTAAATCCAAATTACCTCCGACGACCCGCCTTCCCACATGTGCTTAACAACGTGCCATGTGTCCCTTGCAGCTTGGGAAAATTTTCTTCCCCAGGCCTGTAGGCCTGCCTTTGGGAAAATTTTCTTCCTTAGGCCCGCAGACCGCATTTGGGAAAATTTTCCTCCCCAGGCCCGCCAGCATGCAACTTTAGGAGAAATATGAGGAGTTAGGAGGACTTATTGAAATATCATTGGAAAGAGGAAGAAATTACCTATCTAATGTTAATGTTTTCCAGAGACCTTAAGTGCGTTAAATATGTGAAAAATTGGTTTAAAGTGCAAAGATGAGTCTGAGGGTGGGTAAGTGGGAAATTACCCCTTTTTACTTAAATGTGTAACTCTAAAGCATGGGTTGACATTTTCAAGGGTCACGTTAGGGGAAAAGGGAATGTTTTTCTATCCCATGCAAATAAGAACCTTGTTTATTATTTAGACCTAGTGAAATTCTGAACCTTGGGCATTTAATTGTTTTGGCCCCTTTGACCCTCTAAAATCAATTAAGGAATATGTAACTATAGTGTAAATTTAATTATTTTTTAAATTAAAACCTAAGAGAAAATTAACTATGTTTGGGATTAATTACCCTCATTAATTTTTTAATGTGGATCTAATTCTTGTTACAACAGGAAAATTTCATTATAATGGATTATTAAATTATAATGGACTTTGAATCTTTGTTGTGACAACTGTTGCTTGAAACCTGGTAGTGGTCACGCTTTTCAAAAAAAATTATTCCATAATTTTCCTATCTAAACCTGGGTTGTTCTTGGGTCTCGAGTGGTCATTTTAGCGGGTGTTACACATTGAATGGACTATTTTTTCTACACACTTGTGTATAAGGTGCAACCATTTTACAAACACAAGAGGAAATTGTAAACATCCAGCTTCTTGAGCAATTTGAAAAAAGAAATACAACTATTGATAGTGGTTAAGATAGAAAAGAGTATTCCAGATACAGATTGCCTTGCAATTATGCATGATTACATTCAATTGTGGGTGAGGAGCCAAAAAACTAGAAGCACACGGTATTTGGTAAGGCAATGCAGAGCCTTGGACATATGCGAATGTGCTTAAGCTATCAAAGGAAACAAATGTAAGCATGTGTTGAAGGCATTGGATTTTCGAAAGTAATACGTGTCGATGTCATCATATCAAGCACCAGAAGTGACAAGTAATTCAATTCCATCATATGTTACCAATGTAGATCGCTAAGCATAAGTCGTATCGAAACAAGCATCATGTTGAAATTCATTTCATTTCATGTGCAGGAGCCAATACTTATGGGGAGACAAGTAGGGTAAATGAAGACACATTTCATGATGGCCCCTCCTCATCGTATCTAGCAACATAAGTGGAAGGTAATTCAATGTCGTCGTATGTGGCAAGTAGTGATATAGATTGCTAAGCATAAGTTGTAACAAAAAAAGCATCGTGTTGAAATTGGTTTCATTTCTCATGCAACAACCAATGCCTATGCAGAGACAAACATAGTAAATGATGGCATGTTATGGGATGGCCTTTCCTCGCCACCTCAACAGTCACTGACAGTTGATTGTTAGTTGTTAATTCCTTCATTCAATTAATTCACAATTATTTTATGCTAATGATAATGTTCGTCATGCATATTTATGATTAGGTGGCATTGTGTATTCATGTGTATAATGATATTGAAAAACCTAGTGTATAAATCAACAACTTTCTATAATGTCTTATACGTCACAAGCACTCCTAAAACAATTGGGGCTAGTGGTTTATGATAAAAAGCAATTCAGATTTTATGGAATACACATCCAAAGAATTCTTGAAGTCATTCTTCGATACAGGACTGAGTACAAATGAGAAGAAAAAAACATTCTTTCAATGTGTTCAAAGGTTTAGGAGAGACCTAGAAGCATCAAATATGTTGGATGTTGTTTTCAAAGGAGATGTCAATGAGACAACCACCACCTGCATGTGTCCATGGTTTAGTACGAGTAAAAAATTCCACCGAAGTGTGACTAAGAGGACAATCATTATAGAAGATTTAAACAATTGCGCTGAAGACTACAAATGCTTCCAATTTACCGACGAAAATTGTGCGAAGAGAAGACAAACCACACAAATGGAGCCTATAGGTTAAAACATTGAATTATTGGTGGGATTGTGAATTTGCAAGAAATTTTAATTATGGAGACAAATACTAACATACTGATCATTTATTTTGCAGGTGGTTCAAATGCAGCTGAAATATCTCCCTGCCACCGCTTATCTTTCAACAATTTAGCGTCTGCATAAGGTGTGTATTGAATGCCCTTAATTTCAATACATTCATTTATTATATGTAAGGTAAAAAACCTTTGATGTCTTGTCTAATACTTAAGCAGCGTGTTGCAGATGCAATGAATATGCAAAGATATGTATCTTACAAAATGAGCAGGTTGAGCTTTGGAAACTAAATGTATGGAATGTTGAGTGGGCCTATATTAGAATTGTAAACATTTAAAATTCATTTATATGAGATTTTAGATTGTCTATATTTAAAATACATAAATATGGAATGTGTACAACTGACCTGCTCTTTGATTATTTTTGGAGTATTTAAAAAAGTGTTTGTTGGTGTTAGCCAACGTAGAACCATGTAATATATGGATAGTAGAAAATATTTGACAAATAGAAAGCTGATGTAATTATGATGGAATGATGTAATCAACACTAACAAATTAGAAAGTCGTATTTTTCTTGCTACTATCAAACTGCTGAAAAATAAACCTTTTTCAAATAAAAAACAAACCATTGTTTTCCACAAGGTAAAAGCCACAATTTTGTTCCACCTTTACGTAACAATGTAAATCAAATCAAATAATTATCAGGTGGACAAGGGCTGAAAACCGAGTTTATTTTTGGACACGTTGAAAAACGCATTGTGTTTTTTAGCACTTTGAAAAATGTAATTTGGTTTATAACAAGGTGTAACCCATGGTGCATTTCATCCTTGTTGTAAACATTGAATCCACATCAAATAATTATCAGGAGGAGAGGGGTTGAATTTTTCCAAAGCAATGAAAAAATAGAATGTGTTTTTTTCGCCACATTGAAAAACGCATGGTGTTTTTCAGCACTTTGAAAAACAAAATTTGGTGTATAACAAGGTGCAACCTGCAATGCATTTCCTCCTCATTGTAAAAATTTAATCCACATCAAATAATTATCAGGTGGAGAGGGGTTGAATTTATCCAAAGCGATGAAAAAACAGAGTGTGTTTTTTTCACCATGTTGAAAAATGCACGGTGTTTTTCAGCACTTTGAAAAAACAAATTCGGTTTATAAAAAGGTGCAACCCGTAATGCATTTCCTCCTTATTGTAAACATTGAATCCACATCAAATAATTATCAGGTGGAGAGGGGTTAAATTTTTTCAAAGCAATGAAAAACAATGTGTTTTTTTCACCATGTTGAAAAACACACGGTGTTTTTCAGCACTTTGAAAAATGTAATTCGGTTTATAACAAGGTGTAACCCATAATGAATTTCCTCCTTGGTGTAACGATGAAATCCACATCAACTACTTATCAGGTGGACAAGGGTTTAATTTTTTCAAAGTGCTGAAAATCAGGGTGTGTTTTTTTTACCATGTTGAAAAACGCATAGTTTTTTTCAACACTTTGAAAAAACACAATTTGGTTTATAACAAGGTGTAACCCACAATGTGTTTCCTCCTTATTGTAAACATTGAATAATTTTTAGGTGGAAAATGGTTGAATTTTTTCAAAGTGCTCAAAAATAGGGTGTGTTTTTTTCGCCATGTTGAAAAATGCACAGTGTTTTTCAGCACTCTGAAAAATGTAATTCGTTTTATAACAGGGTGCAACCCATTATAAATTTTATCCTTGATGTAAAAATTGAAGCCAAATCAAATAATTATCAGGTGGAAAAGGGTTGAATTTTTTCAAAGTGCTGAAAAATAGGGTGTGTTTTTTCGCCATGTTAAAAAACACATGGTGTTTTTCAGCACTTTGAAAAGCACAATCTAGATCACCAAAATGTGCAACCTGTGGTGCATTTCCTCCTTCTTATAAACATTGAATCCACATCAAGTAATTATTAGGAGGAGAGGGGCTGAATTTTTCCAAAGCGATGAAAAAACAATGTGTTTTTTTCGCCATGTTGAAAAACGCATATTGTTTTTCAACACTTTGAAAAACACAATTTGGTTTATAATAAGGTGCAACCCAAGAGGACCTATCAGTTGATATAAGGAATTTTATTTGGAAAAAGAGAGAGATTAAATCATTATCAAACTCCTTTAATAATCTTAGACCTTGAGTAAGAATGTTCTCAATCCCTACAATGTGCAATACAAGCTCAAAATCAACAGAGAAGAGCCTAGAAAAATCCTTGAGTTGTGCATCCAACTAGAAAGTTGGATGAAAGGAGGTACAAAAGATCTAATCGCGATAGTGGCATCACATATCCAACATTTGAACAACAAAAAATATCCTATTTCAAACTCTCCCTTGATCAACTAAGGAGGCAAATTAATTGAGAATATCTTGCAAATTTTAATCATGATTTTCCTATTGTTGAAACAATAGAAGAACCATTAAAATTTTATACTCCAAAATAAGGATAAAAAGAAGAACCAGAAGAAATATTTGGGGAAGAATTTGCACAAGAGGAACCACCAAAGGATCAACAAGCATGAAATATAACATGCATGATTAATTTCTAATCAATAGTTTTTATATGAATGTTAACACAACCAAATAACACAAGTTCGACTCATTTTTATTTAAACCCATGTGTGGAGCCCATATTACAGTGGATACAATGGGATAAAATCATAATATTAGACAAACCATTCATACATTACACCAAATTTATAGTAAGTGTATAAAATACTAGTTATCTCTTATACGACTGGATGATAATAATGAATTACATTGAAATAACCAATATTATTTTTACAAATTAATTATCTCTTATAATACTGGATGATAATAATGAATTACATTGAAATAACCAATATTCTTGAAATAACCAAATTTATAGTAACCGTAGCAAATACTAAGTCCATTAATCATTAGTCGATTGGTACTTTTTTCTCAGTTAATGCCTTGGTCAAGATGTACATCTTCTTCCATAATTCTTTGTGACCTTCGTGAATTTTAACAACGGAATTAAAATTTTCTACTTGATTTTCAAACACTTTTTTGTTCGATTCACACGTCATCTCCCAATTCTTAATTTCTAATTCCAAATCATGAACCTCAAGCTCCAACTCCATCTTCCTTGAGGAAGCATCTAGTAATTGGTCCAATAATTCTTTATTTTTTTAGACAAATTTTAATATTACAATCTAAGTCTTTCACACTCAGTTTTATAAAAATTTACTTTATTCATTGCAAGTTTCAATTCTATTTCTATACGAAATGACAAGGACGACTCATCTTCTTGTTCAACTACAACATCTTTGTTTACGGGGCTCTCTACAGTCTTTCTGAACACATTAGTACTGACACTATAGAATTTTGCATTATCTTTCAGTTCCGGCACTAGTGAGGCCTTGCACTTTCCAAAATTATTTTGTATTGTCAAATAATTAAACCTATATTTAAACAACCGATTAATATCTGTTAACATTCAAACATAATTTTTAATATCCGTCACCATTCAAGCATAATTATGAAATGTATATGAAATTTGAGTAAGCATACATGGAAGAAGAATGCAACTATGTAACCATTACCCACAAATTGTAATCCATAATACACAAGTTTTGAAAGCAATTTTTTTATTTATCTACATTAAATTACTGAACACGAAAAACCCAAGCAGGCATACACGGAATAAGAATATAATTAAGTAACTATATACCATATACCGTAATCCACAATCCATAGTCACATTAATAAATTAACCATATAAACAGTGACAAAATCATCATCTATACAATAAAGTAACAACTTCATCACACATACATACACTTGTCTTCTAATCACACTTGTATTACTCTTCCTTATTCATCACATCACATACTAGATATAACAATTCATATAAATGATTTAAATACTAATTAATGTGCACATCATAACATCAACAAAAAACTACCATATTAGAGTAAAATCACATACATCTAATAATCATAGTATAACCACATATGTCTACCATATCATCTATTATGCTAAAAAGGCAAAATTCATTAAATATAACTAATTTTTTCATACCACATAATCAATATCTATACATATATGTCAAATATATAAGTAAAATACGTCAAATATGTTTGAAATATAAAAGTACATTAACACTTTGATGTCAAATATATAACTAAGTTCAATATGTGTTTAACAAGCATATTTTCATCTCAAAGGTTGTAGGACGGGTATATTCATTTGTTATCATTGTCTTGGGTGGGAGTTCCTGGTGTTTTTTACTCAATTTCTACCTTGGCCTAGATGTATATCTACTTCCATACTTCCATCTGATCTTCGTGTATTTTAATAATGGTATTAAAGTTTGCTACTTGATTTGCGAACACTTTTTTTTCCACTTCACGCATTGTCTCCCAATTATTAATTTCTAGTTATAATTCCCGAACCTCAAGCTCCAAATCCATCTACCTTGAGGAAATTTCTCCTATTTCATCCTATATTTCCTTATTTTTTTTGTAAAATATAAATTTTCCAATGTAAATCTTTCACACTGGTTTTGATACATCTTTGTCTTCTTTGTTACAAGTTTCATTTCTAATTCCATACGAATTGACGGGGAAGACTCATCTTCTTGTGTAGCACCAACATTTTTGTTTGTAGAGCTATCTGCATTATGTTTATAAGGATAAGTGTCACTATTGAATGATTCATAATCATTTGGATCTTGCATTGATGAGTCCTTGTGCTTTTCAATATTCTTTAGTCTTGCCATCTAAATAAACTTGTACTATAACAATCGATTATTATTTGTTACCATTCAGAAATAATGTAGAAAAGAAATAATGAACTTAACTTATATGTAACAAAATATTATCATGGATGAAATATATATGAAAGTTTTGTAAGCACATCAAACCCAAGTACGCATACATGGATGAAGAACGCAACTATGTAACGATAAACCACAAACCGTAATCCATAATACATAAAATTTGAAAGAAAAATTGTGAATTATCTACAATAAATTAAGTTGAACATGTCAAACCCAAGTAGATATACAAGGAATAAGAACACAACTATGTAACCACATACCATAAAAAATAATCCACAATCCATAGTCACATTAATACATTAACTAGATACACAGTGACAACATCATCATTTATATAGTAAATGGAATGTCACATAATGAGAATAAAAACCATCTAATGCACTATAAATAGATCGTAAATGGATAACTCTATGTAATCCATAACCACAAACCATATTCAATATATCAATAATGCAATACTGAAGCCGTATACCTCAAACACATTAAAGTAATATCATCATCAAGTACACACATATAGTAATCTGACTTCTCACAATAAATGTTATACAATAAATGTTTTCATATCCTTTGATGCCTAGTGTTAGTGACAGACAAAAATAATCCATCATAAAATCTAATACGTTTCTTCTCATTTATATGAAAATAATTTGGCATGATGCCAAGAATGGGTGGGGCACCCGATGTCTTTATTTGAGTATGGTTCATTGTTTCAACCTATACCACATCATCCTAAAAGCTAACCATATAGTAAATAATTGAACGTAGATGAATCTCTCAGTTAAACACATAATTAAATTAATCATTCATCCAAAATGTCTCATCTACTTGCCTCTTCACGAGTGTCAAGTATGATATCATCTGAGATCCCAAATAGCAAACCCTTTGACACACTCTGCCAAAGTGTTTGCAAATGTACAAGGGTAGGGAAATGGAGCAGTGGGAACAATGGCCACAGAAATAATCACTTTGAAAGTAAATTTGGGGAGTGTGATGCCATGACACTTCACATGCAGGCCACTATCACAAACCACTCCTCTCGTGACCATCATATCATCTGACATTAACCTGACTTCAGCCCTGCCAGGAAAAGCCTATACTAACGACAATCTCAATTGCATTAATAACTTTTTCTTTATTTCACCAAAAAAGAATACAAACAAGTAAATGAGAACATTCAATAACTTACCAGTCTAGTTCCACCCTCGCTCGTACTACCAGCAATGGTGTTTGTGTCCCTCTCCTCATGCCTCCCCTCACAACCCTCTCTCTCCTCAACTGGAAAAGAAGTTTCAACTACAGGGATTTTTCATCTCTGTCTTTCTTACCGCAAGTGAAGCTATCTCTCCAATAAGATCAAGACCACAAGTTAATTGAGAAGGGGGTGTCTTATCGCAAACATCCACCTATAACAATCAAGCCATTAAGACAATCAAAGTATCAACAACATACGGCAACATACATTTTTTGAGAGCGTGTTAAGTGATTTTTTACCTCTCTTTGTTTCACACTACGAATCACGTGTCTCTATTGGCATAAGATTTGACACAAGGGAATGTCATAATCCTACGCATGCATACAGTTAGTATATACAAAAATACACAAAAACTACATTGTATCTTTACTTACGAAAGACCAATAATTACTTACGTTATCATTCGTAGGGGGGTCAACATTTTTGCTACTTGTTCCACCCTCTTCTCTAGCTTCATGTGCATGAAAGAATATCAAGTTTTTGATTTCCAACCTAACATTATATTTAAATTTCTATACCAATCTTAAATTTACCTCTTTTCCGATATTTGAGTTTTTATTTCCTCTCACTCTCAACCAATGCTCCTCTCTCACCTTTCTCATCTCCACTGAATCGTAGGCACGCATTGCATCATCCACCTCCCTCTTTCCTTCTCGGCTCAACTCCTCAAATCGATATTTGCATTCTTTTTTGCAAACGCGATCAATAACCCTCCTCCGCTGCAAGTAGAATCGTTGCCTTAGGACGTAGTTCACATCCGCCTCCCTCTTTTGCACGTATGCCCTACTTCTATCTTGAGAGATAGGTGATCGTTTCCCCATATGCTTACGGCCACGCTTACGAGGTTCCACGGAGGGAAGATTGTGTTCTACTTGGCGATGTTTATTTAGTCTATGCAACTCAGAAAACCTAACATCCCCACTACCAACACATGATCCATGCTGACAGACATAACGAATACGACCATTAACATATTCAGTTTTATATTCTACGGGTGGCTCATGGATATCTGAGCGAATGGGCTCCGAAGGACCATATGACGTATTGCCATCAACTTTTGGAGGATCATCTCCCTTTCTTTCCTCTGTGATGCTTTGCAAAATGCACGTGTACGCCATGTGATGTGAATGCACTTATATCTATGGAGTCCAAGTGCATAACTATTAGCCCGACATAAAATATTAAGTATTTTGCAAAAAAAGTAATGTTCACATATTCAAATATTATCATCATGGAATGTGAAGAAACCTGTATGAAAAGACATATTCAAATATTATCATAACAAATGACATAATTGTTACTACGACAAACAATTAATGTTCACAAAGTTATATATTATCATCTCATTATTTATGTCTTCCTCGAAAACATAAGAACGGATTGTGAACATGGATCGGCCCATGTCGCCTAGCTTCCACATGTTTCATTCATGTCTATTGTCATAACCATCATTGAAGCGACGCATTGTAAAACAATTTAAACTGAAAAAACTGGTGCATGAACTTATTTATTCGTATTTTGCATTCAATATTGAGAAAATTGTGAACAATAAACGATTTGTGATGAAATTAGCCGCACACATTATTTTTTTTCAAAACTAGATACTCAGACTCTAGATGTTTCCAAACTAAACATGAAATGTGAATTGCTAAGTGTGTTACAACAGATTATATGACAAAGCATGATGTATCCAAAATGCCCGGTTTATCAACCAACACTACATGATGTAACATCATATTATCCACAAAATTTATAATATATACGCTAGAGATAATTCACATAATATTAGTTATTCACAATCTAATAAATAATGTATGTCTACCATTATGTAATAAGGAAATACACATATATCATATCGAAATGTCTTCCATGGAAAGTGCTAGCAAAGCTACCACTTCTTGGCTTATAGTGTCCCTAGACACTTGACATACATCTAACCCACCTCTGTTAACTTTTACATACACGTATGAACCTTTCGTACAATGCGAGCTACACTCTCTAACACTTGAAATTGAAGAATTGAAAGATTTACATTGTTACATTGGTATACACCAGTCATTTGTTTCACAAAAAGCATATCGTGAGAAAACACATAAACGTTCCGAACATCATGGCATATCGCTTCCTCAAGACCCAATATCAACGCCCTTTACTCAGCTTGGTGGAAGGTCATAGTAGCATTTCTGACAATTGTACCTCTTTCTACTATCTTGCTTCTGTTAGGGTCGTATAATATGAACGACGAACATGCTAGATTTTCAGAGGTATTCGACACTCCATGAATTTTCAATCTCCAAATTGCAACCATGCTTACCTTTAAAATGAACAAAAATATATCGTAAGAAAACATTAAAAAAAAATTGAATGAACACTTCTAATTTGACTTTTTCAATACAAACATCTCTAACTTAACATATGACAAGACCCTAAAACATTTGCTCCTAAGTTTGTTCATTAATAACGATTTCTTATTAGATAGTCAATGGAGTTAGTACTTTGTCTACTAAAACTAAAACTAAAACTAAAACTTCCTTACAATACTAAAACTTCATATTTCGTATGTTAGACTAAAGTGCAAATAAATTTTGGAATATATTAGAATCATAATCACGAGTTTGGTTTCATTCCACTCATTTTTTGAATAGATAACTTTATATTGCTAACATATAATTAATATAAACACAATTTACATTTTTTTTAAGATATGTTTTCCGATAATTATGAGTTTATAAATGTAATGGGTAAATATTAAATTTGAATAAATCACTTAATAAATTGATTAGTATATTATGAATAGATAGAATTCAGTTTATTTGCAATATCAATATCTATAAACATTTGATTAATTATAGTATTGCGAACGACATCCTAATAATTGTTATAGTTTAATCACTAAATAACCATTGTAATGTATATCTAGTATTTAAATTACATGCTTCAATGAGTACTCGAGTTCTCTAGAATTAACTCCTTTTCAAACAATATTGGTATTCTATATTATGTATATTAAGTTGGCTACAGGTGCATTTGTATATGAGTTGAACTCATAAAACAACACTCTTTACACATAAATAAACGATGGGAAATGATAATTGCACCAAGACAATCCTAAATTGGATAAATGATGATAATCCCATACTTAGTGAATTAGAAAATTGTTACCATTACACATTTCCTACCAAAATATAATTTTAACATAAATGAATTTTAATAATCTAAACTTGCTATACAAATATCTAAACATTAGTAATTTTAAAACTATAATCGATAGAAACACGTATTAATACTAAGGAAAACATATTTAATCAAGAATATATTCGAACAACAAAACAAAATATATTTATGTTGGTGTGATTCGACATCCGACAAAAAATAAATATTTATATAGGTTTTTCTCAAACATGTCATAAGTTTTCTAGAACAAAACATAAAAAACCGTAACTATTTTTTTCTTGTGATTAGCAGCAAACTTGGAGCTGCTTCCATGTGCAATCTTATTTGCACAATTATTGGTATCTATCGCACTAGTTTTATGACTGGAACTCCCATCTTTCTCAACTTATGTGGAGGCTCATACTTCTCAGGCATCCTCCATCGTGTCATACGCTAGACCATAGCCTCGCGAATGCGGCCATATAGTGCGGAACTTAGATAAATAAATAACAGAAGTTTCAAGACAAATTGAGCCTGGCCTTAACCATCACTGTAATTTCATGATTTGGGCGGCTTAAACTGTTGATGATGGTCTATATAGACCAAAAATGTGGACCTCTTAAAACTATTCCTCCCTTTGGAATTTGGGAGTTGTTAACGTTATCCCTACGGGATTCGCAGGAACTAGACTTCGTGTATTCATTTTCACCATGCAAAATACAAACTGAATACAACAACACACATGCACACAAAAATATACAATTAACATTTAGTACAATACATGTCAAATCAAGTATATGTCATCCACTATGATAAAATAATCACAACATCAGAAAGCAACTATATCCATGACAAATTCAAGTATCAATAAATGCCAATGGCTATCCTTCACCCAAGAACCACCCTCCCATAATATCACAACAATCCATTGCAAAAGGGAAGGTTGTGATATTACGGGAGTGTGCATTTCTGAGTGGAAGGTTGGCAGGAAACTTTAAAAACCTCTGCTCGGCACAGTCTACCACCCATCTATTGATGCGGAATCCTAAGGGGCAAGCCCCTTCATCACGCAGCGATAGTTGGGCGTATCGATGTGGCATCCTAAGGGGCAAGCCCCTTCAACACGCACTAATTCCTGTCTTTGCAGAGGCACTTACCCCCATATGCCAAATCGAGAGTCAAAGTATGATATCACATAATGTTTATAGCTTTAACTTACATTAGGAATTCACAACATTACAATTACCAACACACACACACACACACACACACACACACACACACAAATGAGTTCCACATTCGCAATATTTACAACTATAATGCATCCAAGAAATCAAACTTTTCCTACTGTATTTAATTTAAAACAGCTAAGAGCAATGAAATCACAACTAACAACTCGAAGATCACATGCATATTTAACCAATACCAACATAATATCAACATAATTAACTAGTCTCATACCAATGATTAGTAAACACAAATTGTAGAAATTACCGAATCCTCTATCATTTATTAACAAACACGTGAATACAATAATATCGCAATAATAAACTAGTTCACACTATTATTTAGTGTCTATATACTAAAAAATATATTTGAACACGTCATTCATTTTGAAAATATGCTTCCAAACAATTGTTCGATATATTTGTACTTATGATAAAGTTTCATGTTATATTTGTCCTTGTGTATAGCAAGCACATACATTTGTTCCTATTTACAAAGTATTAGGTAATAGATATGACATCAAATTGTTTGCTTTTCTTACAGTTTCAAATATATTAATTATTAATAATAATGAAAACTATAATTATTTTCTAAAATTTAAGGTTCAAGGTTTAGGGCTTAGGGTTTAGGGTTTAGGGTTTGGGGTTTAGGGTATAAAAGTTGAAATTTAATTATTGAAATGAAATAATTGATCATAATAAGAAACGTTATATAGAAAATGTTGTGGAGTTAGGAAACCTAACAAATGCATTCCTACTATTTGAATAAAATATGAATGATTAGAAATTGGACTTAGACACCCTAATATAGAAAATGTTGTGGAGTTAGGAAACCTAACAAATGCATTCCTACTATTTGAATAAAATATGAATGATTAGAAATTGGACTTAGACACCCTATTAAGCATGAGCCACCAAATCTAAATAGAATGCAAATAAGTGGATATCAAAGTTAGAAACCCTATGATGCACAAAGTTCCAAATATAAATAAATTATGGGTCCCATGTCCAATAATTGAAGCTAGAAACTTTGTTAACCACATGACTTTGATTCTTCCACACTGAATATGAAAATGCATATGAACCTTAGGTTGAATAAGCATTCTCAGAATATGATTATCTAATATGTGATCACCGTTTTATAATTTAGGATAAGCTAATAAAGTTCACATTTCAAAAGGAAAAAATTAGATATAACATATGCAATAAGTTAAATTTTATTAAATCGTCGGAAAACACCATAAATATAGACAACGAGTGTAAGCATTTTTGGCATTCTAAGTCTTAAAATAATATTTCAATACTGATATCATTACCTAATTTAGCCTCTCTTTATAGCTATCTAGACTTGGCCTAGTACATATTTACACCTTTCTTAGGATTTGGACCTAATTTAGCCTTCCCTTTATAGTGTATTTGGACCTTTCCTAACACCCTTACCTTTGAGAGATATCTACATTGATTATACTTACTTTTTATACTCGTTTGTATACATTGCATTATACTTTTCTTTGAATTCGTTTATTATTAGGGTTACCATGAGTAATTTTTTAAAATGTTACATGTGGTCAAGATGATGGATGCAACATCCATTCACTTGAACGTAGAAACTTAAGTAAAGGTATGCATATTTCATTATGTTTAACTTCTTAAGTTATTACATCTGTATAGTTATTTACCTAAATTTTGATATAGTAGGTCCAATTCCCAAATCACCACCTCAAATTACACTATAATGGCATGTAATGAACTTTAGGTAGAGTATATGTATACACCTTGTTTTCACTTACTAAAGATGAAATCTGACAAGCTAGGAAAAAGGCCAACTTTCCCAATCACTTACTAAAGTTTATAAATCTGCCAAGTGTACTTTGTTTATGTAGATACGATATTATAAAATATTTACATGTGGGGTTTGGGTGTCTGCTGTTTTAAGGCACACAAATTCAATTTTATTTACGCCCCTACATAACTCTAAAAGTTGAATTTCTTCAAACTTCTTCACATAGTCCCAATTGCACTCCTCACAACTCTAAAGGTTGAATTAGTTCATGTTGCACACATTCCCATTTGTACATATCCCACAATATCACATATTTATTTAGTCATACTTTGTTAGGATTTTTAAAATTATAATCAACAACACCGAAATAGTTTTTACACAAACCAATAATTAAATTGTGATTCAAAAACACCCAACTAATTTTGATCAACACCATAAGTAGGAGTACGCTTGAACAAAAGAGTTTATGAATTGTTTGGTTATGAGAATTACCTTAAATATTGCAATCCGTAAGTTTCATAATCTTATCAAACATGAATTAACATAATACTTTTCGAATCTCAAAGCCATGTGTTTTTTTCTTTCCTTTATTTAAAAATATTAAAATAGGAAAACTTTGCATGGAGTTAAATGGTATACGTTTTAAGGTAGGAGGAAAACTTGTGGACATTAAAATAGAACTCAACTCTTCAATGTTAAAGTTTAAAAGTAACTATAACTGATGGTTTATAAAGGTATAATATGGGATGTCATCAAATTTAAAAGTATTTTTTCAATTATAGTAATTATAGTAAGAAATTAGTTTAAAATTTTGTTGTTGAAAAACACAATGTGTTTTCAACAATGATGAAAAACACACTGTGTTTTTCAACATTTTTCAAAATTATTTCCTCCATATAGAAATTGTTGACAGTGAATGATACCAATAATAGACATGTAATGATACCAATAAGTGCACTATTGACATTATTATAGGTACTGTATTATCCATATAAAATTCTTCTAATTTGTCAAATTTATTTGTGTGGGCATTTTTATCTCTGCAAAGTTTTTTTTTTTAAATGATAAAGTAAATACAAAAATGTTACAATAATTCACAAAATAGAAATGGCACCGGGGTGTCATATTTAAAGTAAAGTAAAGTAGGATTAAAACCTCGATAGCCAATAATCAATGGTTAAATTTCAGTGCCACCAATGGTCATATTTATAATTTATATCTTGTTGTTGCAATATTTAGAGTGATGCAAGACAACTTGTTGTTTGCCTTAGATGTGTCAATGACTATGACGTGAACTCAGGCTCACTCGGGTCATTTACATCCTCTCATCAGTTGGGGGGTTCACTATACTCACTCCTCGAGGGAAGAGAGCACTCGACTAGGTAAGTTCACTCCTCAATCTACATCTTCCTATCAGTCAAGCCCTAACAATGGAGGGAGAAAAAAGAGATTACTTGGAAGATTTCACAAATTATATCATTGAGGGAAGAGCACTCGACCAGCTAAGCCTTACAACTAGTAAGCTACAACTAAAGACAATATGCAAGAACATCAAGTTCAAGAGAAATATAACATCTCATGAAGTGCCACATAAGTGAATGAGGCATCATGATTGCATTTCAAGCTCATGAAAGTAAAATTTATTATATTTATAACAAAATGGGGATAAAAATGAACACAGAAACAAACATAAGGTATATCTCATAGTGTTGTTTTAATAATCACAAGTACAGAAAATAATTCATATGAAGAATGTCATTTTTAGATGCATGCTACATAATGAAATCAAGATGAGAAAATCTCATTTTCTTCAAAGCAGTACAAGGAAACATTATATCATCAAAAGATTGTGTTCTTTTTACATTTTTGAGCCTTTACATCTTCAACAATAAGAACAAAAAAATAAGTATCAAATTTATAGTTGCTTTTCAGAAAAGCAAGATTATCAAGAAGGTACAGCTTCATAATGTGCAAGTTTAGTTATTGTTAACAACTTGAGAAATCATTGAGAACAATGTCAAGATCTCTAATCGAAGCAATCATCTCAGTCAAGTACATTGTTTGCAACTAAACCATTTACAAGGCACTACCATCTTTATATAGTCTAAAAACAGAGTTTCAAAGTCACCGTTTAAAATGTTTAAAATGGAAAAAGGGTTATAAATATCGTTTTTCTACTGAAAATTCATCACCAAGAACAGTTAGAAAATGAATTGAAACCCCATTTTGAACAATGATTGAAAATTAAACTACAACAGCAATTGGAAGTGCAAAATAAGAAACTCATAGAAAATCAATGAATGCACATAAGGAAGAATTTACATTGAACATTGCAATGTATCTAAAAATCAGACAGATATTCCAATCTCATAACAACAAAGTCTAATAGCAATATCTTAATATTAGAGGAGAAGTTTATAATCAGAATCATCAACAACAATAGTAAAAATATAAGCTTTTACAAGGGATGAAGATATTTTCAAGCAAGGTGATTGCACTAAAAAGAATGCAAAACCACAATGTGGAGGCTCAAATGGGAAAGAAAAAACCTCATCCTGTAATACAAACTAGTGGAATCAATGCATTATTGAAGGATATGAACAGTGGGACATTGAAACTTACTGTAGAATCTTGAATTCCTCTGCAACGAACGCTGTCCTCTGCAACGATCTCCTCTAATGGCTCGCTGAAATAGACTCCTTCCTCCGTTTGCCTTCTTCCTCAAAAACTGCGATCTTATTCTTTTCCCCTCGTCTCGTTATCAGACACATTTGTCGTTTCAAATGCAGGTTAGGGGTATGATTCAAAGGAATGGGTACGATTCGAAGCACTCATTGCCACGCAGGGAGAGGGGGCACGCAGATAAATAATTCAAATTTTTTTGACAGCTGACATCTACATCAGCGTAAATATCTTCCTCCTCTGGCCACTCCGGGGTTGTGTGGTCCCCATGCCTGTTTCCGGCATGATGTCAGGATTCCGGGTGAATGTCTTATGTTCCATGCAAGGGGGGAGGCACCATACATGGGTGCATTTTCAGTGGAGAGTAGCCACTGGCCTCTATATGGAAGAACGTGGAGTATGCTTACATCCAAAAATTGGTAAATGACCAGCAGAACCATTTTGATGTGAATGGCCATTTGATGAGTTATGTCTATTCCCATTAATCCACAGAATAGCACGCATTTGAGGAAGCTCATGTGTCAAATTTGAATGCCCTTCTCCAGTCTGCAACACCGGGCCTGTAGAATCTGGGTGCTGCGTTAATCCATAACGGTACTGATTGAGGGACGACTATAGCAGAGCTTAGTTTAGCACAGTTTCACATAACGTTCTGGTTATTTAATTGTGCGAGTACAGAAGTCTACTTTACCATTGTCAGTAAAGCAGAGCTCTGACTCTGCACTCGATCTATCCTATTACTGATTAATTACAACGTTAACCTGGGTTCTTCGTGATTGACGCTTGTACCTCAAATAATTTGCTTGGATTATTATGCAGGTCTGAAGGACGGTTATGATGTCCTCTCAAAGTTCTTCCAATCCAGTACGCACCCACTGCAAAAGTGTGCTGTCAGGTCGGAGCATTACGTAAATGCAGAAGCAAAAAGAAATGTCCTTGCCAACACCATTACAAATGCAAATGGTGTTTTTCCCTAAACCAGAGAAATTTGGATCATGTCTTCAATTTTATTTTCTATTACTTGGTTTTGTGATATCACTTTAATAGAGTTGTTTTTGGTCAGCTAAAATAGGTTTATTACAGTTACTCGTAATTGTTTAATGGCAATTAATCATTTTTATTTTCCAAATATAAAGTTCAACTTATCAATATCCATCTCAAATATTGTCGCTTGGCCATGCTATAGCTTTTTCATAAAAATCCGAATTCAAAATAAATTCATTAAAGTCTAATTGTGATTTCTACCCATCGCAGTTCATCATCGTGTTACAGGTGCCTCCCATCGACCTATTCTCCACTCGTCTCTTTACCCATTTTCTGTTAACTCTTTTCCCATCTTATATGATTCTTTGAATCAAATCGGAACCTCCCAAACATTGTAACTATTTGATTTGAGCTACTCGGCAGCCAGCAATGGAGTGATGGTTTAGAGCAATTGAAACAACTCTAAAAACAGCTTTAAAGAATGTTTACGAAATACCCATCTAATGGCGACAACAAGAATGAGACCCGACCGCAACCGCTAACTCATATATGTTCAAATGGGAGGTTAATACCGTGCATTATTGACTGAGCATGCGTTGGTCGCATAGATGTATCGCCACCTACAAGATCCCATGCTTTGTTAATAAACCACGGTATAAACGGCCCACTAGAGCCTGTACGACTCGAACACGAAATTGGTACCCGTGCTCGAAGTTCCCATCCCCTTCGTCTTATACGTTGATTTCTCTCTTCTGACCACTCAATCCATGCATGTGGGATCAATACGATTATACAACATTAATAGTTTATTACATCAGCTCATAATTATACTCTAAACAACAATACAACAGATTACAACAGAAGAATTAATGGCAGATTGCCATGATTTACAGTGTTGCGAAATAAGTGACTAAGCAAAAATGGCGTATTGTAATTAAAAGTTTTCTCAACTTGTGTGATCTGATCGATTGGAAAGGAAGAATAAAAAGAAACGGAGGAGGATAGTGAATGCTGCTCTGTTAAATTAAATACCCCAAAATGCTGCTCTTTTAAATGAAATAAAGGAGAATAGGGCTTTTGTTACACCTCCAAACATTATTACCTTTCAACCATATCCCCTTCACTCCGCTCTCCATATTGACACTTGTTTTTCCATAATGATGAAGTTTTAGTCTATTTGGCCGTCAGATGCTGTCACAGTGGGAGAAGGAATTTCGGTCGTTGGAATTTCGTTCGTTGGATATGAAATAACCCATATAAATACTGGTTATCGTGCAAAATTTAATTTAAGATCAAACGATATAAGATGAATGTGTTTACTACCCTTAGATACGATAGATGGGTTGTGTTTTTCCTCCTGCTTAAAATTGAATATTGTATTAGCGTGAATGATGATTCAAATTTATTTTCTAAAAAACTGGCACAAGTATCTCTAAGTGCATGTTTTTACTATACATTTGCCTCTCAATACATAATTTACTATTTCATGTGTATTGAGTTGATACCTTCTAAAAAATTCAGTAGTAGCGATGCCATGATTTGTGGGCAATCCAATTTGTCTCATGGCTGACTTTGACATTTTGGTGTTTTTTACATTTCCAGTTTGCGGGTGCAATGGTGTACGTGGAAGCTTTGCGCAGTGGATTTGCGTTTAGGATTTCCTCTGGTGTGCATGAAGGTTTACATATTAGTGGTGGCTTCTTTGATGGAAGTCTCTTGCAATTCCATGTGCAATGGGTCTTGCGCATTCTTCTTCGTATATCAGTTATGCTGGCATTCATTCTTAGTAATTTTCCTCAAAGTCCTCCTACATAAAATATGAATAAGGGGAAAGTTAGTATTGCACACAACAACTAAGTTTGCACAATTCACAGCTTCATCCCAAAAATTGGGCGGTAAGTTCTTGGACTAAATGATGTAGTTACCCATTTCCTTAAGTATATGATTCTTACACTCAATAAACCCATTCTACTAAAGGGTGTAAGAAACTATGTATTGATGCAATACACCATTGTCAGTACAAAAATCTCTAAATGTATTACTAATATACTCCCCCCATTATCTGTGTGGATCTTTTAAGTGCATAACTTGTTTGTTTTTCAAAAAAACCTTTAATAGCTGTGAAGTTATCAAATGCATCCCTTTTATATTGCAAAAAGTATACCCAAGTTATTCTTGTAAAGTCATCAATGAATGTTAGCATATATTTAGAACTACATAGAGAGTAGAAAGGAAAGCTTGATATATGATTGTGCACTAACTCTAAAGGAGCCTTAGCTCGAGTAGTGTGTCCCTTTGGAAAGGGATATTGATGTTGTTTCCCAAGCATGCAACCTGGGAAAACACGATGATTAGAGGAAACTTTTTGAAGCCCAATAATCATGCCCTATGTGTAGACACCAAAATTATGCTACTCTAATAATCGCACATGCGTACACACCCTATGACACCCCTTCATAATGCCACGTGGTAATTATACCTTTTTACCGATTTACACTCACCATTTTACCACTTATAACCAAAAAAAAAAACCCAAATCTCCCAAAAAATTCCACACAAGCCTAAAACAATCCTAGACCATCACAAAACCTGAAAATACCATAAGAGGAAATGGTTGAAGCCAAATTCAACCATTTTCCTCGATATGGAAAAAAACGGTGTAGTTTCCCACAATTGACACCAATCGATGCAGACTAAGTTAAAACAATATCAGTCCTATAAAAGGTGGCTCAAGCCACTACCCCAGGATCCGAAAAAATTATAGGTGATAAGGTTCATGCATTGGGATTTTGTAGTACAAGACAGAGACTTGATACTTACGTAAAGGAGATGAGACATTTTGAGTAAATCAGTTTCCCTTTCGAAAAGTTATCCTCTCAATAAAATTGTCCAAAGTCAAAATGCATGTTCATTATTTTAATTAGTAAACATTCACATTCAAGTCTTATAATCATCATCCAAGTCTCGAATAGTCTAAAATCATCATTTCCTTAAAAATTTAGTGATATTTCAAATTGGTAGCCATAAACACAGTGAATGATGCTGATCACATAGATCACTACCAATCTACTAGATCACTATTGATCTCTATCTAAATGCCTTGTTTTCCTTTCTTAACACATTTTCATACATTTCCATAATATTTCAAAATCATGGGTATCAATGTGTTGTTTGTAAGCTTATATTTCTATTAGATTACCATTCTAGGAGAAGCTTATGAGCACAACACTATTTACGACCTTCCAATAGACCTTCAACCATTGATGTAGGAGAAATTTGAGATCGACTATGAGCTAAGCATATGTGCCATCGTCCCCACACCTAACCCAGATGACATTCTAGATCAGTTGGACTTTCTCCTCGAACATAATGACGAGGAAAATCTCTAATGGGAATTTTTTTTCAACCATCCTGAGCCTATCATTGAGGACATTGATTGAGCCCTGACATCAAGAAAGTATATGTCCATAGTTTGTTATTCAGATCATCTAATATTACTTGTAATGTTATCATTATTTTCAGCTTAATTGTATAAAAGTGAGTTAAAACCTATTAAAGGAAGCCTTTTAGTTCCTAGGATTGGCCATTGCCAAGAAACTTACCTCATAGTTACCTAATAAATTTCTTGTCAAGCTATTTATGTGTGTGTAGATTTTTTATTCTCTTGAAGAGGAGCTTATTGTGCCTATTTAGATCCATCATCATCCACATGTTGGAGGTATCGTTAAACTGTATTATTTTTAAACACTTTTAAACCATCTAAAGAAACCCAAAAACCTATGACCTCGTCATCGAATTAATAAGCTATTTCATAATGCAATCCATGAAAAACTTGTTCAATCATCATCCATATCATTACCCCCTATCAAACCTTCCAATCCAATATATGGAAGCATAACTATTAAAGGTATGAAATAGTTTGTGGTTATCATAAGGTGTCAAGAAATCACACTGAAGATTGTAAAACCCTTTACGTTTTAATCAAATATAATTTTAAAAAAGATGACTACCTAGTAACTAGAGATCATCCTGGTCTATCTAGTGATAAGAAAAAAAGAAAATCAAAATACCAAGTTAAACATGCCCCTAAAACCCTTGATTTTAGCATTCTTAAACCATCACCTAATAACCTACCAAGTAAAGGTATGGTCTCCTCTAGTGAGTATCCTTTCTTTCAAATTGAAATTATTCGCATAACCACAAGAGTTTTTGCCTACAACTTAAAATCCTAGACTAAAGATAGGAAAAAAGTATCCATCTCCACATCCCCCATCGAATCACTGTATTCCAAACCCAAAGGTATCTATCATTGCATCCCCTGAGACTCAATCCCTGACATCTATATATACAAACATTCTCAAACACTCATCAAGATGTCCCTCTACAAGCTCATCCAAAACTCCCCTCAACATCGACAAGCTATAATAAAATCCCTCCAAGCCATCTTGATACAATTAGATGAACCTTAACCATTTTCCAAATTTTTAGCACATTGAAATTTCCTGCATCTATCACTTTTGATGACTCTGAGATCCCATCCTTACAGTCTAAAGACCACGATATCCCATATTTTTCACTTCCCAAATTAATGATACCCTTATTAAGAGAGTCATGAAATACAATGGGGACAACATCAACATCATCTTATCTCACGTTTTCAAACAAGTTCAACTACCTGAAACCATCATGGATGAGTTTCCTTTTATCCTATGTGATTTTAATGATATTTTCATACCCACCATAGGCACACTAATCCTACCTATCAAAGTAGGTGTGCAATTCCTCCATAAACTCTTCTACCTTAAACAAAGTAAAATCCAATACAATATAATATTAGGATTTCCTTAGATCCATGGTATGCAATGTGTCCCTTCCACCTTATATCACTGTTTGAAATACAAACATGAAGGTAAAACCTTTATTATCACTATTGATCCTAACCTGTTCAAATCATGGCATATGACCTATAAGCCAAATGATGTATTACTTCATTTACGATGCATCACCTAGTCAAATCAAACTTCCCCAATTTCCATTGCATCTACATCCAAATTATCTGATGAACAATCATTTGATGATATGATGCACATGATGT
Source organism: Taxus chinensis (assembly GCA_019776745.2). Lineage (NCBI taxonomy): Eukaryota > Viridiplantae > Streptophyta > Pinopsida > Cupressales > Taxaceae > Taxus > Taxus chinensis. The sequence continues at coordinate 213,446,655 of CM034155.1, forward strand.
TAGTCATTGGTGGAGTATTGACTCCTAGATCTAAACAAACTCTCTACACCAAAAACATATGGGATACCTGATAAGTAACCACTTTATAATCTTAACATTAGAAATATCATCTCTTTCGCCCCTCCCTTTCTTCAAACACAACTTTTCTATGGGGGCATAACCCATCCCTTTTCATACCACTGACCATCAAGGACACACTAAACCCTTCAATCCATACTTCAAATTCTTAAAAAAACCTCAATTTTCCCAAACCTACCTTCACCATAGCGGGTGGAAGGGTTTTGGCCTGGGTAGCTATGAGAAAGATCCACATGAGTTACCCTTTAAAAATTTAAGTAAACCTCATGAAAAATATTTACTTAGATTAAATGAAAATTCAAATCTACCAACAACAAAAAGTTCCTTACTCCATCTTCTTCCTCAAATTGTTGAATTCTATATGCTCTGGATTGATGTCACTAATGTTTAGGTACTTAGACACCAAAACTAACTCATGTTGTCAGTATCTTGTTCATGTCAAAAGCTTTGATGAATTTAGGCAAAAAAATTTTAAAAGAATGAATTGAGGCTTCAGCTATCTTATACTACCAGTCGAGAGTGATGCCTTTAAGAATCTTGTGGAAGATTTTCACTACAACTGCATCCCATGGGAGAATCTCTCGAACAACAGTTGCATATGCCTTGATATGTGTGTTAGGATCCCATCCCCTCAAAATTTAGTATTTCAGGAAGAGGTCATGGAAGTATTACGCTTTGTATGGTAAAGTCTAAGGGCTCCTTAAGGTAGTCATCGTAAGTGCCCAATGCGTAGGACTCTGCCATGGATGACCCCTTATGGGGAGGTGGAGTAGGTGTTATCACCGAATCACAGCACCCCTGGATGTTGATCAGATTTCTAGTTTGATCACTCTAAGCATCCAGTGTGATTGGATAACATGGGTACTATCTCCAAGTTGTGGGACTTGCTACTTGAGATAGACCTCCAGAGAAAGCTGGTTCTTGCTCCTATACTACCTGCCACAATCTACTCTAATGCAGGAGAAATTAGCTATTCTAACCTAAAATTCCAAGGGACCAGAGAGAGAGAATGCATAAAATGAAAGCCTACACTAAAGCGGTGATACACCAGAAAAAGAGGGTGTGAGAGTAATCTCCAAATGTGTGAAATACAGAGGCAAAGTGCACACTAGAAGAGGTGATGACAGTTCACCATAATCCAGCAAAAATGCATCTACAACAATATTCCAAGCACACACAATGATAATGAACTCCTGCAAGAACATAATAAATAGACACAATATACTTGTAGAAAGATTAAAGGGGCAAGAAGAATGCAAGAAAACACAGCAGGGGAAGATACATCCACAAACTTGTATTTTATTGCTTCCTGGTATGCACAATTCAGACTATTACAAGATAAGGGCCTGGATCACCATGCAAGGAGTCCACTACAAGGGCCTGCAACACACTGGCTTCACAAAGCAATTTTGACAGAGCTTTGTTACCCAAAAACTCTCCCCCCTTACAATGAGCCCAACACTCCAATTTATAGAAAAAGGAGAAGGAAAAGAGAAGGAAGAAATGGAGATCCCGAAATCTATCCTTCAACCACCTGTAAGAGGCATTAAATTGAGTGGAATGGGTATACATTACTTGCAAAAGGCTCCCCATACTGTCCCATGTACTGCAGCAGAGAAAGGATGATGGCCATGCCTCTTAATTGCACTCCCAGCTATCAAATAAACACTGTTCTGAACCCGGCCACGTTTCCTTAAAAATATCAATCAATTTCTGATCAAATCTGGAATTTCTTGATTTCTGTGCATCGGGCTCGGAACCACAATTCCAACGGTACCAATTTTGCGTGATTTCGTTGAGAAATGCAGAAGTTATGGCCTTCTGAGTGCGGGCAGCTGTTTTGGGCCTGGCAGGCGTTTTCTGTCATTTGACGGGAAAGAGCATTCACTGACTGGAGCCGAACACGTTTCCTTAATTTAAATATATCTACCCTCATTAAAATTAAGAAAGTCGTGCTCATTCCAGAAAGTCCAATTTTATCAAAATTGGAGCTCGGAGTCAAAAGTTATGGCCGTTTGAAGTTTCCGGACCAAACGCTGACTTTTCTTCCTGTGACACGTGTCATGATTTGATTGGCTCTTGGCTCCTTCGGATTTTCACATCCCGGATGTCCCTTTGTCCCATTTGGCATAGTGCTCCTTGTGCTGATTTCGGGCGAGCCGGCCGGTTCGCGTCCATTTGTCCCATGCGTCCCTTTTGCCTTATGGGCTGCCTCGACTCTTTTCGCCCGGTTCGGCCGGTTCGCACATTTTTGGCCCAAATGTCCCATTTTCTTTTGGACCATTTGTTCCCATTTCGGCTGAACCGGCCGGTTCGGGTATTTTTGACCCAAACGTCCCAGACTGTCCCTCTCAGTAGTTAGTCGATTTTTTCTCTGTTGAACCGGCATTTCGCGCCCGCCGCGTACTTTTGTCCCATTTGTCCCTGCTGCGTTTCGGACTGTTTGTGCTGATTTCACCCGGTTCGGCCGGTTCGCGCTTTTTTGTTCCATGCGTCCCAGAGGCGACCTTGAGCAGGACTTAGCCAATTTTCATGATTTTTCCTGGATCGACCTATTTGCCTTCTTGAACCTTTTTTTTGAATTTTCTCAGAACTTACTCTCTTCCTCTTGGACAGGGGAGTTAGACAAATATGAGGGGACCCTAGAACCATGACTTTTTGCCCTGAATCAATATAATTGCTTGCATGTTATCAAAATTACCTTGGGGGCGAATTTTGGATAACAGTAGGCATTGTAGGCAGCTGATATGGTGCATCATAAATGTTTGTAGAGGCATAAGGCATCCCTTATGGCTACACATACAAACTAGGAAAAGAGAACATGTCCCCTTGTGGTGTCTTGGAATACATGTGTAGGTACGGAGGGGCATTGTTCTAGTATGGAGTTGGAGGCACAACTAAAGGGAACATTGCATTAGCAATTGGGATGGCATTTGAGAATGCACTTCCAGCTGGTACCTGCTGTGGATATCCATACAAGGTGTGGGGAAGCATACCTAAGGTGCCTAACCCAGTCAAGAAATCTCTGGGGCTTCGAACGCCTGTGTAAACTGGAGAAGGATTTGGCATAGTTGGCATTTGGCCAAAGTTTTTTGGTTGATTGAGAATATTTCCTTACGCAGCAGAAGTCGAAGCATGAGTAGCTTAGGCAAGTTCCAATTCTCTAACCCTATCCACCAATGTCTAGATGACCTCTCTTGATGATGGAAGGGTGCTTTTCTTTAGTACGTGTTGTTGAACCTTCTTAGGTTGCAAAGGAGTGTGATATCCTCTTATAAATTATTTGTGGTATGGCCACCCCTCGTTAGGAATATTTTCCGTTGTAGGAGGGGTAGAGGTGTTATTATGAAGTAAGACATCAACATATCCTTACATCCTATCTAGAGATTCATCCATATTTTTTAATCATTGTTCGTTTTGAGAAAAAAACGTGGTATATAATCCTCATCCAGTAGTGGGAGCGTATCAGACTGCATACTTATTTTTGGTCTGAAAAAACCCCAAGGAGATGAGCCTGACTCTCCGGTAAATGTCATATTATTGGAACTTGAGAGTTTAGGTTGTTTTTTATGTGTAAGTTGATCAATCTCCTCAATCCTGACCGAGGAGCCATTGTTGGTCCCTTGAGGAGAAGGATTTTAAGACACAGGCAGATGAGTCGAATAGTTGTCCACCTACCTAGATAGTGAGGGTGATTATTGTGTACCTATTTGATAGTAATATGCTTCAAGTCCCAAAATGGGTCACGCATGTTCATGTCCCGACATATTCAGGGGGCATATAAATACCCATAGAATAATGGGAGAGGGAGAAGATGGATGAAAGAAATGGAAATGAAAAGAGACTCTCTTCAAGTTGGGTTCACCAATTTGTACAAAAGATAATTGACACGCGACCTTAAATGGAATTCGACCTTCTGAGGTCATGCCGTGATAGCCGATGTGGAATATGTGGATGGTTGAATGTAGCGAATATGGAGAATATGTAGTACATTAACAAAAATACGTGAAAGTGGGAAAGACAAGCTATTGAGGCAAAAAAATGTCCTCGACGCACAATACCACGATCTGTACATCAAGGGAAATGAAGGCCCTTCTAACCTAAACTGATCTAATTGATGGGTCAGAAAGAATAGCAACACAGAGACTCCAATCGATATCAAGCTTTACAGAAATTCCTTCTAGTGGTTGTGGGATGCGTGGAAAACCAATGGGTGCCTTGTAATGATTTCCAGACAAGGTCATGGAATAAGCAAGAGAAGCGTGGATCCATTAGCTCTATGGGCAATTGATGGGTTTAGTCCAAAATGCAAGGGCTCGATGAGATTCTTCGTTTAGGAAGTTTAATTTCCTAATGATGTTAGGTAGAAGTGGAGATGTTATAAGGACCAATGCTCGTAATCTAGTGTCTATGTCTAATTGGCCTTCGATCCTGTTCGGTTGGGGGACCATTGGATCAAAATCCTAAATTATATCTTGTCATGGTCCTTGTATGGTCATGCGCAAGATCTAGACTCTATTTCTAAGAGCAGTCCAGTAATCGTAATCCTTATTAGCTTCGATGTTTAAAATGTTTAATTTTTAAATTTTCTCGATGTATCATGCTGGTGTTCCAAGGACAAGAAGATGGATTCCCATATCTATGTCCATGACTAACTCGGGACAGTTTGGTTGTGGTACCCATGGATCACTTTTGTATTTACATTCTTATTGACGACTATTGATGGTCATGTATTTGCAAAGATCTAACTTAATTAAGCAAATAACAACTAATCTAATTGAATTGAAACTACTCTATGCTTTTGGTATTTTCAAGATATAACTGAAATAAATAATACAAAGAAACTACTATAGTAAAATAAATATTTTGATGCTTTTATGGAATTTAGAAGAAATAAAGAAATGGAAATATTCTAATCTAATCAACAATCCTAAACAGACAAATTAACCGGAAGTATTTAATTGCTTGTGCGACAATATATTTAATCTAATTTACCTAAAAAAATCCTTTTCCCAATAAGTAATTGTGGATTTGTTAAATCCTCTCCTATCTCAGATACACGAGAAGATTGAAATCTTTAAAAGCTTTTCTTCCCCTGTAAACTCCTGGATAGGATATGTGTGGATCTAAGGGAAATCAAAGATAATACGAAGCTTCTTTGAAATTGACTTCAACTATTTGAAATAAAGGAATCAACTTCTTCTACTCTATTTGATATATATGCATGTGTATGATTCAGAAACAATAATATGAAGAAATGAAGAAAACTAACATCAACCCCAACCTAGAAATACATAGTAGTGGAAAATCTAGTTATGTTATGTTTTGTCCCATCATCTTGTCTTTTCAAATCTAGTTATGTTATGTTCACATGATTGCAAAGTATTGTGAATGCAGTAGAAATAACAGCGAGAAGGTGCTGGAGCAATGATAGCTTGATTGAAATCTGGTAAAAATTCAAGTGGAAGAAAGATAACACAAGGAAATAGAGCTTGGCTATGTAATTTCTAACAAGAATGTGGCAGCTTTGCAATACAAGAATACACAAAATGATCTTCGACCATTTTCTTGAGAACAAGTGATGACTTTATAGAAGGTTGGTTAGGCTATGCATAATCACACTTGGCAGCCATAGGGTGTCACATCAACAATGAAGGGGCACTTTGACCAATCCATCAGATAAATTAAAAATTACGAAGGAAGAAGAAAATGCCAAAAGGTAGTCAAGCTTGAAATCAGCTAAAACGGTTCACAAACGGGCACCAAAAGTGAACTTGAGTGGGGAAACACACGTCTTAATTGACGTTGGAGGATTATGGAAATTTCACACAGGACCACCACCCTGCGCATGGTGGTGGTTATAGGACCACCACCCTACAAAGGGCGGCATTTACGAAACCGCCATCCTAGCTCGACGATAGTTACATGACCGCCATCCAGTTAGGGTGGTGGTTTTGTAACTAAAATCCAAAACTGTAGAAAACATAGTAGGAAGCTGCAAAAAAAAAAGAAATGGCTAAATAAGGTAAATTAGGCTTCAAATATAAGTTGCAAGGAGGTTTAAGAGCTCGAACACCTTTGGAATATACATGAATCATCATTTGGGACCTTTTATACCATTTTCTGACAATGCAGCATGTGTAATTTTGGGTGCGTACATATTTCATCCTCAAAAAAGTGTTTTAGCCATGACAAGGTGTAAAATGTAGAATCTAAGTATGCGTTCTTGAAATGGGGAGTTAGAAATTATACTTGACATGCCTGTGTGCCGAAATTTCACCATCCAAGCTCTTGTTACTTACAAGAAGAAATTAAGACTCAAGTGCAGATAGATATGATATTGAAGAATAAACTCTAAATAATAATGACAAGAGGACTTACCATTTGCACGGGGATAGAAATATAACTGCACCAATGATCCAAACCTATGGTTACATACACTCAAAATGAAGTTAAAACAAAGCATATATATATATATATATATATATATATATATATATATATATATCAAAACAACTCAATCTCTAATTCATTTTCACATATCCTATTAGTGATTTTTGAGCTCTAGGCCCACAGAGACCATTTTGAATGAGAGTGTAGTCAAAACCATCAATGCAACGATGTGATCATGGCCTCGAGACCGAGAGATCCAATGGTGTGGACAAAGGTTAGTATTTTATGGTTGTTTGTTTGCAACCTAAATATGTAAAATGTTGAAAATATTCACCTAGGGGGGTGCATTTTCAAAATTTCTTGTTTTAAAATGATCTCTAGGGGTAACGTAAGTGGGTTAACCTTTTCTTTTGTTAAAAATGAGATATTTTTGTCTTTTGTTTTTTTTTGGGGGTCAAAGGGGACAACATGTCTCTTCTGGACACAACTGCACCCCTACGCATGACAACAGTTAAAGAACTGCTACCCTGCACAGGGTGGCAATTACAAAACTGCCACCCTGACTAGGTGATGGTTGTAAAACCATCACTCTGTACAGTGTGGCAGCTTTGTAATTATTAGGACAGAGACCTTATCTGACTAAGTTAGACTAAATTTTTTGGATTTTGTGTTGTTTTGTAATGTTTCTGATGAGCTTGCCTCTTGAAACATGTTACTGAATCACTCTTTTTTCATGTTTTGTGAATGCAGAAGGAAGAATACATTCGCTGGAGCCGAGAGAGAGTGCGTGACTAGCTTCCAGCTGTCCTTGATTAGTTGACTCAGGATGAGACAATTTTTTTACACCAAGCTGGGATATGGAGGATCGCACGGGTGCCACACATTTCCCGTGCTAGCCATATATTGTGTGACCTCTTTTCTTATTGGGATGCAAACCATAAAAATCTCTGGATTTGAGGTGCTAGAGGAGAGTGGACCATCACTCTCAAGGACGTGTACAGGATACTTGGAGTTCCTATACTCGGGAGACGTTTGAATCTTGAGACTTAAAGGTCTACAACGAGAGCTAGGCATTGGGCCACTTATATGGGGGAGGATGGGGTGTCAACAAACACTAAAGAGGGTATGAGGCTACATTCCATTAACTCCACTCCTATCCCTTCTCTCAGTAAGGCCATCATGGGTATTTTGGATTCTCGGTTTATAAGAGATAAGGGTGGGGACAAGTTATTCTATTGTTGGGCTCTGATTGTTATGCAGATTGAGTAGTATGGATAGACTTATGCCTGGGGAGCAGATATCTTGGGGGCTGTATACCATGACTTGTACCAGGTGGTGAGGTTATAGGGACATTCATTGAGCCATCCAACATTAGTGGTGAGTTGGGTGTATGAGAGGATCATCCCCTAACATAGGGGAGTCAGGATACAAAACCTAGGGGCCATCAAGGTTGTGAGATGGACTGACATGACAATTCTTAGAGGACCACATTAGCCAGTGGCCACCTTGACTACAATTGATTTCATTGCTACAACCTACTAGGATATAGTTGGAGTATGGGGCCAAGACGGGACTATTGTGACCGCTTGTGCTACTACAAGACAATTAGTGGACAAATTAGGGAGGGTGGAGATTCACCCATATGATAGAGTACCCCAGTAGTTAGTGTTACCATATATTGATGTTCTTCCTCCCAAGGTATCTCCCATGGGAGCTGTATACAAGAGCATTAGGGAGTCTAGAGGTGGCTCTAGGGGTCCTTATCACAATGAGACGGGTTATTCATGCTTGACGAGAACCTGCACCCATGCCCCTCCTTCAGATTGAGACTGCACCCACTCACAGTGGGGAGGAGGAGCAGGACATACCCATTGATGTGGATACCGAGACTGAGGTGGAGATGGGGGAGGATACTGGTGAGGAGACGGGGGATGAGGCAGCTGAGGATACTCACGCGGAGGATGAGGAGAGTGACCTGGAGCTGAGAGTTATTAAGAAGGTCTCCATGGGAGAGAGAGATGAGATGGAGGCGGAGAAGGTGAATCTAGTTTTTGAGGAGCCACTTTTTCCTGAGAGAGGTAGGGACGAGGAGTGCGTCATGGGGAAGCATGTTGCCTCAGGAGTCTGGGAGGCATAATAGGTGCTCGCAGTAGCACCACCACCACCAGTTTCTCTAGCTGATCCTACATGGATGCCTGGAGATACAATTATGTATATACTCTTCTCTTGACTCTGTTAGCTAGAAATATTAGTAATCTACTCACTTTGTTTCTCCTTTTTTGGTTTTTATGATTTTATAACTCGTTGTTGTTTTCTTTATTTTACAGCCACTGCTGACGGATGGAGAGATCTTATTCACCGTATTTGCATTGATACAATACTCATACCTAGGGGGAAGGTTCGAGAGGAGATCTTAGTAAATATGGGGCATTCATTGCAGGTTGATTGGCATACTGATATTTTTTTACCTCTTTAGAAGTCGGTGGAGATCTTGTCTTCTCAGAAGACATAGATCACCATGTATGAGATGGCGGAGAGGATTGCGAGATGGAGCCACTCATGCAGTGAGGCCATGGCTAGTGGATTTTCTCACAGTCATTCTCAATACTCGAGATGGAGCCACTCATGCAGTGAGGCCATGGCTAGTAAAAGGATTCCTTGTCGCAGTTGTGCACCATCTCAGGGATCCCATAGAGATTCATAGGCCATTTAGCCTTTATTGCTTCGTTGCCATTTTGTGAGGCATATAAATGTTTTTTGCTATTTTCGTGCTCATTGCGAGAATTTTGACCACACCTAGTGTTTTATGGCATTGTATACAAACTATGATTTACTATGATATATACAAATATTTCTTTTTAGTTCAATTATCTTATACACTAGAGTTGACTTCATTTGTGGTTTTCTTCACACGTGTACTCTAGATGTTTAGTATTTCTAATTTTATATGATTTTCACAATCCATGTAATGGATAATGATATGCTTAACATAATGATTTCTTTTTTGTTGTTTTTTCTTTTATATGATGCTAATGCAAACACAATGTAATGTTGAAACTTTTTTTTCAAGCAATATTTAATACTTCTTATTTTCTTGGCAAAATGTGATGAGTAACATGATAATACAATGAATTCACTCCACTTCTAACTCCACACAACTATTAAGATGTGATAGCTCATCAACGAGAGCTAAGAAGGATGCGAGTTGTATGATTTTGATAAATTGAAATGGTGAGAGAAAGAAAAGATTTTGAAAGAAATCCAATTAGGAACCTACAACCTAACTCTACACACAATTTACTACATAGTCTAGAGTGTGAATTGTTTGCAAGTTTATCTAGACTAAGATCCATAAATGGCCTCCTGATTGAAAAATATGGTTTAAAGGATTTAACCCTTTTGGAACATACACATCTAATTCACATTCTTGGGATTTAAGATTTTAAAGCACCTTTAATTGAATGAAATTGTGTTTAACTTACTAACATATTTGCAAAGAGCCCCTACACCTTGCCCCATACTATCAATAGGAAGAATGGGATCATCACCAAGGAAAAGGCACAGGTGAGTAAGAGAACCTCCCTCCTTTCCCAACCTCACGTAACTAGTAAGAGATGTGGGCTAAACACCGAAGGTTAGTAGGGTAAGGAAGTGTGTAAATGAAAATTTTGTATTGATTTTGACTTGAAATATATAATTTTTTTGTTTATTTTTTAAATGTGAGTTGTGCTTTTTGGAGGGAGAGCTTGCCCCTAGCCTCAACCCCATGCAACCAGTAAGATGCGAGGGATCATCACCAAAGGTTGAGATAGGTGAGAAGGAAATCCGACTGAAATGTTTATAATGCTTTTTCTATTAAGGAGGTTCTCTGGGAAATATGTGACATCAAGAAGCTTTGTGAATAGACTATGGGGAAAGATACCTATGATGACAAGAAGTTACGAGTAGAACCAAATATCCAGGACTTGGTAGGATTAGTGTCAAAAATCTGTCTTATCTTGTTGGATTGATGAAATGATCATAAATGTTGATGATAGTATTGTGGATAATTAAAGAAATTTGATTGAATGTTTTTCCAATGTTTTCAGAAGTTTTTGAAAGTTTCTTGAAAGATAAGTTTCTCAATTACAAATTTTTACAAATGATCTAGCAGATGAAATACAATTCTGATGCAATAGTGCACATGCGGAAATGCATATGAACTATGCGTGGTAGCATTTTAGGTGAAGTGAATTGAAGGATTCACCGAATTCTTCACCCTCTAGAGTACACAAGAGATATGCCCTATTTTGTAGTCATCCATGACTCGATATGGGCCCATCCACTTGGTCTTGAATTTCCTTCCTTTGTCATTTTTCTTATCTATTTCGCTATTCAATCTTAACACCAAATATCCTTCACATATATGCTCCTAGAGCTTCTTTTTATACTCACAAGCCATCCTATAAGCATAAACACTATGTCACTTCTCATCATTAATCTGAGCTTCATCGAAGCTTTCTAACTTAGAGATTTGTGCCTCGCGATATCCTGCTTCTCCTATAATTTCTTGTAGTGATATCCAGAGTCTGGGTATTTCAACTTCAAGTGGTAAAACCGCTTCGGAACCAAATACCAAAGAATAGGGTGTTACCCCTATCGGCGTTCTCATTGATGTTCTATAGTCCCACAAGGCCATAAATAACTTTAGATACCAATCACATTTGTTCTCCTTAACAATTTTTAGGAGAATGGATTTAACATTTTATTAGTTACCTCAGACTTTCCATTTTCCTAAGGATAGTACAAAGAGGTTGTGTGATGATTTATCTTGAATTTTTCACACAATTCTCACACCTCTTCATTTTTAAATGATGTACCATTATGGGTGATAATGATTTGTGGGACACCATACCTGCAGATGATCTTGTTCAAGATGAATTTTGTAATTATAGATCCCAGAACAGTGGTAAGAGGCATGGCCTCAACCCATTTCGTGAAATACTCTATGGATATAATCATACAATTGTGGCCATCAGTAGATGAGGGAGAGAATTTCCCTATCAAATCTAATCCCCACGTGGAAAAGGGCCAATGTGTTGTGATCGCTTGCAGATATTGGGCAAGAATGTGGATCTCGAGAGAGATCTCTTATCACTTATGGGATATACGCATATACTCTACTGCATCATGTTCTAATGTAGGCCAAAAATATCCCATTTGATGTATCTTTCTGGTGGCATGACCTCTAAAATAACCCCCAAAGAGCCCATTGTGGGATCCGTCGAGGATCTTTCTGAATTCCTCCTCATTGAAACACTTTAGTAGTATACCATCAAAGGCTCTGTGATAGAGCACTTGTTCTACGATAACATACTTGGTGGCTATGACACATAACCATCTTCTTTGTTGTGAGTTCACTCCCTTCGAGTATGCATGGTCCATAATGAAATTGACAATATCTACATACCATGGACATGTGGCGATGAGAGGCCTAGTTTTTGTTATCCAATTTTACCCCTAAAGAAAATTCAAACAAATAAGATCTCACAGAGAGAAAATGGAAGGATCAATTTGGCCATGAGAGCTCGCACTGGCAAGTCGAGCCTCAGATCAGCATGAGAATGACACAAAATGATCTCAAGGGGTCGATTTCAAGTCAATAATGACCCGTTGAGCCAAAGGAATGAGGATTTGGTAGTGTAGAAATGGCTGAGTAATTCGAAGAGTAGAAAAGGCCTGAAGTCTAAAATTTTTGGGCTTCGCAAATTGAGAGATTCGGATTTTTCACAATGCAAAAATACAAAAACTAGCCAAGAAACCCAAAATCCTGAAGTCTGAAAGGGTCAGGGGGTTTTGAGGGTCTACTCCCATTTTGGGGTCAATGGTGCAGGAACTTTGGAGATCGGATTTGGAGAAGTCTGAATCAGTGAGCTCAAAAGGCCCAAAAGCCTAAAATCCCAAAGTCTAAAAGGGTTTGGGGTTTCCAGAGGTCAATGCCTTTTCGGGGTCAACCATTTCAGGGATCATCTTTGGAGGAAAATTTTGGAGACTCGGCGGAATGAAGTCTAAAAACATGAAAGGTCAAAGTCTAAAATCCAAACTCTGAATTTTAGAGTTCGGGATTTTACAGGTTCACAGGTTTGGTGTGCATGGGCAGGTGAACAGTGTAAAAACCCCCGAAAACACAAAGGTCTGAAACACGAAGTATGAATTTCACACTTCGGGGTTTCAGAATTTTGGAAAATTTTGGTTGAGGGATGAATAGTGCCACAGAACATGATTTCAGAGTCCGAAGTTTGAATTTTGGAGTTCAGAGGTTCGACATTTCAGAACTCTCAAACCAACCCACCAAGTGAACAATAACTGCAACCTCTGAAGTCAAAATACCTGAAGCTCCAAATACCGAAAGTCTGAAATTCTAGATTTCTGAGGGTCCAATGCAGGGTCAGAGTCCAAAAAGGAAGATCAACCACCTGGATGTATTGTATTTTGACACCCTCATCTTCAAATGGCCATAACTTTTGACAAGGTGCTCAGATTTACTATCAAAAGGAATTTTTGGAAAGCTCTCAGCATCCTTTATAGAACTATGACTATTGTAGTATGACATATGAGTCTTCATGTCTATACATTTTGATCGGGAGCTCAAATTTACTCAAGAAAGGAATTTTTGGAAAGCTCTCAACATCCTCTTCACAACTATGACTAATACAGTATGGCACCCCAATATTTAGATGGCTATAAATTTTGACTGGGAGCTCATATTTACACAAGAAAGGACTCTTTGGAAAGCTTTCAGTGTCCTCTACACAACTAGGACTAATGCATTATGACAACCTAATCTTCAGGTGGAAATAAATTTTGACTGAGAGCTCAAATTTACTCAAGAAAGGACTTTATGGAAAGCTCTCAGCATCCTTTACACAACTGCAACTTATTCATTATGACACCCTAATATTAAGATGGCCTTAAATTTTTACTGGGAGATTAAATTTACTTAAAAAGGACTTTTTGTAAAGCTCTCAATGTCTTGTACACCTAGATCTTCAAATGGCCATAACTTTTGAATGGGAGCTGGAATTTATTGAAGAAAGAACTTTTTGGAAATCACTCAACGTCTTCTACAAAACTACGACTAATGCATTATGACACCCCAATCTTCATATGGCCATAAATTTTTATAGAGAGCTCAGATTTACTCAAGAAAGGAATTTTCGGAAAGTAACTACAACTAATGCAATATGGAACTCCAATCTTCAAATGGCCATAAATTTTGATTCGGAGCTTGGATTTAGTCAACAAAGAATTTTTTTGAAAGCTTTCAGCACCTTTTATACAATTACAACTAATGCAGTATGACACCACAATCTTTAGATGTCCATAAATTTTGACTGGGAGCTTGAATTTACTAAAGAAAGGACTTTTTTGAAAGCTTTCAACGTCCTCTTCAAAACTAGGACTAATGCAATATAAAACCCCAATCTTAAGATGGCCATAAATTTTGACTGGGAGCTCAGATTTACTAAAGAAAGGAATTTTAGGAAAGCTCTCAGGGTCCTCTACACAACTACGTCTAATGTAATCTGACACCCAAATCTTCCAATGGCCACAAATTTTGACCGAGAGCTTAGAATTTACTCAAGGAAGGACGTTTTGGAAAGCTCTTAGTGTCCTCTACACAACTATGACTAATGCGTTATGACACCCCAATATTCAGATGTCCATAAAGTTTTATTGGTAGCTCAAATTTACTCCAGAAAGGACATTTTGGAAAGCTCTCTACATCCTCTACACAACTATAACTAATGCAATATGCCACCCCAATATTTAGATGGCCATAAATTATGACTGTGAGCTTAGATTTACTCAAGAAAGGACTTTTTAGAAAGCTCTTAGCGTCCTCTATACAAATATGACTAATGTAGTATGACACCTCATTCTTCAGATGTCGATAAATTTTAACTGGGAACTCATATTTACTCAAGAAATGAATTTTTTGAAAGCTCTCATCGTCCTCTACACAACTACGAATATTTAAGTATGACACCACAATCTTCAGATGGTTGTAAGTTTTTACTGGGACCTTGAATTTACTAAAAAAATGACTTTTTGGAAAGCTCTCAGCATCCTATATACAACTAAGACAAATGCAGTATGACACCCTAATCATCAGATGGCCATAAATTTTGACTGGGAGCTTGGATTTTACTCTAAAAAGGAGTTTTTGGAAATCTCTCATTGTCCTCTACACAACTATGACTAATGTAGTATGACACCCCAATGTTCATATGTCCATAACTTTTGACTGGGAGCTCTAATTTACTCAAGAAATGACATTTTGGAAAGCTCTGAACATCCTTTACACAACTATGACTAATGCAATATGGCACCCCAATATTTAGATGGCCATAAATTTTGACTGGGAGCTCATATTTACTCAGGAAAGGACTTTTTTTGAAAGCTCTCAGTGTCCTCTACACAACTACGACTAATGTTGTTTGACATCCCAATCTTAATATCATCATAAATTTTTACTCGGAGCTCAAATTTACTCGAGAAATGACTTTTTGTAAAGCTCTCAACATCCTCTACACAACCACATCTAATGTTGTATCACACCCCAATCTTACACAACCACATCTAATGTTGTATCACACCCCAATCTTCAGATTGCCAAAAATTTTAATTAGGAGCTCGGATTTACTCAAGAAATGACTTTTTGGAGAGTTCTCAACGTCCTCTACACAATTACGACTAGTGCAGTATGGCACCCCAATCTTCAGATGGCCATAAATGTTGACTGGGATATTGGATTTTCTTAAGAAAGGACTTTTTGGAAAGCTCTCAGTGTCCTCTACATAACAATTATAAATGCATTAAAACAAGCCAATCTTCAGATGGTCAAATTTTCTGATTGGTAGCTTGAGTTTACTCAATAATGGAATTTTTCAAAAACTCCCAACATCGTCAACACAACTACAACTAATGTAGTATGGCACCCCAATAAATAGATCGCCATAAAAATTTTATTGGGAGCTCATATTTACTCATGAAAGGAATTTTCGGAAAGCTCTCATCATCCTCTACACAACTATGACTAATTTAGTATGGCACCCCAATCTTCATATGGCCATAAATTTTGTCTGGGAGCTCATCATCCTCTACACAACTATGACTAATTTAGATTTACTCAAGAAAGGAAATTTTGGAAATCTCTCAGTGTCCTCTACACACCTACGACTAATTCAGTATGACACCGAAATTTTAAACTGGCCATAAATTTTTACTGGTAGCTCAAATTTTCTAAAGCAAATACTTTTTGGAAACCTCTCAACGTCCTCTACACAACTACAATTAATTCAGTATCACACCCTCATATTGAGATGGCCATAAATTTTGACTGGAAGGTCATATTTACTTAAGAATAGACTTTTTGGAAATCTCTCAGTGTCCTCTACACGGCTATGACTAACGTATTATGACATCCCAATCTTCAGATGGCCATAAATTTTTACTTGGGGCTAGGATTTAATCAAGAAAGGATTTTTTGGAAATCTCTCAACGTCCTCTATACAACTATGACTAATATAGTATGACACCTCAATCTTCATATGGCCATAACGTTTGACTGGGAGCTGAAATTTACTCAAGAAAGGACTTTTTAGAATGACTGGGAGCTCTCAGCATCCTCTACACAACAAAAACTAATGCAGTGTGACACCTCAATGTTCAGATGGGCATAAATGTTTACTCTGATCTTGGATTTACTTAAGAAAGGGATTTTCTGAAAATCTCTGAGTGTCCTATACACAACTATGACTAATGCAGTATGGCACACCAATATTTAGATGGCAATAATTTTTTTACTGGAAGCTCAGATTTAATCAAGAAAAGACTTTTTGGAAAGTTCTCAATGTTCTCTACACAACTATGAATAATGTAGTATGACACCTCAATCTTCAAATGGAAATAACATTTTACCGGGAGCCAAAATTTACTCAAGAAAGGTATTTTTAGAAATATCTCACCCTCCTCTACACAACTACGGCTAATGCAGTATGGAACCCTAATCTTTTGACGACCATAAATTCTGACAGGAACTAATATTTACTCAAGAATGGAATTTTTGGAAATCTCTCAACGTTTACACAACTACGACTAATGCAGTATGACACCCCAATCTTAAGATGTCCATAAATTTTAACTGGGAGCTCAGGTTTACTCAAGAAAGGATTGTTATTGCAGAATCACAACACCTTTGAATTGATGTAACTCGATGGGTTGAGACTCTCAGTGTGATTCCATAACATGGAGCATCTCTCAAAGTCTGGGACTTTGAAATCAACAGAGCTCTCCGGATGAAAGCTGATTCCTTTTCCTCTGTTCAGGTGCATAGATAAAACTATAGAGGATCTACTCTAAAACCTATCCTAACTTGCCAAGGTGACAAGGTTAAGGAGATGTAAGAAAATAAACCTAGGCTAACAAGGTGATGCACCAAAGGAATGCTGAAACACCTATTATGTAATAAACATAAACCATAAAGAATTTCAATACAATCACCATGCACAGATAACCAAACTAGAATGATTGATTAGAAGACAACAATGAACACATGAAAGGGTTCAGAATCATCAAAAGACATATAGTGTTGCTTCACAAATTGATACGGTGCATTATAATGGCCAACAGGAAAAAACTTGCATTATAATCTTAATGGAAGGTTTGAACCCCACGAAATTTCTAATAACCAAAGAAGAAGGGAGGGTACAAAACCAAAATGTCCAACCCTTTACAATGAGCCAAGCTCTTACCTTTATAGATGAAGTGAAGAGAGGAGAAAATAAGGAGGTGGGAAATATGATTTAGAAGATCAACCACAGCCATCAATGACTATAAATCCACCCGCAATCTATCAAGTCCAGCTTGCCATGTTTGTTTGGCATGTTGAAGAAGGAAGAAAGGTGGATCAAATCAAATATGATCTAGTTGTTGAAGTAATCAGATCATACATTAATGGCAGGAAAGACTCTTTCCTATTTTCACCCACATAACATTATCAAAATTAAAGTTTCAGGCTTCGATGGCATAGAGGAGGTAAAGAGATTTCCAATGGTATCAAATTTGTTGAATTTTAATCAATGGATTGAAAGATATGCTGATTTGAATATTTTAATTGAATCCGTGCAAAAATGACAAAAAACTAGTTTTACAAAATGGATCTGCGGGCTCAAAATTAACTTTGGCGCCTTTTGTGAAAAAACACAAAATTATAAAAATCTCCCCGCCACTCCATAGGCCTGAAATTCACTTTTTCCCAAAAGCCTCTGTGGGCCCAAAATTGAAATTGCGCCATTTGCAAAAGTTGAAAATTTTCCAAAGTTTCCTTAATGAACCGCCTTCCCGCTTTGACTTGAAACATGGCCACATGTAGAGATGGCACACGTTTGGGACCTGCTTTTGCATTCACCCCCTGAAAGAGCGCCGAAGAGACACGTGGATCCCTCTGTGGCCATGCTATGTTTTTTTTTTTTTTGGCTAAGTCCCTCTTGTTTGGAAGGGCCATATGTCTGACCCTGGACATGTGGATGCTCAATGCATATTTGGGACCTGCCTCTGGATTTTTCCTTTGGAGTTACATGGATGAGCCACGTGGTGAGCTGGAGCATGCTGGGGGACCGCTTCTAGATTTTTTCTTTGAAGATGTGCCGAGCTGACACGTGGAGACTTCTTTCAGCCTATCCTGAGCTTGAACTTTTAAACGACCGACCTTACCTTTTCGTACTCTAACCACGTGGCGGATTGGAGCTCGTTTGGGGACTACCTTTTGTGTCATTCTTTTAAAGTTGCACCAAAGAGACATGTGGGGGCTTCCGCTGTTCCTTTTATACTTAACTGATTTGGGGCCGATTCAACCTTTGGGCTTCTAACCACGTGGCGAGTTGGCACTAGTTTAGGGTCCTTCTTTGGGCTATGCCTTTTGAAGTTGCACCAATGAGGCACGTGGAGGCTTTCACCGACCCTCTTATACTTATCCAATTAAATGGCCGGCTCTGTCCCTTTTTTTAGACCTACTGTTGGACCCTAGACACGTGGAGAGTTGGCGCTTGTTTGGGGAACCGCCTTTGGATTTGACCCTTGAAGGTGCACTGATGAGGCACGTGGCTCCTTCCCTGGCCTTGCTCTATACTTAGTTGATTTGGGCTCACTCCTCTTTTTTTGTTTTTGGCTGGGTCCCTTATGCTTATTTAGGAGCAACTATGTAAGGTTATGGGCATGTGGAAGCTTCGCACTCATTTGGAGACCCTATTTAGACCTGACCTTCGAAGGTGTGCCAATTGGACACATGGAGAGTTGGCGCACATTTGGGGACTACCTCCAGCTTTTTCCTTTGAATATGTGCCGAGATGACATGTGGAGGCTTCCGTCAGCCCTTCTTTACTTAGTCAATTTGGGCCTGATTCAACACTACCTTCCACTGCCATTGCTGAGCCTCGATTTTTCTCTTGTGCGCTTTGATCTCCTTTGAGGTCATTTTCCCCTTTTGAGCTCCGATATCCTCTGGTTATTATTTGGCTCCATTTTCCAATCTTTCTTCTCCATTTTCAAGCATAACTGCCCCTAAGATTTGGATCTGAACTGTGGGCTTGCATGACTGAACCCCGTCCCCTCGATTTTCTCTTGTACAGGGTCATGTTTGACCAATTTTCCCTAGGAGGAAAATTGGATAACACTTTGGCAATTCACGGGGACATCTGTCTACTAGATGAAGAGATCAGTGGCCTAGTTGCATCCATTGGGCATGGAGTCACAAATAATAGCCTGGTACTGACCCTATCCCTGAAAATGGACTGTTTTGAAACCTGATTTTAGTTTCTCTATATTTGGATCCTTTGAAATTAGCAATTATTATAGGCAACTATGAGTCTCTCTGTCGTGAATACTAAAGGTCCTGGCGCATTGACCTCTAAAGCAATACAAACAAAACTTATGTATAAATGTACAATCATACATGCCTCAAACGAGACATGCAGAGTGTGCAAAATCACTTGTTCTACTGAAAACAACCCTACTCTTACTCCTACACTAACCCTAACAAAGAAAAGATAAACAAATCCTGCCACAGGTAGGGAGAAACAGCTTCCCTTCCTTATAATTGGAAGCCATGCAAATGATTTGGCATTGAATATGGTTGTTATTATGAGTGGAAGGTTGACTGCAAATTGTTTCTTAACTCCCTCCATCAAGGTATCAACTGAAAACAAAACAAATACCTCTTCAGTCTGCTGCTCACTTGGTTCCAAGAGGTATTGTTGTTGATCCTTGGCACTTTGAGGCTCTCACTCATGCTTATAAGAAAGCATGACTGGTTGTGGCTTCTCCCTTGGCTCCAATGAAGCCAAGTATCTGATTGGGCAAGGTATGGCGCTTTGAATTTTCCCACTACTCTGATATTTAACTCCAAAAATGGAGTCTTCTTGCAAATATTCCTGGATGGATGATGTGAGATGGATGATAGACTTATACTCTTTCCCTTCCTCTATAGTAGGTGTGGATTTTGGAAGATCTAAATATTCCAACTTTGATTTAAGAGGCATGTTGCAAACTGTAGGCTGTGCTTACACATTCTCTTCCATGACAGCAGGTTCTTGTGGTTGAAGGATGAATGATGGGGGAGAAAATATTGCACTTTCAATTGGCTCCTCCTTATCAAATCATTATTTTAAGTCTGATAAGAAATCAAAATCTTCATTGTCCTGCTATAGCAAGGTCTCTCTTTCTTGCATGGTGATCTTAAAATCTTCATTATTTTCACCAAATGAAGCTTCATCTTCAAACATGAAGCTAGTGAGTTCAAACTCTTCCAAAAATTAGAATTTTGGAGAGGTTGAATGGGAGAGGGATCTATAATTTCTTGTGCAACCAGCTCATGATTCAGTGCCTCTGAATCTATCTTGGTCACCTCCATATGCTCCTCTTTAATTGGAATTGGAGCTGATTGTTCTTCTTTCCTCATGGATTCATCAATCAAATCAAGGCCTGCAAATGAAAGTAAAAACTCTTCAAAAATGCTTCCTTCATCGAGCAGTTTCAACACTCATTTGATCTCTTCCAGTTGCTCCTCTTCAATAGGACGTGGAGTTGATCGTTCTTATTCCTTGATGATTGATTGTGCAGCTTGGATTGGATCAATTTCCTCTTTAGACAAAGTGCCATTATGGACACTATATTCAAAGCAAACAAATTGTTGATCTTCTCCTTTTTGTTCTTATTTTTCTTCTGCTGCAAACTCAATCTTAGCCACCACTAGCTCTTAAACCTTGACCTCCTCTATTGGCTTAACCATCAAGGGGATATTTGTAATCCCAAATCTAGTAACCCCAATCTTCAGATTTTCTATCATTTCTTCTCTGTTGGGTTCCTCTTTTCTTTTTTGTTCTCCTTGACTGGATTCTTGAGTATCTTCCCAATATGGACTTGGGAAAGTAGGAGGAGTGATAGGTTAGGATTCAACCAGTTTTTCTATTGTTTGTGGTGGAAAGGAAAGTGTAACTTCTTGTTTGTTTGGAGGGAATGACTGCTTGGAAGGGAAAAGGTAGAAGAATTAAGATGATATGGAAGATTATGAGATGGAGAAGGGAAATCAACATTTGGGGCAGCATACAATGGGCTTAAATCTTGACACTGCTGAAATGATATTGATTGAGAAAGAGGAAAAGAAAAGCTATGAGGTGGTGGACTTACCCATTGACAAGGTTTTCTCGCACTTTTCTCATATGCCTTAATATCCTCAATCCACTGTGCACGTTGAGGCAGCATTTCAATCATGAAGTCAATCTTCTCCTGGGGGCTGTAATGTCTTGGCATAGGGCCAACCCATGGACAAGGTGCCCTATATACAATTCTGAACACTTTCATTTGAGATGAGGCCCTTGATTATACCAAGTGAGCCTCCATTCTCATAGTTTCCATGTACAAATTAGCCTCTTCAGGTGTGGAACTACCTCCAAAATCTATATATCCATGCTTTGTAACAACTGTATAGTTTGGCAAATGACCAAACTGATTTGAATCTGGCTCACTTGGATATCCATAGTGCTTATTTTCATTGTGAAACCTTTCTGGAGGTGTGTTGAAGTAACCTAGAGATGGATCTGAATAGCATTGTTGTTACAAGTGTGAATTCCAAGATGAAAATGAAGTCATGATTTCACAACTTCATGGAATGCGAGAAAATGAAAGATGTGGAAGGAATAATGGATGGAAATGGATGGGGGAAGGTCTCCAACATTATATATGTGGGTTGTTGACCAGATGGAGTCGCCATATGTGTTTTACATGTGGTTTAAAAGGTTGAATCTCACTAAGAAAACATCAACTTGACGAAATGAAGTGGTAAGGTGCTTCAAACCTATCCCACTGGGCGTGCCAAAACTATTAGTGTGGTCGCATGGTGGCTTAAGATTTTTTGTTGATAATAAGACACCTGAGAAATATGAGAAAGTATAACTCCTTTGTCCCACTGGGCATGCCATAACTATTAGTGTGGTCACACGGTGGCTTAATATTTGCTATTGATAATGAGACACTTGAGAAAGATGAGAAAATCTAACTCATTTGTCCCACCGAGTGTGCAAGAATTGTTAGTACAAAATCACAACACCCCTAAATCTCTACAACTTGATTTTTTGAGACTCTCAGTGTGATTGCATAACATGGAACATCTCTCAAAGCGTGGGACTTTGAAATCGCGAGAGCTCTCCAGATGAAGGTTAGTTCCTATTCCTCTATTCAAGTGCACACATAAAATTTGTAGATGATCTATTCTAAAATCTATCCTAACTTGCCAAGGAGATAAGATTAAGAAGATGCAAGAAAG
Source organism: Taxus chinensis (assembly GCA_019776745.2). NCBI lineage: Eukaryota > Viridiplantae > Streptophyta > Pinopsida > Cupressales > Taxaceae > Taxus > Taxus chinensis. The sequence goes on from CM034155.1 coordinate 213,468,988, forward strand.
TAAACCTAAACTAACAAAGGTGATGCACCAAAGGAATGCTAAACACTAGCTTTCCTATCAAACACAGACCATTAAAATGTAATACAACCACCATGCACAGATAACCAATTTTGCAATGAAAGATCAAATAAAGTTAATGAACAAAAGAGAGGGTTGAAATCATCCACATACATGTATTATTTCTTTATAAATTGATACAGAACATTACAATGGACAAGAGGTAAAAAACTTGCATTACAGTCTTAATATAAGGTTTTAACTCCATGAATTCATCAACAGACCAAAGAAGAAGGGAGGGTGCAAAACCAAAATGTCCAACCCTTTACAATGAGCCAAGCTCTTACCTTTATAGATGAAGTGAAGAGAGGAGAAGAAAAAGAGGTGGGAAATTAGATTTGGAAGCTCAGCTACCAGCCATCAATGCCCCTACAAATCTACCTACAATATGTCAAGTCTATTTTTTCATGTCTATTTAGCGTGTTGAAGAAGGAAGAATGGCAGATCAAATCAAATCTGATCCGGTTGTTGAAACAATCAGATCATACATTAATGGCATGAAATAATTTTTATTATTTTTCACCCTCCTAACCTTGTCAAAATTAAAGTTTCATGCTTCCATGGCATATAGGATGTCGATACCTTTCCAAAAAGTCTTCTCTTACTCAAATCCGAGCTTCCAGTCAAAAGATATGGCCATCTGAAGATTCTACATTGAAACTGTGCAAAAATGGTGAAATGTAATCTTTGCAAAGCGGAGCCGCAGGACCAAAAAATACAAACTGTGCTTTTTGTGAAAAGACGCAAAAATCACAAAACCTCCAACAGCCCCGCAGGCCCGAAATTTGTTAGGAAATAAGGGATAAAATATGCAGAATAATCCCTCATAGAATCACAACAGTAGAAACTAATATGCAGAAAATATTACAGATCTCAAATAAAAGTGTAGAATAAAATAACACAACACAAATAGACAATATTTAACGTGTTTAACCCAATTTGGGCTACGTCCACCAAGAATCACTTGCTTAGATTTTATTACAAGCCACCGCTCTCTCAATACAATACCTAAATCTGTTTGGAGCTATGCTCAACAAACTCTATAGAATTCATAGCCGAATTCAAAATACATATGCAATATTTACATTATATCTACTATATGCACAAAACCATATTAATAGACAACTGCTTAAGCAATTTTACAAAAGCGTGGGTATCAAAACCATGGACCAAAACCGTCCCATAAACCTATGGGTCAAAAAACCTGCCCATATGAGAAAATCACATTTCCTGATATATTGGGCACGTTTTAAAATAGGAACCCCAGAAAGACAACGTGGAAAGTGTACAATACTCTTAGTGTATAGTCTTCAACACTTTCACACATGAAAACAGGCTCCACGACCTAACAATCTCCCACTTGGAGACTAGTTTTCCTCTGAGAAAACTTCTTAACCCTTCACTAGTTTCCATGAAGACCAACCAAAGCTGAACATAGATTCAGTTTTTCCCTTGTGACCACCTTGGTCATCATGTCTGTAGGATTCTGATTGGTGTGAATCTTCTCCAACTTCAACATCTCTTCTTCCAAAGTTGTCCTGATGAAATGGTACCTTAACTGTATATGCTTCGTCCTAGAGTGGAAAACAGAGTTCTTAGCTAGGTGTATAGCACTCTGACTATCACTATGCAACTTTCCTTGCTCCTTCTTATGCCCCAACTCCTCAAGAAATTTTTGTAATCAAATCATTTCTTTCCTTGCCTCTGTGGTAGCAACATACTCAACCTCTGTGGTTGACAAAGCCACCAGCTTCTGTAGTTATGAAATCTAGCTCATTGTTGTCCCAACTCCAGTGTAAACATAACCTGTTGTGCTCCTCTTGCTGTATACATCTCCAGCCATATCTGAATCTACATAACCACACAAATTAGATTGCACTCTGACTATCACTATGCAACTTTCCTTGCTCCTGTTTATGCCCCAACTCCTCAATAAATTTTTGTAATCAAATCATTTCTTTCCTTGACTCTGTGGCAGCAACATACTCAACCTCTGTGGTTGACAAAGCCACCAGCTTCTATAGTCATGAAATCCATCTCACTTTTTTCCCACCTACAGTGTAAACATAACATGTTGTGCTCCTCCTGCTGTATACATCTCCAGCCATATCTGAATCTACATAACCACACAAAGTGGTGTCTAATCCACTGTAGCACAAAATTATCCCCATGGTCCCTCTCAAATACTGAAGGATCCACTTTACTGCCTGCCAATGATCTCTAACTAGATCACTCATAAATCTACTCACCGCTCCCACTGCATGGGCAATATCAGGCCTGGTGCACACCATGGCATATATCAAATTGCCAACCGCTGATGAGTAAGGTACCTTGGACATCTGGTTTATCTCTTGTTCTATCTTGGGACATTGCTCCTTTGATAAGTTGAAATGACCCGCCAAAGGAGTCCCAACTGGTTTAGCATCCTACATATAAAACCTCTCCAAGACCTTCTTATTATACTCTTCCTGAGATAAATTCAGCTTTCGTTCCTTCCTATCCTGAGATATCCTCATACCAAGGATTTGTTTTGCTGCCCCCAAATCCTTCATAGTAAAGGATTCACTTAGTTGCTTCTTGAGTACTTTTATTTCCTACATGTTTTTACCTACAACCAACATGTCATCCACATACAGACAAAGGATAATATAACTTTCATCCTCAAATTTCTTTGTATACATGCAATGGTCAGAATGACATTTAATATAACCTTGCTCCATCATGAACCTATCAAATTTCTTATACCATTGACATGGAGCTTGTTTCAAGCCATACAAGCTCTTCTTCAATTTGCACACCATCTCCTCTTTACCTTTGACCTCATACCCCTCTGGTTGCTGCATATATAGTTCCTCTTCCAAATCACCATGGAGAAATGCAATCTTTACATCAAGCTGCTCTAAGTGCAAGTCTTTTGCTGCAACTATTCCAAGAATAGTTCTAATAGAAGTCATTTTAACTACAGGATAAAAAATCTCATCAAAATCTATACCTTTTTTCTGTGCAAACCCCTTGACCACCAACCGGCCCTTGTACCTTTTCTTTCCTCCTTCTTCCTCTTTTACTCTGAACACCCACTTGTTCTGTAATGCTCTTTTTCCTTCAGGTAGCTTCACCAAATCCCATGTTTGGTTCTCCATGAGAGCCTGATGTTCCTCATCTATGGCTTGCTCTTACTTCTTCCTGGCATCTACCTGCATTGCTTCATCAAATATCTTTGGCTCTCCACTATTAGTGAGTAATAAATAATAAAGAGAAGGAGAAAACCGTTCAGGCTCTCTTCTTACCCTAGAAGACCTCCTCAATATAGGAGTTTGGGGTTCCTGTTGAGGAGGTTCCTGAACTGATTCATGTGTCACTTTCCCATTCGGAAGATCCTCTACTGCTGCATATTATTTCTTGGATTCTTCCCTATTTTCCTGCAACTGCTACTTATACATGACTTTCACATTAAAGACCACATCCATAGGTCAAATTATTTTCTTGTCCTTAATACTCCAACATTTATATCCAAAGTCATCATCACCATAACCAATGAAAGTACATTTTTCTAATTTAGCCTCTAGCTTGGTCCTATCATCCTTATCTATATGAAAAAACACCTCACATCCAAAGACTCTAAGAAATGAATAATCAACTTTCTTACCATACCAAGCCTCCTCGGGTATGCCTCCATCCAAGGCACTTGAGGGTCCTCTGTTTATCAAGTACACAGCTGTGCTCACCACTTCTACCAAAAAAGAACGAGACAATCCTGCATGTAACCTCGTACTCCTAGCACCTTCCATTATTGTTCTGTTCATCCTTTTTGACACCCCATTTTGCTGCGGAGTTCCTGGAACCGTCTTTTGCCTGTGGATTCCATTCTTAGAACAGTAATAATCAAATTCATTGCTGCAATACTGCCCTCTATTATCTGACCTAAAACATTTTAGCTTAAGACTTGTTTCGTTCTCTACCAAGGCTTTCCATTTAACAAAAGTTTCAAATACATCAGATTTGTTTCTAATACAATAAACGCAAACTTTCCTTGTTGCATCATCAATAAAAGTAACATAATAACTTGAAACCCTAGAGATGATACCTAAGCCAACTTCCACACATCAGAATGCACCAGCTCTAACTCACTCTCTTTCTTTATAGGTCCAACCTTGAGAAATCTTACTCACTTTTATTCCCCATATATGCAGTCCTCACAAAACTTGAAACCTGTTTCTGTATATCTGGGCAAATCCTTCTTTATGATCTCCATGCCCTTATGGCTCATATGACCGAGCATATAGTGCCACAATGTTGTATCTACTTCTGAAGCCATAAGATTACAAACATAAGTGCTATAAATGGTTAAATACAAGGTTCCAACATTCTTACCTCTTACTACCACAAGAGCACCCTTGGTAACCTTCCAAGAGTCCACTGTAAATATCACAGTACAACCATCACTTCCCAACTGCCATGCCAATATCAAATTTCATCTTAATGTAGGCACATGTATGACATCCTTCAATAGCCAAGTATTCCCATTCTACATCTTAACCTGAACAGAACCTTTTCCAACTATGCTACAAGGCCCATCATCACCAAGAAAAACATGCCCAAAATCTCCTTGAACATAATCAACAAAATAATGCCTATGTGGAGTAGCATGGAAAGAAGCCCCTGAATCTAAAACCCAAGATTCAGTAATATTGTGCAAAGAAAGAATCAAAGCATCCTACCATACATTACTCATTGCCACATTTGCCCCCTTGTTTTCTTCTTGTTGTTTCTTCTTGTCCCAAGCTCCCAACAATCCTTCTTTACATGCCCAGACTTTCCAAAATGCGATCATACTATCTTGCTTTTTGATTTTGACCTTGCCCGATCCTTTGATTTTCCATGGCTTCCTATATTCTTTTGTCTCCCTTTAGTTTCCACAATCAAAGAATTCCCTGAAGTAGACGATTCACTAGAGCTTTTTCTTCACATTTCTTCACTTAGAATCAACCCTATAACATCCTCAAACTTCAACTTTGAGTTAGCTTGAACTGAGTTGCTTACTGCCATTACCAGGCTATTCCAACTCTTAGGTAAAGAGCACAAAACTAATAAAGCCCTAACTTATTCATCAAATTCTATTGTAACCGAAGCTAGCATATTTACAACCGTATTAAAATCATTTAAATGATCTGCTACTGAACCATTCTCAGACATCTTCATATCAAACAACTTTTTCATTAAAAATATCTTATTAGAGGCAGATGGTTTTTAATACAACTTCCCTAATGCATCCATCAATTCTTTTGTAGTCTTTTCCTTTGAAACATTAAATAATACCGAAGATGCAAGACATATCCGGATTTTCCCAAGTGCCTTCCTATCCAGAAAATCCCATTCCACATCCGTCATGCTCGCAGGTTTGTTCACCTTCTCAGACAACGGAATATCTTCTGATAAAGGTAATCTTCCATCTGCATCTTCCAAAGACTGAAATTTTTCCCATTGAATTTATCAACCCTATATATCTTCCATCATCTTCCATAGCTCCCACTCAGGATAAAACTTTCCCCGTGATTCAAAAATTCAGCAAACCAAACCAGGCTCTAATACCAATTGTTAAGAAATAAGGGATAAAATATGCGGAATAATCCTTCACATAATCGTAATAGTAGAAACTAATATGCAGAAAATATTACAGATCTCAAATAAAAGTGTAGAATAAAATAACACAACACAAAGAGATAATATTTAACGTGGTTCACCCAATTTGGGCTACGTCCACCATGAATCACTTGCTCAGATTTTATTACAAGCCACCACTCTCTCAATACAATACCCATATCTGTTTGGAGCTATGCTCAACAAACTCTATAGAATTCACAACCGAATTCAAAACACATCTATAATGTTTACATTATATCTACTATATGCACAAAACCTTATAAATAGACAACTGCTTAAGCAGTTTTACAAAACCATGGGTATCAAAACCATGGGCCAAAACCATCCCATAAACCTATGGGTCAAAAAACCCGCCCATATGATAAAATCATTTTTCCCGATATATTGGGCACGTTTTAAAATAGGAACCCCGGCAAGACAACATGGAAAGTGTACACTACTCTTAGTGTACAGTCTTCAACACTTTCACACATGAAAATAGGCTTACAACCTAACAAAATTCACTTTTTCCCGAAAGCCTCCGTGGGCCCAAAATTGAAATTGTGCCATTTGTAAAAGTTACAAAATTTCCATAGTTTCCCCGATGACCCGCGTTCTTTCTTTGACTTGAAACATGGCCACGTATAGAGGTAGTGCATGTTTGGGACCTGCTTTTCAATTCACCCCCTGAAAGAGCACCGAAGAGACATGTGGCTCCTTCCGCGGCCTTGCTCTATTTTTTGTTTTGGCTAAGTCCCCCTTGTTTGGTAGGGCCATATGTCTGACCCTAGACACATGGAGGCTCAGCGCATATTTGGGATCTACCTCCAGATTTTACCTTTGGAGTTGCACGGATGAGGCACGTGGCGAGCTGGCGCATGTTGGGGGACCGCCTCTGGATTTTAACTTTGAAGATGCACCGAGCTGACGTATGGAGACTTCCTTCAGCTTGTCTTGAGCTTGGACTTTTTAACGACTCACCTTACCTTTTCAGACTATGACCACATGGCGGGTTGGCGCTCATTTGGGGAATGCATTTTGGGTCGTGCTTTTGATTTTTTGCTAAAGAGACACGTGGGGGCTTCCGCCGTTCCTTTTATACTTAACCGATTTGGGGCTAGTTCAACCTTTGGGATTCTGACCACGTGGTGGGTTGATGCTAGTTTAGGGTCCTTTTTTGGGCCACACCTTTTGAAGTTACGCCGATGAGGCATGTGGAGGCTTCTACTGACCCTCTTATACTTAGCCAATTAAAAAACCAGCTCTGTCCCTTTTTTCAAACCTACTGTTGGACCCTAGACATGTGGAGAGCTAACACTTGTTTTGGGAATCAAAATTTGGCTTTGACCCCTGAAGGTGCACTAATGTGGCACGTGGCTCCTTCTGTGGCATTGCTCTATCCTTAGCTTATTTGGGCATGCTGCTCATTTTTCATTTTTGGTTGGGTCCCTTCTGCTTATTTAGGAGCGACTATGTTGGATTCTGGGAATGTGGAAGCTTCACACTTGTTTAGAGACCCTATTTGGACCTGACCATTGGAGGTGCGTCGATTGGACACATGGAGAGCTTGCACACGTTTGGGGATTGCCTCCATATTTTTCCTTTTAAGATGCATTGAGATGACACATGGAGGCTTCTGTCGGCCCTTCTTTACTTAGCTTATTTGGTCTCGATTCAACATTTCTTTCCACTGCCATTTCTGAGCCTCCATTTTTCTCCTATACGCTCTGATCTCCTTTGATGTTGTTTTCTCCTTTTGAGCTTCGATCTCCTCTGGTTATTATTTGGCTCTATTTTCTGACCTTGCTTCTCCATTGTTGAGCTTGAATGCCCTTAAGATTTGGATCTGAATTGTGGGCTCGCATGACTGAATTGTCCCCTTGATTTTCTCTTACGCAGGGTCATGTTTGACCAATTTTTCCTGGGGGAAATTGGATAACAGGTACCAGGGTAACTAGTAGCACTATGGTCCCAATCAATGTTTCCTTTAGGCTATTATAGCTTCTTAGCATGTTTATTTTCGAAGAACAATTGGTTTCTCCATAGCCTAACTTCTAGAGAAACGAGAAGGGGAAAATGTTAACCATTGCCCCATCATTGATCATTGTGCGCTTTATGTAGTTGTTGTAAATCCAAACCTGTGGATACAAATTTGGATCACCAATATGATTCCAACATCTCTTTCTAGCTACCTAGGGGAAAGATGTCAAATTCTATGTGATTAATTTGCATCTCCAGTGGAGGGGTAATATTGATCAAGTGACCAAGACCCAATGCTTCCAAAAAAGTAGCTTGATGACCGGGAGAATTCTTCAACAAATCTAAGAAAGATATGTGAGAAAAGGTCTTGGTTAAATCATTAATTAGATCATATGCCCATACTATCCTCAAATGTATTAGAGTGACATCTGACATAGACAGGTATATACAAATGGGTTGCGAGGAGTAATCTTAAGTTCTTATAGCGGTGTTTACTTAGGGTTTAGTTTCTAGCTCTACCAGACCCAAAATTTTAGTTTGTTAACGACCATCCAATAGAGGTGTCACCAATGGGTTTTACGAAGTCGAAGCTTCATGAACATTGTTTCCCACTGGGATACCCTGATTTTAACAATTGGGGTGTAACTTACCATATTTGGGTTATGTGGGAAGAGGATCAATAAATATCCTAAGCGGTGTTTTTTGAGGGGATACTGGCCCCATGTAAGTGTTCTGAGTTGGCGTTGTAGGATTTGCTAAAAACATATCAACAAAAAGATGCCTTTAGTCTTTTGGAAAACACTGTAGAAATTTGTTACGGTCGTGGCATGTTTTTGCATCATGTCCTTGGACCCTATAAAAACCACAATATAGGTTAGGATCATAATCCGAAGGTCTTTAGTTCATGTTTCTTTGTGGTCCAAAGTTCTGGTTGTTATTTTTCAATTGCTGGTTATTGTAGTTTATGTTCGGAACCCAGTGCCCTTGATTTTGATACTGGTTTTGGTACTTGCTTGGGTATTGGCTATAGTCTTGAGCCTGAACTTGTTGCTTTTTTTGGGGTAAAGCATAATTCAAATCCACCGTGTTGATCATAGGAGAGAATTTGTTACTCCTTTGATTATTACCATTGGTGTTGTTGTTAGCATTATTTGTGCCTGGGGTGTTAACAACATTTGGTTTATTTTCTTGGTCAGTAACACTAGCGGTTGTAAGACCACTATTTTTGTTGAGGATTGTTATCCAATATTGCCTTTCAGGAAAACTTAGACAAACATGACCTCTACACAGAGGAAATAGGAGGATCATTTTGGCCATGGGAGCTCACATTTCAGGATCAAGCCAAGCAAGTTGAAGTGACATGGAAGCATTCGGATTCGGCGGGAAAAAATTATGAATCGGTGGACTCAAAACATCTGAAATAAATCAAAGTCTAAAGTATAAAATTTAAACTTTGGACATTCGGGAGTTCAGAGTTAGAAGCAGGGTTGAATGGTGAATAGTGCCATGCGGGGAGAAAAGGAAGTCTGAAACCCAAAGTCTGAAATTCATACTTCAAGCTTTCAGGATTTTAGAGGTTTCATGTGCCAAGCAGATGGACATCAACTCTGAAACCCTAAACCCTGAAACCCCGAAACCCAAACCCCCAAAACTCCAAAACCGCCAAATCCCAAAACTCCCAAAAACCCAAAGGTCTGAAACCCAAAGTTTGAATTTTGGACTTTGGGGTTTCGGAGTTTCAGAGGTTTCATGAGCTCAACCATATGAACAGTACCACAAGCTCAAAAAACACAAAGGTCTAAAACCTGAAGTCCAAATTTTAAACTTGAGGATTTCAAAATTTTAGAACATTTTAGCTCAGGTGATGAACTGTGCCATGCAACATGATTCTAGAGTCTGAACTCTGAACTCTAAATTTTTTACTTTAGGGGTTTCACATTTTGAATCTCTCGAGACAACCCACCAGATGAACAGTGTTACGATCTTCGAAGTGGAAATGCTCGAAACTCTGAATCCTGAAAGTCTAAAATTTCAGATTTTGGGGGTTGTAATGCAAAGTCAGAGTTTGAAGAGGCAGATCAACCACTCACATTTATTGTGGTATGGCACCCTCATCTTCAGATGACCATAAATTTTGACAAAGAGATTGGATTTGCACAAAATGTGAAAGTATAGTCCACCATGTTAGAGGAATGGTTCCAAATTTCTCACCTACACAAAATGGTGAGGTATGGGCTTCTTTTCTTCCGTAACAAGCAAGGTACGATGGAGTATGAGCTTGGCAGACTTGCACATTAGTCCTGCAAGAAAAATGATTGATTTTGGAGGAGATTGGAGTGCATTTTTGGATTTTCCTCCATTTCTCTCCTCATTTCTTCCTCTATAAATTGTAAGGGGTGGCATTATTCAAAATATTGGTCATTTTCTCTCCTCCCATGCACCCCATTCTTCTTGGGGCTTCAAGCCTCCCTCTCAAAATATGTAATGGCTTCATGCCTCTTTCGGCTATAACAATTTATTCTGTATATCGATATGGAGTAATAAGATTATGTCTGTGTTGATCTCTTTAACCTCTCATGGTTTATTATCTTCATCTTACCTTTCATTGTGCTTGCTTAATCTATGCATTTTCTTGGTTATTACATGATTTTGGTGTGTTGTGCTTATTCGGGAAGGATGTGTTGGATGTAAGTAAGTTTGTGGCGCAGGTCCTCTCTTTATAGGTTCATCTATTCCATTATTTTACAGGTTGGGGAGGTGATCAACACTCCTTTCTTGGTGTATCACTGCTCTTAGTGTAGGTTTTCATTCCATCTATCTTTCTCCCTATCCTATGGGAAGCATTAGATTAGGATTAGTCAGTAGTTTCTCCTGCATTAGGAGTAGTTAATGGAAGGTAGGTTAGGAGTAGGAACCGGCCTTCTCTAGAGAGCTATCCCATTTCGCAATGTCCCACAATTAGGATCGTTTAATGTTATGCAATCATGTCAAACGCCCCATCTCAAACCAGGACATTTGTGGGGTGCTATGATTTCAACATAATAAGGACCATATAACCTTGGTTCTTGTTTGAGTTGTTTGGGTAACATGAATTACCCTGATTAGGAGTGTAATATCCCCTTCTATGAAAATTTAGGAATTAACACAAATCTGATCACACACAGCTATAAATAATTAATATTCAAACCCTAAACTGCTGCAATCTTTAAAAATCCATATCTTTGACTAGAGAATTCCAAATGAGTTGAAATTTTGGATAATGGACCAAGAAAATATGAATAACAATATGCAAAAATCAGATTTCGCACAACCAACCCAAAACCCTAATTTTAACCTTAAAAGTAGCGCCCAACACATTTAGGGCATCAAATCCACTCCAAAAATTATGATAACATCTTCTCCTTATTTCTCATAGTTTCTACAATCATATGCAATATTAAATCAACCCCAAACTGCAGATCTGATATAAATATCAATTTTCCATACCCAGAAAAGCCTACAGACAGCTGAAATATTCAAAAATGCATAACTCCTTCAATATTCCAGATAATTCTATAAATTAAGATCTTTCCAAAGAACTAAAGATCTAAATTTTATGACCCCCGAAAACCCTCCAAAATAGCCCCCAAAAGTATCAATCAAGTTGCTAGGGTTAGATGGAATGACATAAATTATTTTCAGCTCTCTCTACACTTCAAAAACCCTCCAAATAACAGTCTTCAACACAAGAGAACTCAACAATGGAGCAACAGAAAATACTTCAATTCATCAAAACCAACTCACTAACTTCCCACGCAAGAGAGAGAGAGAGAGCATTAATGGGCATGCATCCCAACTCCAAGCATGGAGCATAAAATAAATATCATCATAACATGAGTCTAACAATGATCCTAGCACTCCTTTTATAAGCAAGGAGGCACAAAATTCGAAATCCCTAGGAGAGGGAAATTATTAAATAAAATAAGTTTATTTCCCCTAGGTGTGGCGTCCTCTTTTAAAAAGGGTGATTTTAATATTTAAAAGCCACCTAAATATTTAATTAATTCCCCCATTTTTTTTTAATTTGCATTTTGGGAATTTAATTAAATAATTACTTGCTCCATAAATAAATATTAAATAATTAAATAAATATTGCTTTATAATGTCAAATGATTAAAATCACTCTCCAGGCAATATTATAAAATTATTTAATATAATGTTCCCCTTGCAACATCCCTAAAGCCCACGGGGAATGATAGGCTAAGGGTCTTCAAAAATGGGGACATTACATGAGGCAACTTACTTCGTGCTGTGTACCCGAACTTTTGTGGCACAACCTCCTCATCATCCCCTACCGCAATATTTAACTTCCCTGCCTAAAACTTTACCTTTAAATAATGGGTGTTATCAACCCATTCCTCATTTATCTCGGTCTGTGGTTTCTCGTCCTTCGGTAAGTCTTGGGATTCATCCTCTGAATCCTCATCATTGGACACTTGTTTTTACTACGACTAAAAATCCTCGCCATAACTCCCTTTTGGCATCCAAGGCTTTGCACCAACATAAGTACACTTGATGCCCACAAGCTTGTTCAAAGACTACTCCATATATCTTATGTGACCACAAAAGGCATGATCTTTCAATTTGTCCACCCATCCTTGGCGGTTCGAACGCTCACAAGAATGTGATGTAGAGTCACGCAAAACTCCACAAACCCCTTATATGCAGCAATCAACTCCTCCCTGATCTATTGTTCTTCACCAAAAACATTTAGCAAGTTATCATACCAAAGGCACATGCAAGTCTTGTACCTTTTTGCCAATGGACCTAAGACACTTGTATGTCACATATTGTTGTTCCACGATTCCTTTGGCCACTATCAAAAAGGTAAATACTCAGGGATCCCGACAATTTATGTGATAAATAGAATAAGCACTGAACAAAACCGAAATTGCTTCCCCATATCATGGGATTCGTGGGCATTTGCAACCAGCTCCTTGGCTACATAGTCCGCAAAATAACCTAGATTCCCTCCATTGCAAGTTTCTTCACAAAATTAACCTCCTCCCATGATGCTTGAGTGATGCGATTTGCAAGGGTTAACTTTGAAGTGATCAATCTCATAACCTCGGAAGATGCATTTCAAATATCATCCAACACTGTTATTTTGTGGTCAACAATGGTTTGTTCTTGTTTTGCAGTTGTCCCTAGTGCAATCCGCACATTCGAGTCACTGTTAGGGAGACCACTAGCTGGACAAATTCTTGCACCATTATTCTTAAACTTCTTCCTACAAAGTACATCTAATGCCCATGTACTCTCGACAAAGCCCATATTAACTCCCATAGTGTCAACACACCCATATCCCTCAACTTTGTCGATACTTTGTCCTCCTTATTGCTCCCAACCTATATGCTCAACTCTACTTTTATTACAGCTGCAGTGTTATCCTTTCAGTGATTGGAATCCTCCACAACAAAAGTACCTACCTGGTTTTTTGTCCACAATGTAGACGGCAACTCATGTGACATCTCCATGACTGGGGTATTTCTCCTCTGCTTCTTCTATTGCCCCAATATTCCAGGTGACTGCGTTCTAACTTTCCTCTTCGGTGCCATTTCTTCCCACTCTCTTGTCACAATTTGTTCAATCCAAACATGAATCCACCACACCTTTCCTCGACTCTGGTCAATCTTTTTTTTCTCAATGAACTCTCCTTTGCTCGATTGGCTCTTGATTCATGAATTAATAATACATGAATGAGCCAAACATATCACCTCTAGTGCCTTTAAAATAGCCCCATTGGCATATAATTCAAGCACTTAATTCCACAAGCCACTTGCACCCTTTTCCACCATCAACACAAACGAAAAAGTTGTCCATTCATCCTTCCATGTCATCCTCTTTAAAGATGTTTCTCTCCCCAGAAAGTTGATTCATCCAATTTCTGCAAAAAAGCGATTCCACTAGCTTCTTTCTATGTTGACCTCCACAAAAAACCTTGTTCCGCAAAATCTCTATTTTCCATCTTTTCCTCACAAAAAAAGGTGCCTCATCCTTGTGTACAAAACTAGAACATCTGATTTGTGCGGACTTATCAAATATTGTTTCTTGTGTACAAAATATTATATATACATATTTGGAGTATTATCTCATCTATTTTGCGATAACAAATGAAAAGCATTTATTAGTTGCTAGTGTTATTGGTTCTCCAAATTTTTGTGGCACTTAATTTTGGTAGGATTTAAGCCTACACCCATTGAAATGACTAGGAAGCATTTATCCATCCAAGCTTACACGCTCTCATTGTTCAAATGTGATGGATGATAACAAGCCCCATCCATTGTATATGTAGCTTCCCCAGTTGTTGTGCATATTAGGAATCAAACAAAAGTACCTTGTCCCCCTCTTACAAGAGCTTAATTTATATATGTTTATCATGTCAAGTCTTTTGTCATCCTTTCTCCACCTTTGGACTCCATCAAGCCAACAACCTCCATTCATCCAACCGCAAAATCCCATGTAGCCTCTCATTCACCGATTGCCTAACCCCAAGCATTACTTGTGAGGGCAATTCGCAAAGTTGATACCAAAAACTCAATTGACAAGATTGCCTCTTTCCCATACATCAATTGTAATGGGGCATACTTGTTCAATCTCTTGTATGTCATTGTGTAGTCCCATAAGAGTACAAAACCACAGTAATCCCAATTTGTGTAGCCTACATCACAAATCTTCCTCAATGTTACCGCTAAAATTTTGTTAAAGGCTTACACCGTCCCATTCACTTGCAGAAGGTCAGGAGTTGTCTTGCTATCGCTATCATAAACTCCTCCAATAGAATCCTTACCATCTCCATACGAAAATGAGACACAATCACTCGTCAAATTCAAAGGGCATCCAAACTTGGTAATGATATTCTCCCACAAGAATCTTGCGGTAGTTTTTGCAGTGCTATCGTGGGTCGACACAACTTATGCCCAATGAGTTAAATAATCCGTGGAAGTGATGATGTAATGTGCCCTGGTTCCTTGACCAAGTAGGTTTATTGGACCCACAAAATTAACAACCCACTTATCAAATTGTTCTTGCGCAATCATAGGACCAAGGGAATCTCATTCCTACGGTTTGGTTTTCCCACACTTTATCAAAGATCACAACTCTGCAAAAATTTATAAGATTTCTTAAATAACATCGTCCACCAAAGACCCGATAGCAAGATTTTACAAGTTGTGGCATCCCCCACATAATGTCCTCCTACCACCCCCTCGTGACATTCCTACAGGAATTTTTATGCTCATACTTCAGCACACAATGGCACAAAACCTCATCTCTTCCCAACTTATGCAATTCCCTTCCAATCAATTCATATGGGTAAGCCTGGACTACCCAACTACTTTTTCTGCAAAATAGTCCATTCCTCAAGTGGCATTCCCAATGTGAGCAACACCACAATTTCCGCCATTTCCTCCGACTCATGCTTAAAACCAAACGACATTACAGTATACACAAATGACCCACAATTCGTTGCAAAAGTTGTCTTCGCCTGAGATTTTCACTTGATGATAGCCTAAGTAAAATCTAGTCGTAAAGGTGTACACCTCACATCTTGTAATGTCCCCAAATTAGGGCAATTCAATATTCACCCAAATTCAATGAAACCCTTATGCAAATTACCCTGACGTATTCCGATGTCTACTATTCCTAACCCAAAGAGGGATTAGAACTAGCGGAGGTAAGTGGAATTAATTGGAAAATAGCTAGAGAGCACTAAATTAGCACCAATCTGATTATACACAACTGAATGTAATTAAATAATCAAACCCTAAACTGCTGCAATGTTCTAAAATTAATTCCCGCTCAACCAACCATGCTAAATACTTCAAACTTTGGATATAGGAGTTATAAAAATATGAAGTTTATGAATGTAAAATCAGAATTAACCCATCTTTCACCAAAAGTGAAGAAATGGTCATCCTATTTCACCCAACACAATTAGGGTTGATTATGCATGCAACAACACCCCACCGATCACCAAACCTTGTGCACAAGCTCATAAACAATATTAAATATAGAATCAGATATGAATCTTTTATGCAAGTTTTATGCACCCAATATGTTGAAAATACACCCTTACCCAGTTGCCTAGGGAACAGAAATACAACAGCAGCTTAAAGCATCAAAGCAATACCAAGACAAATGAAATCCAGCTCGCTAGGGCATAAACAGCAAACGCATTACAAAAATACTACCAAGCAATTCGCCACCAAAGGATAAGATCAATGCACAATATTCAGATTTCACATTCACATCAAGTCACTAGGGCACAAGAGAAAAACATACCAACAATCATGCATGAATGGATCCTTCAACAACTTGCTTGGGTATTCAATTTTCCAATAACAAGGTGGTTTTGTAAAACACCTTTAGTAGAACATCAATGGGCATGCATCCCAACTCCAAGCATGGAGCATAAAATAAATACCATCATAACATGAGTCTAACAATGATCCTAGCACTCCTTATATAAGAAAGGAGGCACAAAATTTGAAATCCCTAGGAGAGGGAAATTATTAAATAAAAGAAGTTTATTTCCCCTAGGTGTGGCGTCCCCTTTTAAAAAGGGTGATTTTAATATTTAAAATCCACCTAATTATTATTTAATTAATTCCCCTTTTTATTTTGCATTTTGGGAATTCAATTAATGATTAAATACATTACTTGCTCCATAAATATTAAATAATTAAATAAATATTGCTTTATAATGTCAAATGATTAAAATCACTCTCCAAGTAATATTATCTAATTATTTAATATATTTTTCCCCTTGTAACATCCCTAAAGCCCACGAGGAATGATAGGCTAAGGGTCTTCAAAAATGGGGACATTACAAGGAGTGATCAATATCTCATTTAAAATGTAGGTATTTCAACCACTGTCTATTGATGCTTGATCTATACGAAGAGCACCTTCTAGTACCTCTTCATAACTCATTAGTGAGAACTTCTGGACTTCTACCTTTGTTTCCTAATTAAGAGAGTGAAGGAATAGATCATAGACCTTTGTCTAATCCATGTTGGGAGCATTCACGGAAGAGTAGAGGACCTGCCACCATCTCTGGATGAAATGCACATCAGACTCATTGTGCTCTTGCTTTATATGCAGGAATTCCCTTATTCTTGTTCTTAGTAACTTGTTCATGTTGAAAATTTTGATGAATTCATACACAAGTTATTGAATTGAGGCTTCAAGTATCCTATAATACCAGTCGAGAGTGATCCCTTCAAGAGTCTTAGGGAATATTTTCTCTATAACTTCATACTTGATTAACTAAAATTAGGCTTATACGAGGAAAATAGTAATCCTAATTAATCTATATAGGAGGACTAAAACATTGTATAAATGCATTAAATAAAGTAAAAGAAAATAAAATAAAGGTAAATAAATTAGTCTAAGTGAAATGAAAACCCTAATGTGTAAGAGGGGAAAGAGAAATGACTTAGATGATTACGACAAACTATCACGGGATGTCACAGACCTGAAACTAGAAACCGGCTGTGTATACGACCACTCACAAACCCTACATAGGGTAGATCTAGACTGTCTAAAGTGACATGGGCACCTTAGGGCACCTTGGTTTGAATTTTGAGCACTTGAAATAGTATAAATGATTGGAAACTGTGTTCGGCAATGTCGCAAGGCTACCTCAAACCCTTCTTAACTGTTGCACTGAATTCATAAGATGAACTGAATGAAGCCCTACACATGAAGAAGAATAATGGTTCAGACTGACCTTAACTGCCAAATTGGTAGACTTATTGCTTAACGTTGCACTACATTTCAGACCGGGATGTATTTCTAGTGAGTGTGTGTATGTCATGCCCTAGGTACTCTCGTGTCAGTTGCACTTTGTGAAGTAGCATGATGTGATAGTTGTAGAAGATGTAGATAGTAGAATAGAATGAATATAATCCCTCCTCTAAGAATGTGTGTGATGTAGACTTCCTAACTTGAATGTATGGAGCTATGTTGATGCAAGTGAAGCAGTAAATGTATCCCTAGATTGAGTGATAGTAGTGATAAGATGCAAAGACCTAGGACCCTCATTATGGTCTTATAAGATTTATATTTATAGGGCTCTCAAGTTTAATTTTGCAATTAATCCCGACAATGTCGACTGAGGAAAATATATACATGACCAACAAATAGAAGTGACCCAAAAAGGAGTGAAATGGTATTTGCATAGATTGGGGTGCTTTGGGTGGGACTGGAGTTCCCCAGTATAGTGTGAGGTGCCTGGAATTAGGGATAGAATCTCAGGGAAGTTACGAAATGGATAGATAAGTAACAAAAAATATGCGGGAAAGATGAAACAAAATATAAAAGAAAGATGGCAAAAAGGTGGGATTAATTGATACTTTGTACACTTGAGAACCTTTTGAATAAAATTATAAGACCAGGAAAAATATTTTATAAAGTGCATGCTTTTATGTCTACATTTTCCCCCACTTTATGTTGGTTAGCATACAACTCAGTAACATAAAGTAGATAAAAAAGCATACCTAATGTCAGTGTAGAGTGTAGAAGAGAATGTGCCAATGGACTAGAAGCGTGGAATGACAAAAATAAAAATGTGGAGTGTGGATTATAAAGATGAAAAGTGTGTAAAAATTAATGAGAGTGACCCTAGGGCAGAATGCTTGTGTAGATGTTGCATTACAAAGACAAATGCCTATAGTGGTGTGTTGTCATTTTCATTGTCGTTGTTTGTTGTTTGTTATTTTGACCCTAATTTGACTGCTTTTTCTCATACGGTGAACCTGATTCATATCGAGAAGAAGGGTGTAGAAGGATATCCTATACTATCGTGAGATTTCAAGTGATCTCACGCCACCCTAGCTGAAGAAATGTAGGGACGAAATGCTCTATGTCCTCTAACTATAACCGCTTCTGCTTGATTTTTTTGAAGAGATCTTTGTACTTTGTTGGTTTTTTGGGTGATCCTATGCCACTAGATAGAGAAGTGTAGAGAGAACACCCACTATAACCCCTAATCCTATAACCACTCTGTAAACTTTTTAAAGGACACCATGTTTTGTTGAGGCTGTTGTGTATATAATTCAGTCTGGTTTGAACTCACTCATTGTGTCTTAACCAGTGTAAATATGATGTGTTAATAGAAACCCATAATGATGCCCCCTCTTTTTGGGGGTGCATGTGATGACCCTAGAAGGAGAATGTGGCCCTAAAAGAGTACCTACCACACTCTGACCTTATAACCAACTCATCCCTGTAGGGGGAAAGGGAAAGTGTTTGGTAGATACCAAGAAGCGTACACTTCGTAAGCACATGTATGTAATCAGTGTAGAAAAAAAAAAATATAGAAAAACTACCAATAAAATTAGTTTAAACACGTAAAAAGAAGACTACATGGAGCAGGTTACAAATAAGGGACATCACTCATGATGTCATAACACACGCAAGACCATCATGGCCGCAAACAACATAGAAGTGTGCACACAAGCAAAGGGAAAATCTCAAATATAATAGAAAAAAAAGCATACAAGTAGAAGCAAAAAAGTAGTCATGGGAACATGGAACCCTATAAACAAGTGTTGCACATGGAACACTCATTAGCATGTTAAAGTGATAACTGATATGTCAAAAACGTGTATGAACAAGTAGTATAAGATGCGAAGTACAAAATGAAACAATAGCACCTATATGAGTCAAATGTGGATGGCCCCAACAACCAGTATAGGAAGGGTAGAAGGTGAGAATTTATGCTGTGTGTGGATTCCTGTATCTACGATCACACTAAACAAACAGGTGAACGTGCATGTGTGTATGATAATGACATATAAGAAAGAGATCTAACATATGTAGTAAAGTGATCATGCAAAATATGAGTAAGAAACCAAGACCATGTAATATGCAGTCGATGGGTGGAATGGAATGCAAAATGGAATGATAGGAGCAACGTGCACCCCAAGTGGATGAAAGTGTATGCAATGAGGTTCATTTTGTTTTCCCGCTCAGCAATCAAGAATGAACCGTAAATGAGAGCATCATCGGGAAATGGGAGAGTAGTTTTGGTTATGTCTAGCGTGTTGTGATAATTATGTAGATGTAATGGGGATGGGATGCGACATAGGGAGGTGATATACATGGACCCTATAACATAAGCATATACCATGACTTTGTTGAATGGAAGAGTGATGATTTATCCCTAAGCGTATATCACTATGGAAGAGGTGCATGGTGAGGAGACACATGAAAGATAGACATGGACCCTATAGCCTAAGCATATACCACGATGTGTTAAAAAGATGAGTGACTATTTAGCTCTAAGCGTATATCACTACATGATGAGTAGTAACAAGTGATGAAGAATATGATTGTATAGCAGATGTACGAGATGTGATTAATGGGGGAGTGATAATTTATCCCTAAGCTTATATCTCTACCTGATGAATAAGAAGGTGATGATCTAGCCTATAATGTATGTCACTACGAGAGGTGGGTGATGAGGTTGATAGCAAATGGTGGTGATATAGAACTAAGTGTAGACCACTACGTAATTAGTAAGAATGAGGTGGCTATTTAGCCTAAAGTGTATACCACTAAGTGATGAGTAGGATATATGATGATGTAATATAATGTCATAGAACAAAATAAAGGATGATAATATGTAAGATGATAACATGAAGTTGATGAAGGGAGTGGTGATTTAACTTAAGGTGTTTACTACTACATGATGATTGAATGTGTGATGATGTAATGTAATGTCATAGAATAGAATAGGGGATGATAAAATGTAAGAAGATAACATGAAGTTGATGAAGGGAGTGGTGATTTATCCTAAGGTGTATACCACTACGTGATGATTTCACGCATTAAAATATAATGGAATAATTTGGAATTGAGAAAAGTATAGGATGTGATAGAATGTAATAGGATGGTATAGAAGTGATAAAAAGAGGGGTTATTTACCCTATGGTGTATACCACTATGATATGTGATGATGAGTGTGCATGACGATATTGCCTAGAGCATTGGTCACTAGTCCTATAAATGTGGTATGATGACATGTCACATGTAGGGAATGTCCATTTGATTAGTAAACCCTCCGCAGTAGAGTATGAACCGAGAAACTAAAGTGCGTCATAGGGTAATGAGTGCAATGCATACAATACTATACTATAGTGCAGGTGACCTAAATGGTGAATAGGATGTGTAGATACATGATATAATGTAGAAGGTGTGATTATAGGTGTAGATATAATATGTATTGATGATAAAACTAGACCCAATGGTAATGGAATTGAGTGTAGCATGTAGATGATGGATATGTGTGCGATGTAGCTCATGTAGTGTAGGACATATAGGGTATGCAAAATAAGCTTTATGTAAGATCTGATGACACATGTAAATAGAAATAAAATGTGTAGTGATGGAATGTAAAGCTAGATCCATGGATAATGTGACCTAGTGTAGATATAGAACGTATGGATGAGATAGAAGACTAGTCTCATATAGAATGATGACTGGTGTAGCATGTATGAGAGAGGTGATGTAGAACTGAGTGGTAGATGAGGTATCTATAAGATGATGTAGGAGGTAGGTGATGTATAGAGATGATTATGTAGAATGTAGGTGATGTATAGAGATGATGATGTAAGATGTGTGGTGTGTGAAGTTTAGTGTAATGGGAATCCCTCAACAGTCCAGTGTGAACCAAAGCACTAGAGTGCATCATCGGGTAAGGAGGGTGCTAAAATGTGTGAGATAGAATGGAAGATAGTTCTAAGATACTATAAGTATGTTAGAAGAGATAAGGGAGGGGGGTAGGTATGTGATAGGATATGCCCCCCAACGGTAGTGTGTCAGGAAGGAGAAATTAACTTGCAAGGTCAAAGGACACAATTCCTTCAACTGATGCTAGGGGTGATGTGAATGGAGGGTCACCATCTATCAACAGAGATATAGTAGAGGCAGATGATGTGGGAAGGAAAAATTGATATGCATAGGAAGGATGGCTAGGAGAAGATGATGCTAGTGTGAAACTTGCAGAGGTAGATAGGGAATTTAGTACTATAGGTTGGTGGTGAGATGGTATGCACGTAGGGTGAGGTAGCCACGTATGAACTATAGAAGCCCGAGGGGTTGTGCATAGAAATCAGGGGATGTGGGGTGCTAAATGAGAGAAGGCCTGATCGTTGGACATCTCTGATAACCTAGGTGTCCCTAAATACGATGGTAGTGACAAAATGGACGATCAAGGATATATGTTAATTACAAAGGACGATAATAGCGAGTAGACGGTAACGTAATGAGTTGGTGTAGAAGGTGACCCAAAATGTATTGTGGCGTAGCATGAGAAGGAAGGAATGTGGGTGAAGGAGAAGCTAGTAGTGGCAGGGCAGGGATGGGACTAATATGGGGTCTTTGGTATGGCACAATAGCAGTGGTAGGATCAAATAACAAGGATGAGACTATACTAAGCTAGAGGAGAATGGCAGCAAATGACATCTCATAAAGAAAGAAAGAAAGAAAGAAAGAAGAGGAATGTGAAAAGAAACAAAATATTTTGGAGTATGGGTGGTGGACGGCATGGTAGCATTGGCAATAACAACATTATGCAGTGAAGTAGGATGGATCTCATCAACCATGCAAATGGTAGGAACTAGTTCATGTGTGATTGTTTGAGATGGGGAAGTAATCGTGGATGGTGAAATAAGAGATAAGGAAGGGCTAGAGTCATGTGTACTGATAGGAGGAAGAGCCTTGACTTTTGTGACCAGTTGAGCTAGAGATACAGGATTAATGGTACATAGATAAGCGGTGACAACATCTTGTACATCACGAGGATTCATTCCGAAAGATGAAAATTAGATAAAATATGGATAAGGGTTATAACCATCGATAACAATAGGGGTGTTGACAAAAGCATGACCATGACAATCAAAGAGAAGAGTATGTTGCTATCCAAATTTGTTCTCCCTTTCAAGCCAAGCAGCAATAAAGATTAAACAGGGAGCTTAGAGGAAGATAGATCATAAATATATGTCGTTTTGTATCCAGGGAGAAGATCTAACTATCCCTTTGTTACTTGGATTTGTGGAAAGATGGATAACACCTTAAAAGGATGCGATCTTATCCTAACTATTTTAGGTTGTGCCTTTCAACCAAGGTAAGAGAACCTATTTTGTAACCTATGTTATTTGAAGGAAACATAGGTACCTTTCTTTTACACAAATTTTATAGAGAAGACCTTGGGGAAAATATGATCAACACACCAAATCTGAATCTCACGAGTTGTCACTTCCAGATTATAGAGATATTCTCACACAAGGCTAAGGTTACTAAAGACATTTGGAATCCTAATCTGTTATGCACACTTTAGCAAATGGATTTTGTTCTTTTGTAGGTATATAGAGAAAAACAAGGGTAGTACAGGGTAGGATTGGATGTTCTTAAGTGGGTTTTTGGTGGGAGCGAAGTCAGGATGAACTTCACCCACCAGATCCTCGAGAGCTTTTGAAAAATGGAAAACTTAACCAACAAAATGCTATAGAACATCTAAAATGTTTCTTTAACTAGAATATGTGCTTCAATGGAGGCCCAAATTAGCACTATTTCATACAACCTATTAGATTCTATCATGAAGGCTCAAGTTAGAGGACCCAAAAAAGCATCAAGATTCAAACCAAATCACGCTTGAGGTGCACCCAGAGGCTTACAGATAATCTCTGTCAACAAAATGAAAGAAAAGTGATTTTAAATCATTTATCTCACTCCCAGATGAAGGCTCTTCTGAAAAATGAAATTGTAGATGCCACTAAACTGTCACAAAGATTGAGACTTGTGTGATTGGATCAAATTCTAATACAAGATTACAACAGAAACAAAAAAAATTGCTTGCATACATTCAGAGATAAAAGAGATACATTTTTCTCAAGATAAACACAGAATAACTCAGGTTTGATCAAATTAATCAGCAAGGGAAAGTTTCTAGAACAATCTCAAAGCTTGTCAATGGATGTACACTTGCAACCACCTTGACATGACTAAATTTAACACAAAGAGAGATAAACATGCTTCTTAAACGGCTTCTCAAAAAGGATGGCCTCTATTAAGCTTTTTCTGCTAGAAAAATCAGTCTTGACCTCTCCAAAAACTCCCAACCATTTGCATGATGAATTTGTGCCATTTATAACATTTTTCAACAAAGCTTTCCCCCCAAAAATTCAAACATTTGAGTGCACCAGTGTTCGCCATGATTTCGACCGTGCATCCCAGGATCAAATCTATAGAAATTTGTCAGGAACTCAGGGGGAATCTCTTCGAATAACTCCTGCATTCAACTCCCTCTCCTGGTGGATCATTGTTTCTTCCATTCTCCAACCACTTTCGCCCCAAATTTGTCAAATCTGGTTCCTTGCATGCTCAGGAGAAGAAAAATGGAAAATCAGACCGATCCCGATAGTCAAACCGTTTTAAATGGCGAAAGACATCTCTAGATCCTCCCACCAAACTTAGATATCAACACTAACTCCCCTCCATGCTTGGCGTGCAATAAATACCAAGAAATCATGAAGACTTGCACCTCCAGGAAATTTTCAGTATAAATGGAGGGAAAATCAGATCCAGACACACAACAACCGTTGATCTTTGCTTTGAATTTTAGCCATCCACGTGGAAGATCCAAAAACGGGCTCGGGGACTTCCTTTTGAATTTTTACGACCCTTTGAAAAAATGGAGATATGAACCTGACACGTGTCCTAAGGTGGGTCTCAAAGGAAACATGGAGAAATTCTTCCATTTGACCTCCTTTTTGGAAAAAAGAAATTATTCCAAGTTTTCCCCGTAGCTCCACCCTTCCGCTCTTGGCTTTTAATGTGGGTCCCAACAGAACCACACTTCATTTTAGCTCTTTTCGCCCAAAAGGAAATTTTTCCAAATTTCCCCTGAAAGCCCGCATCTCCATCGTTGACTGGAGCAATCTTTGACCTTTCTCTATTGGGCCCGCGGGTTATTTTTATGTTTTTAGTCATTTGTATATCAAGGGGCAAAACATATAAGTTACCCCCGATGGTCTGCCTCCCCGCCCCTTTAAATTGAAACAAAATTTGACTGATCCTTTGTCAGGCTTGCGGGCCATTTTGATGTTTTAATCCTTTTGAGAATAAGAGGCAAAAATCCTAAGTTGCCT
This sequence comes from Taxus chinensis, assembly GCA_019776745.2. NCBI lineage: Eukaryota > Viridiplantae > Streptophyta > Pinopsida > Cupressales > Taxaceae > Taxus > Taxus chinensis. Next base: position 213,493,860 of record CM034155.1, read on the forward strand.
CCGATGGTTCGATTCCCCGTCCCTTTTGACTTTTCAAAATTGCCATGTGTCACAATGGTGCACCTTGAGAAGGTCCCCAAAATTGAAGACTTTGAAAGAGTGCGGGCTCACCACGTGTCCCAAGCCTCCCAAAACCCTTTGAAAAGTCTAAGTATGGAAAGTCCCTGCCAAAGCTTCCATGTGTCTTCATGGCGCAATTTCAAAGTGGTGCCCAAATTTGATAACCTGAATGAGCATGGGCTTGCCACGTGTCCCTATCCCACCAAACAACTTTTCAGCTGCATGAAAATTTGTCTAAGTATGGGCGATGCAGCGGAAGCCCCTACATGTCCTCCCGGTGTTTCTCCAAGGCCAAACCAAAAAGTAAAACTTCAAATGAGCGTCGTTACTCCACGTGGACACATTTTGAGTCGAGGTGAATCATGAAATTTTTGAAGTACCCAACCGAGCCGCATCCAACCAAAATAGGCCACATTTTCTTTTGATGTAAGGATGTAAATTTGAACGGGAGAAACGCCCATCAAACCGTAAAATACAGAAAAATGACTATTTGAGCCTAAAAATGAGATTTTATCCAAGGACAAAGAATTTAGAAATCTTAAAAGGCTCAAATACATCCCTCTGAGCTGCATCCATTCATTTTTCTTTAAGCATATAGGGCAGAAATGGCAAAGGCAACAGATCCCGACTGTGGAGGACAGAAATGATGGGAAAACCTGAGTTTTTGACCCAAATACAGATTTTTCAGAGGGACAAAGGAACAAGGAATCAAACAAGGATCCATACATGATCTTCGGCCAAAGGAAAGATAGATTGTGGCAACCAAAAGGGAGACAAAGTCTTCTCAAGCACAATATAGGGAGATAAATGTGATAGAGGCCATAAATCAATAGTTTTCAATGAAAAAATGGGGTGAGACTATTTTGAGCACCAACATCGACTCCGAATCGGGGATGGGTACTCCCTGTGAGTGCCACAAGAACAAATGTAGACCAAGTGCCAAAATATATCCATTGGGCAACGGAGTCAGCTTACAGAGCAGAATAACAAAGCCATCTCTAAAAAAGGAACAAAGAAGCCAATAAAAACAGGTCACCAAGGACCAGAACGAACAAAAACACAAAAGACAATAAACTACCAAAAAAATATACACTGTACAAATGATGCTCACTTGATTCGGAGAGAAAAAATCAAGGAAAATCCTTCAAGTTCTCATCAACCTAGATATGACCATGCTAAGTAGTCATGATATGTCTTTAACAACTACGCATATACCTCCTTTTCTTCTTTGTTCAGTTTGTAAACCATCCATTTTCTCGGAAGCTTCTCCATTGTGTTTAAGTCAAATTCCTTATCATTTTTCAAGGCTGAATCCTAAACCAAATTGCTAGAGAAAACATCAAACTTAGGATCTTTATTTTCAACACTTTCATACTCCCTGAAATCCACAAAACTCACAAAATTGTTGAGATCAACATCTACTTGCAAAACTTCATAAGATGCATTGTTTAGGTCTTCAATCAAGTACAACATCTTCTTCTCTCCATATAATTTCATAAGGTTGCCCTCAATTGGTATGGTGGCATAAGTCATGTCCATTTGAACATTTCCACTCACACTTGCAGCCCATTTTCTTGACAATAACATACCCCACTTGGCAGGGCAATCAACAACAACAACATCAAGTTTCAAATTCCTACCTGGGTAAGCTGCAAGTTGCACCACCAAACCTTTCACACATCCCACCACTGGCACTTCTTTGGAATCCATTGCAGTACACTTCCCATATGCTTCTGTTATCTTGATATTCAGCTCATTTAGGACTTCCAGAGGCATAACATTGCATGATGCCCCCGAGTCAAACATACAGTTATGTAGAAATATGTCCTTAATGATCATAGTGGTGAATAATGGATCAACATTTAACTGAGTCTCAACTAAATATGTCCCCAAGTAAACTTCAGGTGGTTCACCTATCTCTTCTAATGCTTGGGGTTTTTTTAATTCTGCAATGGCATGAGGAATCTCAACATTTCTACCTTGGGTGACCTTTTCTTCTCAAAACCCCAAATATTTGAATGCTCTGTTCCTATGCTTAGGGATTCTAAAAAATTCAACAATAGGAACAAAAATATTGATCTGACTCAACATATGGGCTATGTCATATGGAAAAAATTTGGGTAAAGCAATACTAGGAGAAAGATTGGAAAATTCATCAAATGGAATGGGATTCTTTTCAGTTTGGGCATGGAGAGGAACACAAGTTTTTCTTGGAGGAACAGGCTCTCTGCCAGATGCATTTTTATTTGGGGTTTCTTTGGTAAGCAATGGAACTTTTGACTTGGCTTGAGGCCCTTCCCCTTTGACTACCTTACTTCTTGTGTTATATTCCTTCTCTTGGGCCACAACTGCATTCATCAATAGCTGCCTATCCTCCTCAGATGGGATTCCTCCATCATACTTCTTTATCATTATAGCCCTCAAATATTCAAATTCATTATTTGGTAATTCAAAATCTTGTACAATATCTACTTCTAAAGTATGAAAGTGAGGAATAAGTGGCACCCTATGAATGCAGTCCCAAAAAGTGGCAGCAGTCCTAGCACTTATCACCTCAGTTGAAGTTGATCCTTGTTGTGAGCTGGTAGAGGAATCCACCATGCATGCATCATCATCATCATCTTCCTCTTCTTCTTGTTGATCTTATTCAAAATGGGCATGGGGCATGAAACATTTTTCACACCAATCAATGACCTCTGTTTCTTCCACAACAACAACCTTGGCAGCCAAAGGATCAGAAACCATTATGTTTTCCCTACCTTGGGGCTGCCTATTTCCAAATCAAATAGGTACCTTGCCTCTGTCATCAGATCTTTGGTGATTTGTAAACCTATCTTGGCCTTACTACTTTTGTTGGCCTTGTGAGCTCTTCCCAATTCCTTTTTCAGCTCGGGCTAGTTTGTAGGAAATTTCTTTGACAACCCCTACCAAAGTCTTCACAACTTCCTCTAGATCAGCAACTTTACTTGTTTGTGGTTTTTCTAGGTTGACCAGCTTCACACCATCCATCTTAGGATAATTCCCAATTGCCTTGATATTGTTTTTAATTTGCAAGGCCATAGTGAAAGTTGCCTCAAATTTGTAGGGTTTTTGTCTCTCAAGTAGTAAGCATCATTTTTATTAAATGCATCTGAGCACTTGATCAAACATGATTCATCACAAGGCCTTAAGCTAACTAGCAATCTCCTCAAGGTCTTATTGAACCTTGTGTTGAAATCATGTACTGGCTTGTTTGGATTCTTCTTGATGTTTTCAAATTCTAATAGAAGAAACCTAGGGTCAGTTCTATCACCATATTGTAATCTAAATGCATTGTTCATCTCTATCCAAGAGTCAATAGAGTTATCTGGAAAATCTTTATACCATTCCCTAGCATCCTCCTCCAAAGTATGGATAAACAATTTGATATATACATCTTCATGTTCAATCTCAAATTCTTCCATCATATTGATAAAGAGCTTGAGATGCTAATCACCAGTTATAGCATTGTTTCCCTAGAAATTTGGTAGTCTGCTCCTTACATCTTGAGGTACTTCATTTGGATAACCAGCTATTCCCACAAAATTTATAGGTCCAAAGGTGTTCACAACAAATGGAGGCCTAGTGGGGGTTGAGCCATATTGATTTGAGGTGGTGATCTTTGGGGAGAAACAAATCAATGAGGGGAAAGGGGTCCTTGAAAAACAGGAGTATAATTTTCAAAATGGATACCCTCTAAAGGTCTTGCTTCTTGGAAATCCCTATCAACCATCAAAAACATAGGGGAAGAGTGAGAAGAAAACCTTTCAAATGCAGATGAAGGCCCCTATCCAGATGGAGAGTTCAACTCCACAAAGAGACTTCCTGATTCAAAAGCACTTGAATGGCAATCTTCAATGATAGGCTGGTCAGTCTCAGTAATGGGGATCTCTCTTCATGACTGTTGATCTCCCACAACTCTCCAAGATCTTCTTCCTTCTGACTTTTCTTTTCCTAGCTCTAGAAACAGTTTCCTAGTAGGATCCTTAGAGAAGAAAGATCTTCTTCCTTCTAGTTTTGCGGATATTAGTAACAAATCTTACCTTTGATAGAGTTTTAAGACACTGGTCCTTGTCAAAACCAATTCAACTTGGAGTCACCACTAAGGATTCCCACCTTAGTTGTGAAAAATGCACTAAAATATGATTTTTCAAGTGTCTATCAATACTAAAAACAGAAAATGAAGATTTTGACCTTTCTTATGAACTATATACTAGGGTCTGAATATGAACTGCAAACACAATGTCCCTGACAACGGCACCATTAGTGTTGTTAACAAGCTAAATAGATAGGACCTCAAATATGTATGCACATAATCAAACTGAACTCGATCCCCGACAACAATGCCACTAGTGTTGGTGACAGGATAAATATATAGGACCTCAAATATGTATGCACATGATCAAACTAAACTTGATCCTTGGCAATGGTGTCACTAGTGTTGGTATCCAAATTTGTTCTCCCTTTCAAGCCAAGCAGCAACACAGATTCAACAGTAAGCTTAGAGGTAGATAGATCATAAATATATGTCGTTTGATAGCCAGGGAGAAGATCTAATTGTCCCTTTGTTACTTGGATTTGTGTAGAGATGGATAGCAACTTAAAAGGATGTGATCTTATCCTAACTATTTTAGGTTATGCCTTTCAACCAAGGTAAGAGAACCTATTTTGTAACCTCTGTTATTTGAAGGAAAAACAAGTACATTTATTTTACACAAGTTTTATAGAGAAGACCTTGGGGAAAATATGATCAACACACCAAATCTGACTCTCATGAGTTGTCACTTCCAGATTATAGAGATATTCTCACACAAGGCTAAGGTTACTAAAGACATTTGGAATCCTGATCTGTTCTACACACTTTAGCAAATGGATATGTATGCACATGATCAAACTAAACTTGATCCTTGGCAATGGTGTCACTAGTGTTGGTATCCAAATTTGTTCTCCCTTTCAAGCCAAGCAGCAACACAGATTCAACAGTAAGCTTAGAGGTAGATAGATCATAAATATATGTCGTTTGATAGCCAGGGAGAAGATCTAATTGTCCCTTTGTTACTTGGATTTGTGTAGAGATGGATAGCAACTTAAAAGGATGTGATCTTATCCTAACTATTTTAGGTTATGCCTTTCAACCAAGGTAAGAGAACCTATTTTGTAACCTCTGTTATTTGAAGGAAAAACAAGTACATTTATTTTACACAAGTTTTATAGAGAAGACCTTGGGGAAAATATGATCAACACACCAAATCTGACTCTCATGAGTTGTCACTTCCAGATTATAGAGATATTCTCACACAAGGCTAAGGTTACTAAAGACATTTGGAATCCTGATCTGTTCTACACACTTTAGCAAATGGATATGTATGCACATGATCAAACTAAACTTGATCCTTGGCAATGGTGTCACTAGTGTTGGTATCCAAATTTGTTCTCCCTTTCAAGCCAAGCAGCAACACAGATTCAACAGTAAGCTTAGAGGTAGATAGATCATAAATATATGTCGTTTGATAGCCAGGGAGAAGATCTAATTGTCCCTTTGTTACTTGGATTTGTGTAGAGATGGATAGCACCTTAAAAGGATGTGATCTTATCCTAACTATTTTAGGTTATGCCTTTCAACCAAGGTAAGAGAACCTATTTTGTAACCTCTGTTATTTGAAGGAAAAACAAGTACATTTATTTTACACAAGTTTTATAGAGAAGACCTTGGGGAAAATATGATCAACACACCAAATCTGACTCTCATGAGTTGTCACTTCCAGATTATAGAGATATTCTCACACAAGGCTAAGGTTACTAAAGAAATTTGGAATCCTGATCTGTTCTACACACTTTAGCAAATGGATTTTGTTCTGTTGTGGGTATACAGAGAAAAACAAGGGTAGTACAGGGTAGGATTGGATGTTCTTAACTGGGTTTTTGGTGGGAGGGAAGGTGGGATGAGCTTGACCCACCAGATTCTTAAGGGATTTTACAAAATGGAAAGCAACAAAATGCTATAGAACAGCTAAAATGTTTCTTTAACTAGAATATGTGCTTCAATGGAGGCCCAAATTAGCACTCTTTCATACAATGGGATTCTATCACAAAGGATCAAGTTAGAGGACCCAACAAAGCATCAAGATTCAAACCAAATCACGCTTGAGGTGCACCTAGAGGCTTACAGATAATCTCTGTCAACAAAATGAAAGAAAAGTGATTTTAAATCATTTATCTCACTCCTAGATGAAGACTCTTTTGAGAAATGAAATTATAGATGCCACTAAACTGTCACAAGGATTACGAGCTTTGTGATTGGATCAGATTCTAATACAAGATTGCAACAGAAACAAGAAAAACTACTTGCATACATTCAGAGATGAAAGAGATACATTTTGCTCAATATAAACACAGAATAACTCAGGTTTGATCAATTTAATCAGCAAGGGAAAGTTTCTAGAAAAATCTCAAAGCTTGTCAATGGCTATACATTCATAACCACCTTGACATGACTAAATTTAACACAAAGAGAGATAAACAGGGTTCTTAAATGGCTTCTCAAAAAGGATGAGATCTGTAAAGCTTTTTCTGCTAGAAAAATCAGTCCTGACCTCTCCAGAAACTCCCAACCATTTTTGATATTAATTTTTTCCATTTATAACATTTTTCAACAAAGCTTTCTCCCCAAAAATTCAGACATTTGAGTGCACCAGTGTTTGCCATGATTTCAATCGTGAATCCCAGGATCAAATCTGTAGAAAGTTATCAGGCACCCAGGGGGAAAATCTCTTTGAATAACTCCTACATTCAACTCCCTTTCCTATTGGATCATTGTTTCTTCCATTCTCCAACCACTTCCTCCCCAAATCTATCAAATCTAATTACTTGCATGCTCGGGAGAAGAAAAAAAATCAGATTGAGCCCGATAGTCAAACCGTTTTAAATGGCGAAAGACATCTCCAGATCCTCCCACCAAACTTAGATATCAACATTAACTCCGCTCCATGCTTGGCATGCAAAAAATACCAATAAATCATGAAGACTTGCACCTCCAGGAGCTTTTCAGTAGAAATGGAGGGAAAATCAGATCCAGACACACAGTAGTCGTTGATCTTCGCTTTGAATTTGAGCCGTCCATGTGGAAGATCCAAAAATGGGCTCGAGGACTTCTTTTTGACTTTTTACGACCCTTTGAAAAATGGAAACTTTTGACATTTTTCTCTGCACCTCCACCCTTGAGATATGAACCTAACACGTGCCCTGAGGTGGGTCCCAAAGGAAACACAAAGAAATTCTGTCATTTGACCTTCTTTTAGGAAAAAGGAAAATTTTCCAAGTTTCCCCCGCAGCTCCACCCTTCTGCTCTTGTCTTTTAATGTGGGTCCCATTGGAACCACGCTTCATTTTAGCTCTTTTCACCCAAAAGGAAAATTTTCCAAATTCCCCCCAAAAGCCTACACCTCCATCGTTGACTGAAGCAAGCTTTGACCTTTCTCTATCAGGCCCGTGGGTTATATTGATGTTTTTTAGTCATTTGAATATCAAGGGGAAAAAAATCTAAGTTGCCCCCGATGGTCTGCCTCTCCACCCCTTTGACTTGAAACAAACTTTGACTGATCCTTTGTCGGGCTTGCGGGCCATTTTGAAGTTTTAATATTTTTTAGAATAAGAGGCAAAAATCCTAATTTGCCTCTAATGGTCTGCTTCCCCATCCCTTTTTACTTTTCAAACTTTCCATGTGTCACAATGGTGCACCTTGAGAAGGTCCCCAAAATCTAAGACTTTTAAAGAGCGCAGGCTCACCACATGTCCCAAGCCTCCCAAAACCCTTTGAAAAGTCTAAGTATGGAAAGTCCCTGCGGAAGCTTCCACATGTCTTCATGGCGCAATTTGAAAGTGGTGCCCAAATTTGATACCTTGAATGAGCGTGAACTTGTCACATGTCCCTATCCTGCCAAACTACTTTTCAGCTACATGAAAATTTGTCTAAGTCTGGGCGATGTAGTGGAAGCCTACACTTGTCCTCCTGGCACTGCTCTAAGGCCAAACCAAAAAGTAAAACTTCAAATGAGCGTCATTCCTCCACGTGGACACATTTTGATTCAAGGTGAATCATGAAAATTTTTAAGTACCCAACCGAGCCACATCCAACCAAAAGAGGCCATGTTTTCTGTTGATGCAGGGATGCAAATTTGACTAGGAGAAACACCCATCAAACTGTAAAATACATAAAAACGACCATTTGAGTCTAAAAATGATATTTTTTCCAAGGAAAAATAATTTAGAAATGTTACAAGGCTCAAATATGTCCCTCTGAGATGCATCCATTCATTTTTCTTTAAGCATATAGAGCAGAAACGACAAAGACAACAAATCCCAACTGTGAAGGACAGAAACGATGGGAAAACCCGAGATTTTGACCCAAATACATATTTTTTAGAGGGACAGAGGAACAAAGAAGCAAACAAGGATCCATACATGATCTTCAGCTCGAGGAAAGATAGATTGTGGTAACAAAAAGAGAGACAGAGTCTTCTCAAGAACGATACCAGGAGATAAAAGTGACAGAGGCCGTAAATCAATAGTTTTCAATGGAAAAATGGGGTGAGACTATTTTGAGCACCAACAGGGTAGTAGAAGAATTAGAGGAAGAGGACTTTCTATGATGCTTTCCCATGATAAAGGAAAAACAATCAGGGGGGGTAGAAGGAGACTTCAAGTTCACCAAAATGATTAGGTAAAATTAGGACTATAAGGGGAATATACTAATCATAGTTAATCTAAATAGGAGGACTAAAAACTTGTATAAACATAGTAAATAATGTAAATGAATATACAATAAAGGTAAATAAATTAATCTAAGTGAAATGAAAACCCTAATGTGTAAGAGGGGAAAGAGAAATGACTTATCTGATTACAACAAACTGTCACAGGATGTCGCAGACCTTAAAATAGAAACCAACTGTGTAAACGACCACTCAGGGAGGCTGTGAAGGGTAGATTTCAGCTGTTTGAAGTGACACAGATGTCTAAGAGTGTATTGGGGTGACCTAGGGAACCACGGTCTTAATTCTAGGTGCTCATAACAATATAAATTCTCAGAAACTGTGTTTGGAAGTGTCACAAGGCTACTTGAAACCCTGCATGACTATCACACTAAATTCACTAGATGAACTGAATGAATCCCTGCACATGAAGAAGAAGAATGGGCTGGATTGACCTCAGCCGCCAAATCAGTGGACTTTTCACTTAATGTTGCACTACATTTCAGACCCAGATGTAGTTCTGATGAGTGTGTCTATGTCGTTCCCTAGGTAATCTCATGTTAGTCACACTTTTTGAAGTAGCGAGATATGATAGCTATAGAATATGTAGATAGTAGAATAGAATGAATAGAATCTCTCCTCCTCTAAGAATGTGTGTGATGCAGAATTCCTAACTTGAATCTATGGAACTATGTGGATACAAGTGATGTAGTAAATGCAACCCTATATAGAGTGATAATAGTGATAAGATGCAAAGACCTAAGACCCTCATTATGGTCTTATAAGCTTTATATTTATAGGGATCTCAAGTTTAATTTCTTAATTAATTGTGACAATGCCAACTACAAAAAAGATAAACATGACCAACGGCTAGAAGTGACCCAAAAAGGAGTGAAAGGGTATTTGGCTATATTGTGGTGCCTTGGGTGGGACTGGGGCACCTCAGAGCTCCCCAGTATAGTGAGAGGCACCTAGAATTAGGGCTAGAATCTTGGGGAAGTTACAAAATGGATAGATAAGTAACATAAAAGATGTGGGAAAGATGAAATAAAATATAAAAGAAAGATGACAAAAAGGTGGGATTAATTGATACTTTGTACACTTGAGAACCTTTTAAATAATAGTAGAAGACCAGGCTAAATATTTGTATAAGACCAGGCTAAATATGATTTTATGTCTTGATATGTGCATTAAGATAGTTACATAGCTGCATATGCCTTGATATGTGCTTTAGGATACCCCTCCCCCTTAATGTTTGGTAAGTCAGGAAGAGGTCATCGAAGCATTACACTTTGTATGGTAAATTCCAAGGGCTCCTTAAGGTATTCATCGTAAGTGCCCAATGCGTAGGACTCTAGCATGGACGACCCTTGATGGGGAGGTGGAGTAGGCATGGTAGGTGGATAATATGGCGCATTGTAAACATTTAGCGAGGCATATGGAATCCCTTGTGGCTGCACATATGAACCAAGAAAAGAGAACATCTCCCCTTTTGATGTCTTGGAATACATATGTAGGTATGGAGAGGCATTTTTCTAGTATGAAGTTGGAGGCACAAAGTCAAGGAATGTTAGATTACCATTTGGGATGGTGTCTGAGAACACACTTCCAGCTGGCACCTACTGTGGATATAGGTACGAGGTGTGGGGAGACATACCCAAGGTTCCTGACTTTGCAAGGAGATCTCTGGGGCTTGGAATGCCCATGTAAACCAGGGAAGGATTTGTCATAGTTGGCGCTTGGCCAAAGTTTTATGGTTTATTGAAAATCTTTCCTTGCACAACAGAAGTTGAAGTATAAGTAGCTTGGGCAAGTTCCAATTTTCTATCCCTGACCACCAATGTCGAGATGACCTCGCCTAATGATGGAATGGTGATTTTCTTTATAATGCATTGTTGAACCTTATTAGGTTGTAAAGGAGTGTGATATCCTACTATAAATTGTTTATGGTTTAGTCACCCCTCATTAAGAATATTTTTCGTTGTAGGAGGGGTAGAGGTGTTATTTAAAAGTAATACATCAACATATCCTTGCATCCTATCCAGAGATTCATCCATATTTTTGAAGCATTGTTCTCTTTGAGAAAAATGTGGTAGATACTCCTCATCTAGTAATGGGAGCGTATAAGGCTGCATACTGATTTACAAACTGAACAAAACCCAAAGAAATGAGTTTGACTCTCTATTAAATTTCATATTGTTGGAACTTGAGAGTTAAAGATGTTGTGTATGTATAAGTTGATAAATCTCCTCAATCCTGGCTGAGGATACATTGTTGGTCCCTTTAGAAGGAGTTTGAGAAGGAAGGCATATGAGTCAAATAGTTGTCCGCCCACATAGATAGTGAGGGCGACTGCTTCTTGTTGAAAAAAATTTCAATTGTGAAAAAAAAGGAAACTCAAATTTTTATGGAAGGAATTGATGGAACATACCTAACTAAGGAAGATATAGAGAATTGAATTGTCACTTTACTAGTTTCAGAATGCCTATATGTTTCTTATCATGTCTTTCCATCTCATCTCTGTCATGATCTTGTACTAGATCCTTGAAGAAAAAGTGCAAGATCTTGACACAAACAAGAAGGATGTAATAATAAGAAGATTGACAACCCAAATCTTGCAGAGGGATAGTCCACTTCAGGGGTTAAGGAGGTTTCAAATTATCTTTGTTCACTTTTAAGTGGTTATCAGTTATCTTAAGTTCATTAATTCTGATTAAATGAATTTTCCTAGTGTGTATGAGTTGTAAATTTTTCATTTTACATCATGTAAGTGAAATAATAATGCAAAACAAAGAAACTTACAGCTCATCACATGAAGAAGTTCTCATTTATTTCATAATTATAAAGTACAGTTAACCCATACAACACGTGGGAATAACTATGAAAGAAAGTGCATGAAATGAAAGTATATGTATTTAAAGCTATGAACAAAAGAAAAAGGGAAATCCATCATTTCCTGATTGGATGGATTTTCCCGCAGTCATTTGGCTTCAACTTTCTTTGTGCGCTCTCCTTTTCATTCTCAACAAGTAACTGGAAAGTGAAACAACTGTCTGGTAGAGCTCTAGCTTACATCTTCTCTTACATTCATTGTTTCAAATAAATAAAGTTTCATGAACATGAACAAGAAATCAGGCATTGCAGAAATGAATAAGTGGAATGTTAACCTCAGAAGCATGCCAAAGGGAAATACATAGCACAAGTTATATCTTAAACAAAGAAAAAGATCATAGAGGAATTACAAAACTACATTATGCTCCTAGTACACAAATATGGATTTGAGAAGGAAGTAAACAATTTAATCAAATATAGTTTCAGGTTCAACATCCATACAAATAAAGCAAGTACAGAAAATATTTCATAAGCAGTATATCAATTTTAGCATGTCACAAGGAGAAATCAGCAGTAAAATAAATCCTATGACTTTCAATTTTCCAACTAGTTCTTCAAGTGTGTAGGTACAGATGAAATGGTACAACTTTAAATAAATAGATTATTTGGTTTCTGAGGGAAATGAAGACAATATACAATTTACAAATTTCAACTTATCATGCTAATACAATCACATTAGGTTAGGGTGCTAATACAAATAAATATTTAGATTCAAGAGAGAGTTAAAACTTGCAAGCTTTAGGTGGCCATTGTTTCTAAACAAATGCAAATTACAAATTGATAAGAAGAAGAAGAAGGAAAATTACCACAGTATGCAGGAGAGGCTAGAAGCCTACAAGACTATAGTATTAGATTGGAACTCACTTTATGTTTCAACATAATATTGAAGCTACATATTTAAGAAAAGCATATTGTTACAAATACACCTTTCAACATCAAGACTCAATGATAAATTCTATCAAAGGATAAGAAAGAAAGTGCTACAATTCAATTGCACATAGTAATTGAGTAAAGGAAATGAAAAGATACAACATCTAAAAGTGACCAATATGGAGCACAGAAAGCAGTACAAATCTTCAAGGATCGAGAGAATCAAAGACTCACAACCATATTGATACATCAAAATAGAGTACAATTGAGTACCATGACTAAATGGGATAGCAGTGTACAATTCAGATTTTATGAACCAAACTAATGATTCATTACAGTCACTTCAAAAGAAATTTTTGATTATGTCTTTTACATGGAAAATACAATTTACAAATGGTATGAAACAGATAAATATGCAAATTAACAAGTGTTGACACTTATCATATGAGCTCTCCATAATTTCATCTGCATGAAGCTACAAAATTCAAAAAAGTACATGTTTCAAAATCGCAACTTTTAAATAACAAACTTATGCAAAGATTCATACAAACCTTAAGTGTATCATTTTCAAAAAAACAACACTGGAAATGCAAAGCAATATAACAGTGGAACCCTCACCAGGAAAGGAATAGAGTTGTAGACGATATATGGACTACAGGAGCTATTCTCATTAATTACTAAACAAGATCCATTTCTACAACAAAACTTTCGTCGAAGTATCAAATCAATAATACAAGTTTTGAATGTGCATTTTTTATCCAAGTATCAAGACACGTGTCTTCAAGAGAGTTTTTAGTTACAAATTGTTTGTTATTGGTTGTTTAGGCTCAGGAATGCCAATGAAAAGAAATAAAATTTTGACATAACAAAGATCCTACTGGTATAAAACCACTTGCAAAGATTTAGTAGTGCAACATTTTCTTATGGATAGACTAAAAGTGGAAAAGAGTATGACTTGTGGGTAATCTCAACTTCAAATCAAAACAAAAATCCTCAAATGCAAAGTAGCGAGAATACAAGCTATACCCATTTCGATAAATGATACCCAAATCCTAGCACCCAAGGCAATGAAGAGATATGATCTCAAAAACATAGGATATAAATCAAACCAAATCTTCTATGTCAAGAGAAATGACAACTTGTAAGGTAAGAAATGAAACACTTTTCAAGAATCTCTAAGGCAAAGAAAAAGGAAACTCAACCCGAAACTATAGATGCATAACTCGAATCACTCAACCAAAAAGAAAATTTCAATACCCAAAAAGATGGGAGAAAATACGTCTTTAGTTGCAGAGCTAAATGATAGAAAAATAATCATGCTAGACAAGGAAGTAAAATTCACGGGGGATTTTCAGCCAAGTTTTTGCAACAACATTTCCAGGTTTTGAAACCATGGTGGCTAACAAAGGGGTCAAGGTTTTCCACAAAAGCAAGTAACAGCCACACACTTTCACTGCTAGAAATAAAAAAGGAGTGCAATGGGTAGGCAATACAAAGAAAAATAATTTAAAATAAATGTAGATTCAACAAACACAAATAAGAAAAAGGCGTACAAAAGAATACATGATCTGGGTAAAGTTAGACACAGACCTCCATGAGTAAACAAAATATCAAAGTCTTCCAAAATTGGAAGATCTAATATTAAATCATAAATAAAGTGCACAAAACTCGTAGCCATATATGAAGTAACGAAATAAGCACAACATTTTAAAATCCAACATCCGGGGATTTCTGAATGAATGGCGACTACAAGTTAAAATACCAAGAAAGGTGAGCCTTACCAGGAAATAATCTACCAGAAGAATAAAGTCAAAGCTCCAACTGATAATAACGAGACAAAAGCAAAAGGGAAGGTCATAAGACTGACATCACCCAAAATCCCCAAGAGTTTAAAACCTTGAGCACAAACCATAACAAATAGCTTTTGAATCAACTATCATGGTGGCCTAGTAAAAATTTGATAGGGCTTCGTCCATTTTCCAGATATTTCAAGGTGAAATGACCAAATAAATAGGCTTTGGAATGATTACCTTCCCAACTCACAACGAGTTAACGTAACTAAGGTTCAGAGTGAAAATGCACATGGCAGAGCCTCAAAACCCTAACTTTACCATGGTTTGATGCACTGAGATTGTAAATTGAGGGTCAAAGTCTCATGGAAAGGGGACATGTTTTCCCAAATTATGATTATGTTTTCACTATAGTCCATGTTTAAACATTAAATGGATCCTCGTATAAACATGGAGTCTTATTTCTACATGTGCACAAATGGCCCCACAAGCTACAAGAAGACAAATTTAAGCATGCACACATGGGCAAGTAGTCCCCACATGAGGAGTTCAATATTTTGCTAAGTATGATAGAGAAAGGCATTATTTTACACGGGATGTATTTTAGCATGCCTCCACAAGAGGAAAAATCATATATAAAGACAAAATGCCATGCAAGAGGATAATGAACATGTGTCACATCATGCACAAGAAGAAAAATAATATGCACTTGTATTGGAGAAGACTTGCACATCAAGTAAGGGCTAAAATTAGAAAAAATATTCACCCATAATTATTGTAATAGAAATGGAGCAGTCAACTACACTTTGACTAAGTGTAGTTTTGTAACCAAGGCTATTAACGCCTCATTGTAATTAGCATGTCTATATTTATTCATGATAAAGTGGTAAAATTAGCATGCATGGGTGAGTATAGACTGTAGTCTATTTTTAGGAGGGGTTGGGTGAAGTATTTTTGTTATATATTGTGTGCATTAGTAAGCCACAAGGAGGAATTTTTGGACATAGGAGTGTTGAAGCATATTTTTCCCAGTTTTTCCCTTGAATGAGAACTAGTTATTGCCTTTCCAATTATTTTCAATGGTGTTTATCTTTCCATTAATTATTGTTAATATTAATTCCCTGATTAATTATCTTACCTTGCTGCAAATTTGGTGTTTTCTATACATTCTTAGTGTGCATGTTAGCTATTGTGTTGTTGTGAGTTATTCCCTCAACACACAAGTGTTTGCCTTATGATCAAAATTAAACCAATTGGTTCATGCTTTCATAATTTGTTCTCAATTTTATTGTGCATGTAATCATTAAAATCCCTCAATCAATTTGGTGTATCACCCCATTTCAATTTAATTACAAAAGGGGACAAATCAGAGATAAATACAAAATGTCATGCAAGAGGATAATGAACATGTGTCACATCATGCACAAGAAGAAAAATAAATGCACTTGTATTGGAGAAGACTTGCACATCAAACAAGGGCTAAAATTAGCCAAAATATTCACCCATAATTATTGTAATAGAAATAGAGAAGTCAACTACACTTTGACTTTGTGTATTTTTGTAAGTAAGGCTATTAATGCCTCATTATAATGAGTATGTCTATTTTTATTCCTTTATTTATTAATGATAAAGGGGTAAAATTAGCATGCATGGGCGAGTACAGACTGTAGTCTATTTTTAGGAGGGGTTGGGTGAAGTATTTTTGTTATATATTTTGTGCATTAGCAAAGAATAAGGAGGAATTTTTGGACATAGGAGTGTTGAAGCATATTTTTGTTAGTTTCTCTCTTGAATGAGAACCAGTTATTGCCTTTCCAATTATGTGCAATGGTGTGTATCTTTCCATTAATTCTTGTGAATGTTAATTCCCTGATTAATTATCTTACCTTGCTGCGAATTTGGTGTTTTCTATACAGTCTTAGTGTGCATGTTAGTTATTGTGTTGTTGTGAGTTATTCCCTCAACACACAATTTTTTGCCTTAGAATCAATCTAAAACACATTGGTTCATGCTTTCGTAATTTGTTCTTAGTTTTACTGTTTATGTACTCAGTCAAAGCCCTCAATCAATTTGGTGTATCACCCCATTTTAATTGAATCATAGCAAATCGTTTTACCCTCAAAACCCAAAAAAAAAAGTTTAGGATACATCAATAAGGAACCAGCCTTGATACCGAAGACTCACCTCAACAATAGGTATACCCATAGACCTGAGGTGTTTCCATTGTATCTACAAAAGTGAGAGATAAAGAAAGCTTAGTACCCTATTATCATCTCTCAACAAGGGTGCACTTATGAGAGATAACATTGCCCACACATTTAATAGTAATACGCTTCCAGACCCAAAATGGGTCGGTCATGTTCTTGTCCTGACATATTCAGGGGGGTTTATAAATACCCATAAAATAATGGGAGAGGGAGAAGAATGATGAAATAAATGGAAACATAGAGACTAGATCTTCATGTTGGGTTCACCAATTTGTATGAAATAAAATAGACACATGACCTTCAATCACACTTGACCTCTCGAGGTCCTACCGGGATAACCGATGTGGAATATGTGAATGGTTGAATGTAAAAAATATGGAGAATATGGTTGAATGTAACAACGTCCTTGATGCAAAATATTGGGATCTGCTTGTCAAGGGCAACAAAGGCCCTTCTAACCTGAACTAGTCAAATGGATGGTTAAGAAGGAATAGTGACACGGAGAATCCAATCGATATCAAGATACACAGAAATTCCTTCTATTGGTTGTGGGATGTGTGGAAATCCAACGGGTGCCTTGTAATGATTTCTAGACAAGGTCATGGAATAAGTGAGAGAGGCGTGGATCCGTTATCTCTATGGGTGATTGGTGGGTTCGGTCCAAAACGCAAGGGCTCAATGATCTTGTTTAGTTAGGGCATTCAGTTGCCTAATGATGTCGGGTGGAAGTGGAGATGTTCTAAAGACCAATGTTGGTAATCCGGTGTTTATGTCTAATTAGCCTTCAATCTCATTCGGTTAGGGGACCATTGGATCACAACTGTAAGTTATCTCTGTTCATGGTACTTGTTTGGTCATGTGTAAGATCTAGACTCTATTACCAGGGACAATCGAGTAATAGGAATCCTTATCAGCTTCAATGTTTAAAACGTTTAATTGTGTAATTTTCTCAGTGTATCGTGGTGGCATTATAAGGAAAATAATACAGAGTCCTGTATCTATATCCTTGATTAACTGGGGACCATTGTGTTATGGTACCTACAAATCACTTCCATATGGGTGTTCTTGTCGAGGAGAGTTGGTGGTCATGTATTTGCAAAGATATAACTTAATTAACTAAATAAAAATTAATCTAATTGAATTAAAACTATACTATGCTTTTGGAATTTTCAAGATATAAATGAAATAAATAACACAAAACAACAACTCTAATAAAATAAATATTTTTCGTGCTTTTATGGAATTTGGAAGAAATAAAGAAATGGAAAGCTTCTAATCTACTCAACAATCCTAAACAAACAAATTAACCGGATGTAGTTAATTGCCTATGCGACAATGTATTTAATCTAATTTAACTAAACAAATCCTTTTTCCAATAAGTAATTGTGGATTTGTTAAATCCTCTCCTTTCTCGGATACACGAGAAGATTGAAAGCTTCAGAAGCTTTTCTTCCCTTGTAACCTCCCAGTTTGGATATGTGAGGATCTAAGGGAAATCACAGATAATGTGAAGCTTCATTGAAATTGACTTTAACTATTTGAAATAAAGGAATCAACTTCTTCTACTTTATTTGATATATATGTATGTGTATAATTCAGAAACAGTAATATGAAGAAATGAAGAAAACTAACATCAACCCCAACCTGGAAATATAGAGTAGTGGCAAATCTAGTTGTGTTATGCCTTATCAACTTAGCTTGTCTTTCCAATCTCGTGTGTTCACATGAGTCCAAGGGATTAGGAATGTTGTAGAATCAACAATGAGAAGGTGGTGGAACAATGGTAACTTGATAGCAATCTAGTAGCAATGCAAGGGGAAGAGAGATAACACAAGTGAAGAGAGCTTGGCTATGCAATTTCCAACAAGAATGTTGCAGCTTAGCAATACAAGAATATAGAAAATGATCTTAGGCCATTTTCTTGAGAACAAGCGATGAATTTATAGAAGGTTGGCTAGGATGTGCACAATCACACTTGATAGCCATAACGTGCCACATCAACAATGAAAGGGTAGTTTGAATAATCAATCATGATTAATTACAAATTACAAGTGAAGAAGAGAATGCCATAAGGAATTGATGATTTAAATCAGCTAAAATGGTTCACAAATGCATGCTAAAAGTTAACTTGAGTGGGGCAATACACATCTTAATTGACGTTGGAAGATTATGGAAATTTCACACAGGACCATTGCCCTGCACAGGGAGGTGGTTATAGGACCGCTGCCCTACATAGGGTGGCAGTTACAAAACCGTTGCCCTGCCTAGGCAACAGTTACAGGACTTCCGCCTATGTAGGGAAGTGATTTTGTAACAAAAAACCAAAATAGTGGAAAAACATAACAAGAAGCTGCAAAAAATAAAGAAATGGATAAGTAAGGAAAAATAGGTTATAAATAAAAGCTACAAGGAGGTTTAGGATCTTGAACACCTTTGGAAAATATATGCCTCATCATTGGGGACCTTGTATACCATTTTTCGACAATGTAGCACATGTAATTTTGGGTGCATATAGGTACCCATGTAAAAAATGCAATATTTCTAAAACAAGTAGAAGAGGAGAAGCAGACAAGAAATATTGAAGTAGATGTGTAGCTATAGTGTACCTCACCCCATGAAGAGAACACAAGTGAAGAAACTTTGCTTCATTTAAGGGTTTGATCAAGATATCTATAATCTGATATGAAGTCAACATTTATCTATTATGTAACCAAGAAGAGTGTTGATGATTTGGTCTTGCGCATGTACACTGAATAATTTCTATCTACATCAAACAATTTTTCTACGTTTAGGAAGAACATAAAAGGTGATACCTAGGTCTACCCACTCCATGAAGGAAAACGAAGGTAGTAGTACAAAGAAATTTTAAACCAGTCCACAACTGAAACATGACATAGGTCTGGATAATAGTTTATCAAGAGTTGAAATTAATTCTATTAAAGTAGAACTATCAAAGTATGGGTATATATCATTCATGGAAGGAATTTCCATTAGAATTCAAGGCACCAAAAACCTCACAACTAAAGAATGAGGATCCAAAACCAGAGGTGGATCAGTGATGATCATCAAAATAGAAAAAGTGACTGAAATCCCAAAATACACACTCCAATCAATGGAGATGAAGGAATTTTATGAAGTACAAAAGTCTAAAGGATCTTAAAATAGAATAGCATCATTATCTACTACAACACAAGTATGCTCTATGAAAATACAACTGAGGATTGACATAAACTCATCCCAAGAGGGTTTCTCAACAATTAGAAGAGAAATGTCTGAAAGGAATGTATCATCAACACAAGAAGTAGATGGAATGGAAGATGCCTTATACAATGACTATGGAAAGGAGGAAAATGCAATAAAATTAGGTGGAACACCATGGAGATGGGAACATGTATTACAGGTGTCTAGCAGATCTCTAAAGGTCAAGGAGAGAAAGCAGAGGGTTCAATACTCTTTAAAAGGTGACTGGGAGAGGGTGGAGAGGTAAACTTATCAGTACTCTCATCATTAGAACTATAAAAATAATCCACATCATCAGAAATGTGAATATGAAAATATTTGTCATCAAAATTATCATAAGATAAAGTGGATGTGGAAACAACAGTATCATAAGGAGTACCGGCTGCAATAATTGAACACTCTCCAAATAAGGAGTGAATAATTCTTTGAACAGTGAAAAGACACTTTGTGTGCACCACATGATGGTGGAGAGGAATGGAAATATACATTAATAAAATACCAAAATCCATGCTACATTTTTTGAGCCAATATTCAAGCTGATATGGATCACTACAGGTAGGTATTTTTCCATACAAGAACGGATAAATGTCATCGTGAATGATAAAAAGTTCCATTCTCAAATGTCATAGTGGATAATTAGTTGTACCAAGTTGAAGTGGTGAAGCTTGTGTGGCATTATTAGTCCTATGAAGCATAAGTCTAGAAAGAGCATCCTCCATTGTGCATCCATAAATAAGACAAATCAATGCAGAAGAGTCATGAGTGAAAAATACATACTTTGATGTAGGCCAGACTCAACAAAAATGCATTTGGAATGCAAAAAAAGAAGGGTGTGAAAATATAGTCAAGAGTGTTTGATATCAGAATAAGTTGAGTATGTGAATTCATGAGATTACAACACCTCGAAAAAATATTTTCAACCCCCCTGTTTGCAGTACTTTAAAAATAGTGCATTGATTACAATAAGGTGTGTTCATGCCAGATGAAATAGTTGGCCAATCAATTTGTAATAGGTGAAAAATCATGAAAGTGTAGAGGACAAAATAATTTTCGGTCGTATGCAGCGATACAACATAGTAACAAACACAATAAAGTAGAAAGCAAGAAAAAAGAGCAATACAAAGTTCTCTATGAGAAATAGCATCTCACGTTGCCGTGGGGGCTCCCTTGCCACAAGGCTATGGAAAACACAATCACTAACACACAAACAATAACAAGATCTCAAGTACAATGCAAAATGACTCCCAAAAGTGTGAAGGACCTCCCGAAACACAAAAAAGGCCTAAAAAACTAACAATCCCATTCAAAAGCAAACGTTGCAAAAAACATCTAATAACACTATAATAAGGATTTGTCCTAATTATTGTATTAACTAGTTGATTAGAAATAATAATGGGTTCGTAATTAAATTAGTCTTTTCTAACTAATAATGACCTAATGATTAAAACAACCTCCCCTATTAAATAATCCCACCCTTAGTTTATATAAATAAGCTAAGTTAAATTTAAACACTAAGTTTAAAAAACCATAACAAAGCTTATAAAATAAGAAAATGTGAGCAAGAATTAAAATGGAGGGAAATGCATTTGAAATTGGTCACAGTCAAAGGAAGTGCCACGTGGCACAAGGGAAGGGCTAGAGGTGGGTTTCTTTTCCTTGATACGGTGAGCGAGTTGGAAGGTAGAGTAACAGACGCAAATGAGGGTGAGTCGTACGAGGAGGGTCAATAGGTTAGTTGGCAAAGGAAGGAGGCTGAGCAGGTAAGAGAATCACAGGGACCCAATTGTAGGTTTTCAAAGATTGGGGCAAGAAGACACCAAAATAAGGTCAAGCAAGGTCACAATGGCCAATGCTAAGAAGGGTCATAGGCACCAACATAGGCATGGGTGCACATAGATGTCAAGTATTTAGGATAGAGTTGGGGGGTCGTGGAGTAAACAAGCGAGCTCGGGACAAAAAAAAACACACCGACTCGACGTGAGCACAGGCTAGATAGGGTAACGAAGGAAAGTGAGATAGAAATACCAAAACCAACATGGCAAGTCATGATGAGCATGGGATTGATAGGTTGAAGTAGGAAAACAATCTCGGGAGACCATCACCAACATGGTGAGTCAGGGTGAGTACCCAAAAGTCGAGTTCAAATCTGTAGACTTTGAAGAAGGGGTGAGCTAATAGAGATGAGATCTCTGATCGAAGGGATCTAGGGAGATCATGTAGAGATGTAGGCCGAGACTAGGCTAGCTCAGCCAATCTCAGTTGGTAGGAGCTCGAGGGGCTTGAGAGGATGGTAAATAAAGATCGGAGAGATAGATGTAGAGCCCAAAAATATCTCGGTAGGATCTTGGGTCGTGAACTCAAAGAGCTCAAGGAGCTCGGTAGAGGTCTAGCCAGTTTAAGGAGGGAGGTGAAGGGGAACTCAAAAGATCTCGGTCCAAGGCGTGGAAGGGAGGTAGAAAGGAAAGAGGTGTTTAGTGAATCAAGGATTTCAAGCTATAACTGAATTAAAGTGAAACTAAATACAATACCAAATAATATCTCCAAAAGCTATATCCACCTAATTTTAGTTTTAGAAAGCCAAATTTGGTGAGTAAACTCATGAAACTTCATATACACCCTGTACATGCACCAAACACAACACAATACCAACAAACTCCATGAAAAACAAGATTAAACTAGATTAATACAAGTAGAGTAAAAATAAAATCATGAAACAGATAGTAGTAGGAAAAAATGCTTGTGAGTGACATGATTCCTAAAAAATAAGCTCTGACACCATTTAAGAGAGTGTGAGCACGAGGATCAAGATAAAATGCATGCACATAAGCAAAGTTGTAGTCGAACGGAAACATGAAATAACTCCAAGCAATAAGAAATCAATTAACTATCATGAAATTGTGCATGCAAGAAAAAAGTCTAGCATTCTCATAGATCAAAAAAGAAGTATAAATAAGAGTGATGTGTAACTCCCATGCATATACGGACTCTTCATACATCCACAAAGGGATAAAGGAGTTGCAACTAAAAAATAGAATGTAACTCCTGTATGACTCACACTTATGCACTTGACGCATATGATAGATTCTACAACAACATTTGTCATATAACTCCCAATGACTTGCCTCAAGACCTATGACTAACCTAAGTGAGATCACTCACCATGGGTGTGGTAAATTCACCTAAAAAATAAGTGAATAATTTCTCTCACACCAACAATTTGAACGATTCTATTTTTTTTATCATTTGAATCTTTTTGGATTCACGAGTTGGGTTCCACCTTTCATCTTGTGATGTGCTTGTTGTCCTTCAAGATCTACTTGTCACTACTAACTCTACTACTTTCTCAACCTAACTTATCACGACCACACCCGTTGACTAATTTGATGGTTTTTTTATACCTTGATCATATTCTCCATTGTTCGTGGATGAAGCTTTCACATAAAATATTTCTTCCATTACATGAGAGCTCCTAGGTTACTTTCAAGACACAAAAGAGTCACAACATGCTCAATAAATATCTCCTTGGGCCTAATCTTTCTCACTATTTTAAGGGAGTTTTTTATGGGAAGAAGTTGTATGTATCCATAGTCTTGATCATCTTCCCACAAAGCACAATTACCAAAATAATATTGATTATTAATGTGAATATAAATTTATTCACCCTATGAACAAATTCTACATATACATGGTGGATGCTCTTATCAACAACATAATCTTTCACATTAACAAACCCCTGTTTAGGGCTCACATTTGGAGGAAAATCGATGTTGGATCAATTATCTAGAGAAATGGAAGTACATGCATTCTAGACCTCTGGCCCTTTACGACCTATATGATGCAAATCAAGAAGCCTCATATTTTATTAACTTTTCCATTGCTATGTAAAATACTAACCATGTACTACGTTATGAATCCTTCAATATTAGAGTGGACATCATGTTTGGATTCTCAAGGTCGAACTAGAGAACAACTAAATTGGATATGATATCATTATCTAAAGTAATTAATACTAATCAGAGATCTTGAGCTTTCAATGGTTACAATCACGTCCAAAATAGATGTCCAACAAAGCATCAATATCTTAACATGCATGCCAACTTCCTGGATATCTTTTGAAGCAATTAGATGTAGTGCAATGTCACAAATGGGATGGATTGCTAATCTCACCACATACCCATGTTGGTGTCCCTTTTGCTTCCCCTTTTCAATGTGATTCTTTTTATAACAATTACAAAAAAGTAAAATAATGTTGAAATAAACTATAGACAAAACTAAAAATTGCAACCAAGACAATTAAATAAATGACGATTTTAAGAAATTTTTGCAACAACATGTTCATATTATATTAACCTATCGGCCAAACAATAGGCCTCTTAATCTGTATTCTATCATTGTAAGCGTCTTTCACCCTTTTACCTTCTTTACAAAATCATGGCACACGCAGTTCGTGTTTCACTTATTTACCTTTTTAGAGTCATGGGAGTCGTGGCATCCCTGATTTCACCAAGTTACTCAAGATATTTATGATATATATCTGTCATGTTGCGTTATACATCTATCCTGAATTTGTTGTTAGTCCTTGGATATATTGAACTGCTAATTTTAATATTCAACAGTTCTAATAAAGGCCACTAATCTTTATTTCCATACTGTACAAGTATCATTCAACCATAGAAATATTAACACCAAATTAATGGAACATACATTAAAATGATGGCATAAAGCATGGATCCTGTCACCCCGCACACGCAACTGACTTAATGTATTATTAAAAAGTATTGCATAAAAAATAGGAATGTAAGGAGGAAAATAAAATATATATAAATAATAGGGATGCGTTCCTTATTTTAACTGGCAGACTCAAAGTTCGTGATGTATTGGCACATTCCATTTTCAGCTATTCTAATCATGCATATACACATTTGGTGAATGTAGATTAAACATTCAGGTTAGCCTTAGGTGGAGTGGAATTAGTGATTGTAATCTCTCCATCGAGGGTGCTCACCACAGTAGCTCCTTGCTTACCCACCTGAAAAGGCAGAATCCAAGTCTTGGTGTCAGTTGTTATGCATCAAATAAAAGCTCCATCAAGGCTTCACACAAAGCCTTTATTATGTATCTTATATGGAATCAAAGTAGCAGATACATGTTCAAGGTATTGAAAAGAAGGATGCAATTGATAAGATACTCATGTTAAAATTCAAACCTCCAATCAAGAAGAGTGCTTCACAAATGTAGTTTTCAGAATAATCAACAAATACGGTTACAAGATACACATTGCAGCAATAGAGACAATGTATGGAGGTTACCTATAACATATATCAGAAAACATCATTCATTCCTTAAATTGAGTAACATTTATACATGATTGAATCCTTGCAACAAATCTAGGAAAGAGGTTCTCAAATTCTCGCAATAAGTGATATAGCTTTAGCCACTCACTAAGGGAGAAAGAAGCCCCTTGATTAAAAGGGAAAGATCTTGTAAGAAAAACATGTTTGTAGATTTGATGAAAAATAGAGTTTCTCAACTGAAGATGAAATCAAAATCCACAAGTAGATCATAGCAAGTTAATGAAATGACAAATAAAGTTGATGTTGTTTTTATCTTACAAGAATACAATTTTTAGAACCAAGAGTGTGCTCGTAAAGGTGTGAAAAATATCCATACTATTATTAGAGGTACAAATTCTTAGCTTAGAAAAGTAAAGGAAGCTCATTCTCAGAAAATAACAAAAGGAATCAACTTTGAAGGCTATTAATATAGCAATTTCAGTAGAGCCTCCGCTTTTCCCTTAAGTGATAAAATAATCTACTCTACAGAGAGTTAGCCTTTTATAGTACCAGATGAAGCAAGAATTTGCAAGAGG
The DNA here is from genome assembly GCA_019776745.2 of Taxus chinensis. Classification (NCBI taxonomy): domain Eukaryota; kingdom Viridiplantae; phylum Streptophyta; class Pinopsida; order Cupressales; family Taxaceae; genus Taxus; species Taxus chinensis. The sequence continues at coordinate 213,519,553 of CM034155.1, forward strand.
GATTCAACTATTTAAATAGCTAGTAGGTGTTTGAGACTGAAAAATTTCAATGTGATACCAGATTCAATACGTTCACTTCCCAAACTCAAAAAATAATGCTAAAAGTACAAATCAAGCAATGATGAAATGCAAGGCTACAGGTCAACATATCTAAGATAAATATGCCCAATCATTATGTATTGTATGAGTCAAAAAGTGATCCAATTTTGTCCATGCCCGTGATTAAGGCTTTGGAGCCTTTGTATACATTTAAGAGGTTAAGCTAATTATACCAAATGTGTATTAGAAAAGTCAAGGGGGTAAATAATTGCACCTTGTATGATTAGCCAATAACCAAAAATAAATCTTGTAATGCTAAAAATAATTTTTTGAGATAAGATAAAGCTGGCTTTACCTTATAATCTCTAAAAATATCTTAACTGATGCTAAATAGTCATACACATACCTTTTTCCATACAAAAGGAAGATTAGAAAATAAATATTTATTCTTTTGCAAGAATAAAGATGAAAATTTATTATTGTTAATCAAAATTGTGCAAAGGAGGTTGACTCAAACTGTTGTTGAAGTTTCTTTTCCTTTTCCGCATCACAACTAGCTTTGGATTTGTCCCCAAATAGTTCAATTGATATTGTAAACTGAAAGTGTTGAGCACTTCCGCTCCACTTCTTCTTCTCATCTTTTCTCACATTTTCTTATATTTACTAGTACTTTCCAAGCACTAAGGGGGATTGAATTGTTGTAAGAAACCCTTGATTAAAAGGGAAAGATATTGTAAGAAAAACATATTTGTAGATTTGCCGTAAATTAGAGTTTCTCAACTGAAGATGAAATCAAAATCCACAAGTAGATCATGGTAAGTTAATGAAATGAAAAATAAAGTTGATGTTGTTTTTATCTTACAAGAATACAATTTTCAAAACCAAGAGTGTGTTTGTAAAGGTGAGAAAAATATCCATACTATTATTAGAGGTACAAATTCTTAGCTTAGAAAAGTAAAGGAAGCTCATTCTCAGAAAATAACAAAAAGAATCAACTTTGAAGGCTATTAATATAGTAGTTTCGGTAGAGCCTCCAATTTTCCCTTAAGTGATAAAATAATTTACTCTATAGAGAGTTAGCGTTTTATAGTACCAGATGAAGCAAGAACTTGCAAGAGGGATTTAAATATTTAAATAGCTAGCAGGTGTTTGAGATTGAAAAATTTCAATGTGATACCAGATTCAATGCGTTCACTTTCCCAACTCAAAAAATAATGCTGACAGTACAAATCAGGCAATGATGAAATGCAAGGCTATAGGTCAACATATCTAAGATAAATATAACCAACCATTATGTATTGCATGAGTCAAAAAGTGAGCCAATTTTGTCCTTGTCCGTGATTAAGGCCTTTGGAGCCTTTGTATCCATTTAAGAGGTTAAGCTAATTATACCAAATGTGTATTAGAAAAGTCAAGGGGATAAATAGTTGCACCTTTGTATGATTAGCCAATCACAAAAAATAAATCATGTAATGCTAAAAATAACTTTTTGAGATAAGACAAAGCTAGCTTCACCTTATAATCTCTAAAAATATCTTAACTGATGCTAAATAGTCATACACATACCTTATTCCATACAAAAGGAAGATTAGAAAATAAATATTTATTCTTTTACAAGGATAAAGATGAAAATTTATTATTGTTAATCAAAATTGTGCAAAGGAGGTCGACTCAAATTGTTGTTGAAGTTTCTTTTCCTTTTCCACATCACAACTAGCTTTGGATTTGTCTCCAAATAGTTCAACTGATATTGTAAACTGAAAGTGTTGAGCACTTCAACTCCAATTCTTCTCATCTTTTCTCAAATTTTCTTATATTTACTAGTAATTTTTAAGCACTAAGGGGGACTGAATTTTTGTAAGAAACCCTTGATTAAAAGGGAAAGATCTTGTAAGAAAAGCATGTTTGTAGATTTGATGAAAAATAGAGTTTCTCAACTAAAGATGAAAACAAAATCCACAAGTAGATCATAGCAAGTTAATGAAATGACAAATAAAGTTGATGTCATTTTTATCTTACAAGAATACAATTTTTAGAACTAATAGTGTGCTCGTAAAGGTGAGAAAAATATCCGTACTATTATTAGAGGTACAAATTCTTAGATTAGAAAAGTAAAGGAAGCTCATTCTCAAGAAATAACAAAAGGAACCAACTTTGAAGGCTATTAATATAGCAGTTTTTGTAGAGCCTCAATTTTCCCTTAAGTGATAAAATTATCTACTCTACAGAGAGTTAGCCTTTAATAGTACCAAATGAAACAAGAATTTGCAAGAGGGATTAAACTATTTAAATAGCTAGTAGGCGTTTGAGACTGAAAAATTTCAATGTGATACCATATTTAATGCGTTCACTTCCCCAACTCAAAAAATAATGCATAAATTACAAATCAGGAAATGATGAAATGCAAGGCTACATGTCAACAGATCTAAGATAAATATGCCCAATCATTATGTATTGCATGAGTCAAAAAGTGATCCAATTTTGTCCATGCCCGTGATTAAGGCCTTTGGAGCCTTTGTATACATTTTAGAGGTTAAGCTAATTATACCAAATGTGTATTAGAAAATTCAAGGTGGTAAATAATTGCACCTTTGTATGATTAGCTAATCACCAAAAAAAAATCATGTAATGCTAAAAATAACTTTTTGAGATAAGACAAAGATGGCTTTACCTTGTAATCTCTAAAAATACCTTAACTAATGTTAAATGGACATACACATACCTTATTCCATACAAAAGGAAGATTAAAAAATAAATATTTATTCTTTTGCAAGGATAAAGATGAAAAATTAATAGTGTTAATCAAAAGTGTGCAAAGGAGTTCGACTCAAACTGTTGTTGAAGTATCTTTTCCTTTTCCACATCAGAACTAGCTTTGGATTTGTCTCCAAATAGTTCAAATGATGTTGTAAAATGAAAGTGTTGAGCACTTCTGCTCCACTTCTTCATCTCATATTTTCTCACATTTTCTTATATTTACTAGAACTTTTCAAGCACTAGGGGGGATTCAATTTTTGTCAGAAATTGCTGCAGAAATTTTTTAGCAAGTGCCTTACTCATAATAAAGTGTTCTTCCTTTCCTAATTTTCTTTGCAATCTTGTGCACTAACATGTTTTATTCTCATTATATTTATCCTTGAATTTGTTAATCTAGTTACTTATGTTATTTTTCTCCATTGCAAGAAATAGTGTTTTCTATGTCTTTTTAGTGTGCATCCAAACTGAAACTGCGTTTTGTGAGCCATCCTTTCACAGATTTCTATTATTTTTCCTTAAAATTTCACTCAAATTCCTTTGGTCCATGAAAAAAAATTGTTTTTCTTTTCAGTTTGTGCACACTCTTATTTTAAACAATCTCAAAAACTTATGGTGTATCACCTTTTTTTCCAAGTTTCATTAGAACCGTCACCTCAGTGAAAACTAGTGATTGGAATCTCTCCATCGAGGGTGCTCACCATAGTAGCACCTTTCTTACCCGCCTGAAAAGGTAGAATCCAGGTTCGTGTGTCAGTTGTTATGCTTCAAATAAAAGCTCCATCAAGGCTTCACACAAAGCCTTTATTATGTATCTTATATGGAATCAAAGTAGAAGATACATGTTCAAGGTATTGAAAAGAAGGATGCAATTGATAAGATACTCATGTTAAAATTCAAACCTCCAATCAAGAATGATTGCAAATGTAGTTTTCAGAACGATCAACAAATACGATTACAAGATACAAATTGCAGCAATAGAGACAATGTATGGAGGTTACCTATAGCATATTTAAGAAAACATAATGCATTCCCCAACTTGAGTAATGTTTATACATGATTGAATTTTTGCAGCAAATCTAGAAAAGAGGTTCTCAAATTCTCGCAATAAGTGATATAGCTTTAGCCACTCAGTAAGGGAGAAAGAAGCCTCTTGACTAAAAGGGAAAGATCTTGTAAGAAAAACATGTTTGTAGATTTGATGAAAAATAGATTTCTCAACTAAAGATGAAATCAAAATCCAAGAGTAGATCATAGCAAGTTAATGAAATGACAAATAAAGTTGATGTCATTTTTATCTTACAAGAATACAATTTTCAGAACTAAGAGTTTGCTCGTAAAGGTGAGAAAAATATCCGTACTATTATTAGAGGTACAAATTATTAGCTTAGAACAGTAAAGGAAGCTCATTCTCAAGAAATAACAAAAGGAACCAATTTTCAAGGTTATTAATATAGCAATGTTAGTAAAGCCTCCAATTTTCCCATAAGTGATCAAATAATCTATTCTACAGAGAGTTAGCCTTTTATAGTACTAGATGAAGCAAGATTTTGCTAGAGGGCTTCAACTATTTAAATAGCTAGCAGGTGCTTGAGACTGAAAAAGTTAAATGTGATACTAGATTCAATGTGTTCACTTCCCCAACTCAAAAAACATTGTTGAAATTACAAATCAGGAAATGATGAAATGCAAGGCTACATGTCAAAAAAATCTAAGATAAATATGCCCAATCATTATGTATTGCATAATTCAAAAAGTGAGCCAATTTTGTCCATGCCCGTGATTAAGGCCTTTGAAGCCTTTGTATACATTTAAGAGGTTAAGCTAATTATACCAAATGTGTATTAGAAAAGTCAAGGGGGTAAATAATTGCACCTTTGTATGATTAGCCAATCACCAAAAACAAATCATGTAATGCTAAAAATAACTTTTTGAGATAAGACAAAGCTGGCTTTACCTTGTAATCTCTAAAAATATCTTAACTGATGCTAAATGATCATACACATACCTTATTCCATACAAAAGGAAGATTAGAAAATAAATATTTATTATTTTGAAAGGATAAAGATGAAAAATTTATATTGTTAATCAAAAGTGTGCAAAGGAGTTCAACTCAAACTATTGTTGAAGTTTCTTTTCCTTTTCCGCATCAGAACTAGCTTTGGATTTGTCTTCAATTAGTTCAACTGATGTTGTAAACTGAAAGTGTTGAGCACTTCAGCTCCACTTCTTCTTCTCATATTTTCTCACATTTTCTTATATTTACTAGAAAATTTCAAGCACTAAGGGGGATTCAATTTTTGTAAGAAATTGCTGCAATAATTGTTTAGCAAGTTCCCTACTCATAATAAAGTGTTCTTCCTTTCCTAATTTTCTTTCCAATCTTGTGCACTAACATGGTTTATTCTCATGATATTTATCCTTGAATTTGTTAATCTAGTTACTTATGTTATTTTTCTCCATTGCAAGAAATAGTGTTTTCTATGTCTTTTTAGTGTGCATCCAAACTGAAACTGTGTTTATTGAGCCGTCCTTTCACAGATTTCTATTATTTTTCCTTAAACTATCACTCAAATCCCTTTGGTCCATGAAAAAAAATGTTTTTTTTTTCAGTTTTTGCACACTCTTATTTTTAAAAGTATCAAAAATTTATGGCGTATCACACATTTTTCCAAGTTTCATTAGAACCCTCACCTCAGTGAAAAATAGTGATTGTAATCTCTCCATCGATGGTGCTCACCACAGTAGCGCCTTGCTTACCCACCTGAAAAGGCAGAATCCAAGTCTTGGTATCAGTTGTTATGCATCAAATAAAAGCTCCATCAAGGCTTCATATAAAGCCTTTATTATGTATCTTATATGGAATCAAAGTAGCAGATACATGTTCAAGGTATTGAAAAGAAGGATGTAATTGATAAGATACTCATGTTAAAATTCAAACCTCCAATCAAGAATGATCGCAAATGTAGTTTTCAGAATGATCAACAAATATGGTTACAAGATACAAATTGCATCAATAGAGACAATGTATGGAGGTTACCTATAACATCTTTAAGAAAACATAATTCATTCCCCAACTTGAGTAGCGTTTATACATGATTGAATTCTTCCTGCAAATCTTGAAAAGAGGTTATCAAATTCTCACAATAAGTGATATAGCTATAGCAAGGGAGAAAGAAGCCTCTTGATTAAAAGGGAAAGATCTTGTAAGAAAAACATGTTTGTAGATTTAATGAAAAATAGAGTTCTCAACTGAAGATGAAATCAAAATCCACAAGTAGATCATAGCAAGTTAATGAAATGACAAATAAAGTTGATGTCATTTTTATCTTACAAGAATACAATTTTCAGAACTAAGAGTGTGCTTGTAAAGATGAGAAAAATATCTGTACTATTATTAGAGGTACAAATTCTTAGCTTAGAACAGTAAAGATAGCTCATTCTCAAGAAATAACAAAAGGAACCAAATTTTTAGCCTATTAATATAGCAATGTTGGTAGAGTCTCCAATTTTCCCTTAAGTGATCAAATAATCTATTCTACAAAGGGTTAACCTTTTATAGTACTAGATGAAGCAAGATTTTGCTAGAGGGATTCAACTATTTAAATAGCTAGCAGGTGTTTGAGACTAAAAAAGTTCAATGTGATACCAAATTCAATGCGTTCACTTCCCCAACTCAAAAAACACTGCTGATAGTATAAATTAGGCAATGATGAAATGCAAGGCTACATGTCAACAGATCTAAGATAAACATGCCCAATCATTATGTATTGCATGATTCAAAAAGTGAGCCAATTTTGTCCATGCCCGTGATTAAGGCCTAGGTTGTGGAGCTGAATTGCTTCAAAGATTGCATGTTTTACATGTTACTGGTTCTGACAGTAACCGGCGTCGGTCAAGGTGTAACCATCATCGGTCAAGGTGTAACTGGCGCTGGTCAGTCCAGGTCAGGAAAAGTAATCTGCGTCGGGTCAGGGTTAACTGACGTCGGTTACCTGTGTGAGAAATTTTAAATTAACTCTCAGGAATTAAATCTATTTTTAGCATTAAAGTAGATTTATTGGATGTAATTGCATGGCTAAGTGCCCTAAGTTTATATACAACTATATAAGCATAAAAGCTAGGGTTTAGAAGTAGAATTAAGAGAAGGATTGAATTAGATCCTTAATTCTCCTAGATTGAGAGGATGAAGACAAAGAAGAAGAAGAAGAGAAAGAAAGAACAGGTTACATGAAGACAAAGTCTCCATGAAAGGAGCTGGACAGAAGGAAATAACAGGTACATCTGAATGGTGAGAAGAGGGTAACATCTTCTACTGTATTTTCTTTGTATAGTTATTATCTCATTGTAATGGCTTGCATAGTATGCAAAGCACATAGAGTTTCTTCTTGTAGATCCACATGTTGGTGAGATCTTGTATTATAGATCATGATGTAGATCATGTAGATCTTCTTATATTGTAGATCCATGAGATCATATTGTATTGTTGATCCATGTAGATCTAGATATTGTAGAGGAGGTTGTCTTCATGTTTGCACAGGTTATGCATGCAGTGATGGAGAGACATACTTACTTCTTGGTGCACAGTCATAGTTGCACATTGGTAGACCCATGCAAGAGGTCTTGTTGCAGATCCACAGAGAACTTGGTAGCAGTTCAGAGATGTAGTAGTTCCTGGTTATGTGAGATCTGTTGGTGGTGTTTGGAGGCACAGTTGTAGTGCACTCATGGAGATCTGTTTAGAGATCTGGAGGAGAGGAGATACTCTTGGAGAGATGCATTATACTCTTGTATTGAAGAGTTGGTTTGTACTCTTGTTGTATTATATATATGAGATCTCTATCTTTGGTGGACGTAGCCCACATTGGGTGAACCATGGTACATGTTGTGTTATGTGTGTGTACTTTGTTTTGATTTGGATTATTCTAGTTTATACTTCCACTGCTGTAGATTTTGGGGAATTGTTTAGATTCTGTGTGCATGATTTTGTTTGTTATTAAATCATAGCACTATTCCGCAGTCCCGAATTCCCAACAACTGGTATCAGAGCTTGGTTATCTTGGTTAGCAAGGAGAGCTTGGTTATTTCAAAAAAAAAAATTGCTTCAGTTTTGTTAGTGGTTTGACTGACAGGTGTATGAGAGCAGGGTTTTTTTTCTTGATGAGAAGATCACGGGAAGAGATTAAATCTCAAGTGGGAGCTGGAAGAGTAAGGTTGCTAGGAAATTACAGTGACCGGCATCGGTTAAGTGGCAACCAGACGTGGCAGGGTGACCGTGGTCGGTTACAGGGTAACCGTGGTTGGTTACAGGGTGACCATGGTCGGTTACTAGGAAGCCTAGTTTTAAATAGAAAATCACAGATCTAAAGAATTGAGAAGATGCATGGAATGTATCTTGTTTGCTGAGGTGTCCCTGGTTCTTAGAGGCACAAGCATGTTGGTCAGATTGCAGATCCGGTTATTGAGGTATGGTTTTATCTTGGTATTGCAGTGCTTATATTATTTTGGTTGCACATGCATGTTTGGGATTACAGATCTAGATCTGAGAATGAGAAAATGAGCAGTTATGCATACTTTTGGTGTAGTTAGATGCATGGGATTCATAAGAGAAGATGAATACAGTAGCATAGAATGAAGACGGGGTTTCCATCAGAGAAACATGTTCTTCAGTTGAAGATGTGGTTGAGTATCTTGGTGCTGGTAAGGTGATGTATTTCATCTTGGTGCAGTTTTATTGCATGTATTATTGTTGTTAAGTTTTTGTGCAAGATTTGGGTGCTTCTTGAAATGACTAGCTCAACACAACTATCGGCTTTGGTCGGAGTAGGCACCTGGTTTGGTGACCTATGCCAATTTTTGGCATTGTGTTAGTTCCAGCAGCACTGATGTCGGTCAGGGAATTGACATCGGTCACAGAGGGTAACCAGTACTGGTCAGCAAACCATAGTCGGTCTTTGTGACAATGAGTTTGCACATGGTTTCTTACAGTAGAAGAGGGCATGGATGGTTCAGTGTCCTATTTTGGAGGATCATGTTTCTTGCACATGTGTATAGGCAGAAATAATGTAGATCACTTCAATGTTTGGATCAGAAAAGGGACGGAGTTGGCTTGGTTAGTCCAGTGAGACTTTGGGTCAGGTATCTCTATATGGTTCATGTTTTATTTCTTTTTTTGGAGCAACTGATATTATGTTTGGATAGTGTGCACAGATTTACACCATGTTTTTGGTGTTGTTTGACTTTTATTTCCCGGTTGTGTGGAATCTTGAGGACAAGGATATCTAGTCTAAGGATGAGATCCTCAATGAAAATTCATGGTTAGACACAGTTGCAGGTAACAAAAGATGTTGAGTACATAGGATGAAAAGAAGTTGATTCACCTACTTCACAAGAAGTCCAAACTTCTGTGATGTAGGAGTATTCTTTGATAAGAAGGGAATCAATTTATATTTTCTTTCATCTGGTTTTATTTCTCACTGACATATTAGCTTTTGAGCTTGGTGTTAGAGGCAGTGCAGGGGATTTCGTGTTCAGTGGGAGCAAGCCATGGTTGTTGGCATTGCAGGATTGGATACATGATGCACATGTAGAGTGAGAGGAGATTGCTACTATTCAGAGTGGCAGAGGCACTAGTTGGTTTTGGAGGGAAGTCATAGATTTACAGGTATATTGAGTTTATTGCTTTGTGATGTCACTTCTGGTTTATTTTGTGGTGCCTTGATATCCCTATGGGATTACAGTTGATGGTTAGATTCAGCTAGGTGAAGATGATAGAGAAATTTTAAAGAGTTTGAAGGGTTAAAAGGAGAAAATATGCTAGTTACAGAGACTAGTGTCGGTTAGGATTAACCATGGTCGGTCATCTAGTAACCATGGTTGGTTAGGAATTGACCGGTGTCAGCAGGGGAAACCGTGGTCAGTTTGGTTACAGGTTTGACATTATTGTATATTTACCATTTTTAGATGGTGCCCTTGTTTTGCTTTCATCTTGGTTTGGTTTGTGTAGTATGTTGATGACATGTTTGTTGGTATTTGCACTTGGTATTAGTTGCATGGTTTAGCATGGTTGTTTTTTTATTGACATTGATGAGCACAGGATTCATATATTGCTTTGGAATTAGTCGGTGAGAGACTTGGTGCTTCTGGAGAGCCTGATGATATGGATGGATGTATAGGTGAGTTTATACATGTGGATAGATTCAATTTTGTGAGTCTATGATGATGCAGATGTTTGATTTGCACATGGATGCCTATGAGCATGGTTCAGTTGCCTTGAGCATGAGTAGGGGATGTTTGTATTTCCTCTTGATTACTATGTTACTCCTTGATAGGTATGTTATCTATAGATGAATGTCTTGGACATGCTAGTTGTTTATGCAGGGTTGGATTTGTAGATTGCAGTGTTTGGATTTCTTTGAGTTATGCAGGTGTTTGTGGATTGATCACCCACTATTGCATGTAGAACTCATTCAGGGTTGTTTTTACCTGGGATCTTGTTTTGCTTTCACATATTCTAGTTTGACTTGTCTTTGGACAGTTGCATTGGTGGTTGCATGGAGACATGGATAGATGGATGGAGAACATGGTTGGTTTTATAGGTATGGCTATGGTTGCAGTTTGAAGCTCCAGTACTTCAGTTTGAGTGGGAGCTCTTGCAGGTGTGTTAGTCATGATGGCTTGGCTGCATTAGAGGCTTGGTGTTATGATTCAGTGGAAGCTTGTTGTATGGATAGCTCGATTATCACAGATCAGATGTAGCTTTGTGGTGGTTTGGTAAGTCATGTTTTTATCTTCTTGGTTTGAGAAGATGGTTTGATCTTCCTAGTTTATTTTTAAGAGAATTGTTAAAGGAATGAGTAGATGGTCTTCAAAGTGTGTAGAGGGTGATGTGATGTACAGGTACAGGTACAAAGGTTCAGCAATTTATCTCCAAGTGGGAGATTGTTAGGTTGTGGAGATAATTAGCTTCAAAGATTGCATGTTTTACATGTTGATTGGTTCTGACAGTAACCGTCATCAGTTAGGAGGGTAACCGACATCGGTCACTAGGTGAAAATGACTGGTCATCGGTCAGGAAAAGGAATCCGCATCGGTTAAGGCTAACCAACACTCGGTTACCTGTGTGAGAGTGTTTTAATTAACTCTCAGGAATTAAATCTATTTTTAGCATTAAAGTAGATTTATTGGATGTAATTGCATGGTAAAGTGCCCTAAGTTTATATACGACTATATAAGCATGAAAGCTAGGGTTTAGAAGAAGAATTAAGAGAAGATTGAATTAGATCCTTGATTCTCCTAGATTAAGAGGATGAAGAAAGAAGAAGAAGAAGAGAAAGAAAGAACAGGTTACATGAAGACAGAGTCTCCATGGAAAGGAGATGGACAGAAGGAAATAACAGGTACATCTGAATGGTGAGAAGAGGGTAACATCTTCTACTGTATTTTCTTTGTATAGTTATTGTCTCATTGTAATGGCTTGCATAGTATGTAAAGCACATAGAGTTTCTTCTTGTAGATCCACATGTTGGTGAGATCTTGTATTATAGATCTATGTAGATCTAGTCTTGTATTGTAGATCCATGAGATCATATTGTATTGTTGATCCATGTAGATCTAGATATTGTAGAGGAGGTTGTCTTCATGTTTGCACAGGTTATGCATGCAGTGATGGAGAGACATACTTACTTCTTGGTGCACAATCATGGTTGCACATTGGTAGACCCATGTAAGAGGTCTTGTTGCAGATCCACAGAGAACTTGGTAGTAGTTCAGAGATGCAGTAGTTCCTGGTTATGTGAGATCTGTTGGTGGTGTTTGGAGGCACAGTTGTAGTGCACTCATGGAGATCCATTTAGAGATATGGAGGAGAGGAGATACTCTTGGAGAGATGCATTATACTCTTGTATTGAAGAGTTGGTTTGTACTCTTGTTGTATTATATATATGAGATCTCTATCTTTGGTGGATGTAGCCCACATTGGGTGAACCATGGTACATGTTGTGTTATGTGTGTGTACTTTGTTTTGATTTGGATTATTCTAGTTTATACTTCCACTATTATAGATTTTGGGGAATTGTTTAGATCCTGTGTGCATGATTTTTTTGTTATTAAATCATAGCACTATTCCTGCAGTCCCAAATTCCCAACAACTAGTATCAAAGCTTGGTTAGCTTGGTTAGAACAAGGTGCAAGCTTGGTTATTTTTCTTCAGTTTTGTTAGTGGTTTGACTGACATGTATGAGAGAAGGGTTTGTTTTTCCTGATGAGAAGATCACAGGAAGAGATTCAATCTCAAGTGGGAGCTGGAAGAGTAAGGTTGCTGGAAATTATAGTGACCGGCATCAGTTAAGTGGCAACCAACATCGACAGGGTGACCATGGTCAGTTACAGGGTAATCATGGTTGGTTACAGGGTGACCGTGGTTGGTTACTGGGAAACCTAATTTTAAACAGAAAATCACAAATTTGAAGAATTGAAAGATGCATGGAATGTATCTTGTTTTTGAGGTGTCCCTGGTTCTTGGAGGCACAAGCATGTTGGTCAGATTGCAGATCCGGTTATTGAGGTATGGTTTTATCTTGGTATTACAGTGCTTATATTATTTTGGTTGCACATGCATGTTTGGGATTGCAGATCTAGATCTGAGAATGAGAGAAAAGGAGCAGTTATGCATCCTTTGGTGTAGTTAGATGCATGGGATTCATTAGAGAAGCTGAATACAGTAGCACAGAATGAAGATGGGGTTTCCATCAGAGAAACATGTTCTTCAGTTGAAGATGTGGTTGAGTATCTTGGTGCTGGTAAGGTGATGTATTTCATCTTGGTACAGTTTTATTGCATGTATTATTGTTGTTAAGTTTTTGTGTAAGATTTGGGTGCTTCTTGAAATGACTGGCTCAACACAACTATCGGATTTGGTCGGAGTAGGCACCTGGTTTGGTGACCTATGCCAATTTTTGGTGTTGTGTTAGTTCTATCAGCACCGATTTCGGTCAAGGGAACTGACATTGGTCACAGAGGGTAACCGGTATGGTCAACAAACCATAGTTGATCTCTGTGACAACGAGTTTGCACATGGTTTCTTACAGTAGAAGAGGGCATGGATGGTTCAGTGTCCTGTTTTGGAGGATCAAGTTTCTGGCACAGTGTGTATAGCAGAAAAATGTTGTAGATCACTTCAATGTTTGGATCAGAAAGAGGACGGAGTTGGCTTGGTTAGTCCAGTGAGACTTTGGGTCAGGTATCTCTATATGGTTCATGTTTTATTTCTTTTGTTTGGAGAAGCTGATATTATGTTTGGATAGTGTGCACAGATTTACACCATGTTTTTGGTGTTGTTTGACTTTTATTTCCCGGTTGTGTGGAATCTTGAGGACAAGGATATCTAGTCTAAGGATGAGATCCTCAATGAAAATTCATGGTTAGACACAGTTGCAAGTAACAAAAGATGTTGAGTACACAAGGATGAAAAGAAGTTGATTCACCTACTTCACAAGAAGTCCAAACTTCTGTGATGTAGGAGTATTCTTTGATAAGAAGGGAAACATTTTATATTTTCTTTCATTTGGTTTTATTTATTGCTGACATATTTGAGCTTGGTGATAGAGGCAGTGCAGGGGATATCATGTTTATTAGGAGCAAGCCATGGTTGTTGGCATTGCAGGATTGGATACATGATGCACATGCAGAGTGAGAGGAGATTGCTACTATTCAGAGTGGCAGAGGCACTAGTTGGTTTTGGAGGGAAGTCATAGATTTGTAGGTATATTGAGTTTATTACTTTGTGATGTCACTTCTGGTTTATTTTTTGGTTCCTAGATATCCCTATGGGATTATAGTTGATGGTTAGATTCAGCTGGGTGAAGATGATAGAGCAATTTTTAAGAGTTTTAAGGGTTAAAAGAGAAAATATGCTAGTTACAGAGACTGGTGTCAGTTAGGATGAACCGTGGTCGGTCATCTAGTAACCGTGGTTGGTTAGGAAGTGACCGGTGTTGGCAAGGGAAACCGTGGTCAGTTTGGTCACAGGTTTGACAACAGTGTTTATTTACCATTTTTAGATGGTGCCCTTGTTTTGCTTTCATCTTGGTTTGGTTTGTGCAGTATGTTGATGACATGTTTGCTGGTATTTACACTTGGTATTAGTTGCATGGTTTAACATGGTTGTTTGTTATTGACATTGATGAGCACATGATTCATATATTGCTTTGGAGTTAGTCGGTGAGAGACTTGGCGCTTCTGGAGAGCCTGATGATATGGATGGATGTATAGGTGAGTTTATACATGTGGATAGATTCAATTTTGTGAGTCTATGATGATGCAGATGTTTGATTTGCACATGGATGCCTATGAGCACAGTTTAGTTTCCTTGAGCATGAGTAGGGGATGTTTGTATTTCCTCTTGATTACTATGTTACTCCTTGATAGGTATGTTATCTACAGATGAATGTCTTGGACATGCTAGTTGTTTATGCAGGGTTGGATTTGTAGATTGTAGTGTTTGGATTTCTTTGAGTTATGCAGGTGTTTGTGGATTGATCACCCACTGTTGCATGTAGAACTCATTCAGGGCTGTTTTTACCCAGGATCTTGTTTTTCTTTCACATATTCCAGTTTGACTTGTCTTTGGATAGTTGCATTGGTGGTTACATGGAGACATGGATAGATGGATGGAGAACATGGTTGGTTTTACAGGTATGGCTATGGTTGCAGTTGAAGCTCAGTACTTCAGTTTGAGTGGGAGCTCTTACAGGTGTGTTAGTCATGATGGCTTGGTTGCATGAGAGGCTTGGTGTTATGATTCAGTGGGAGCTTGATGTATGGATAGCTCGATTATCATGAATCAGTTGTAGCTTCGTGGTGGTTTGGTAAGTCATGTTTTTATCTTCTTGGTTTGAGAAGATGGTTTGATCTTCCTAGTTTTTATTTTTAAGAGAATTGTTGAAGGAAAGAATAGATGGTCTTCATGGTGTGTAGAGGATGGTGATGTACAGGTACAGGTACAAAGGTTCAGCAATTTATCTCCAAGTGGGAGATTGTTAGGTTGTGGAGATAAATATCTTCAAAGAAGCATGTTTTACATGTTTGGTTCTGACACAGTAACCGTCATCGGTTAGGGTGTAACCGGCATCAGTCAGGTCATGAAAAGTAACCAGTGCTGGGTCAGGTCTAACTGAACGTCGGTTAGTCCAGGAAAAAGTAATCCGTCATCGGGTCAAGGCTAACCGGCACATCGATTGGTTACTTGTGTGAGAATGTTTTAATTAACTCTCGGGAATTAGATCTATTTTTAGCACCAAAGTAGATCTATTGATTGTAATTGCATGGCTAAGTTCCCTAAGTTTATATATGACTATATAAGCATGAAAGCTAGGGTTTAGAAGTAGAATTAAGAGAAGGATTGAATTAGATCCTTGATTCTCCTAGATTGAGAGGATGAAGACAGAAGAAGAAGAAGAAGAGAAAGAAAGAACAGGTTACATGAAGACAAAGTCTCCATGGAAAGGAGATGGACAGAAGGAAATAACAGGTACATCTGAATGGTGAGAAGAGGGTAACATCTTCTACTGTATTTCCTTTGTATAGTTATTGTCTCATTGTAATGGCTTGCATAGTATGTAAAGCACATAGAGTTTCTTCTTGTAGATCCACATGTTGGTGAGATCTTGTATTATAGATCTATGTAGATCTAGTCTTGTGTTGTAGATCCATGAGATCATAGATGTATATTGTATTTGATCCATGTAGATCTAGATATTGTAGAGGAGGTTGTCTTCATGTTTGCACAGGTTATGCAGTGATGGAGAGACATACTTACTTCTTGGTGCACAGTCATAGTTGCACATTGGTAGACCCATGCAAGAGGTCTTGTTTGCAGATCCACAGAGAACTTGGTAGCAGTTCAGAGATGCAGTAGTTCCTGGTTATGTGAGATCTGTTGGTGGTGTTTGGAGGCACAGTTGTAGTGCACTCATGGAGATCCGTTTAGAGATCTGGAGGAGAGGAGATACTCTTGGAGAGATGCATTATACTCTTGTATTGAAGAGTTGGTTTGTACTCTTGTTGTATTATATATATGAGATCTCTATCTTTGGTGGACGTAGCCCACATTGGGTGAACCACAGTACATGTTGTGTTATGTGTGTGTATTTTGTTTTGATTTGGATTATTCTAGTTTATACTTCCACTGCTGTAGATTTTGGGGAATTGTTTAGATAATGTGTGCATGATTTTTTTTGTTATTAAATCATAGCACTATTCCGCAGTCCCAAATTCCCAAATACTAGTATCAGAGCTTGGTTAGCTTGGTTATTTCATAGAAAGGTTTTTCTTCAGTATATTGTTAGTGTTTGACTGACATGTATGAGAGAAGGTTTTGTTTTTCCTGATGAGAAGATCACAGGAAGAGATTCAATCTCAAGTGGGAGATGGAAGAGTAAGGTTGCTAGAAATTACAGTGACTGGCATCGGTTAAGTGGCAACTGGCATCGGCAGGGTGACCATGGTCGGTTACAGGGTAACTATGGTTGGTTACAGGGTGACTGTGGTCGGTTACTGGGTAACCTAGTTTTAAACAGAAAATCATAGATCTGAAGAAATGGAAAGATGCATGGAATGTATCTTGTTTGCTGAGGTGTCCCTGGTTCTTGGAGGCACAAGCATGTTGGTCAGATTACAGATCCGGTTATTGAGGTATGGTTTTATCTTGGTATTGCAGTGCTTATATTATTTTGGTTGCACATGCATGTTTGGGATTGCAGATCTAGATATGAGAATGAGAGAAAAGGAGCAGTTATGCGTCCTTTTGGTGTAGTTAGATGCATGGGCTTCATTAGAGAAGCTGAATACATTAGCACTACGTGAAGATGGGGTTTCCATCAGAGAAGCATGTTCTTCAGTTGAATATGCAGTTGAGTATCTTGGTGCTGGTAAGGTGATGTATTTCATCTTGGTGTAATTTTTATTGCATGTATTATTGTTGTTAATTTTTTGTGCAAGATTTGGGTGCTTCTTGAAATGACTGGCTCAACACAACTATCGGCTTTGGTCTGAGTAGGCACTAGGTTTGGTGACCTATGCCAATTTTTGGCATTGTGTTAGTTCCAACAGCACCGATGTTGGTCAAGGAACTAACATCGGTCATAGAGGGTAACCGGTACTGGTCAATGAACCATAGTCAATCTCTGTGACAACAAGTCTGCACATGGTTTCTTACAGTAGAAGAGGGCATGGATGGTTCAGTGTCATTGTTTTGGAGGATCAAGTTTCTTGCACAGTGGTGTACAGGCAGAAATGGTGTTGATCACTTCAATGTTTGGATCAGAAAAGGGACGCAGTTGGCTTGGTTAGTCCAGTGAGACTTTGGGTCAGGTATCTTTATATGGTTCATGTTTTATTTATTTTGTTTAGAGCAATTATTATTATATTTGGATAGTGTGTACAGATTTACACCATGTTTTTAGTGTTGTTTGACTTTTATTTCCCGGTTGTGTGGAATCTTGAGGACAAGGATATCTAGTCTAAGGATGAGATCCTCAATGAAAATTCATGGTTAGACACAGTTGCAGGTAACGGAAGATGTTGAGTACACAGGATGAAAAGAAGTTGATTCACCTACTTCACAAGAAGTCCAAACTTCTGTGATGTAGGAGTATTCTTTGATAAGAAGGGAATCATTTTATATTTTCTTTCATTTGGTTTTATTTCTCACTGACATATTAGCTTTTGAGCTTGGTGTTAGAGGCAGTGCAGGGGATTTCGTGTTCAGTGGGAGCAAGCCATGGTTGTTGGAATTGTAGGATTCGATACATGATGCACATGCAGAGTGAGAGGAGATTGCTACTATTCAGAGTGGCAGAGGCACTAGTTGGTTTTGGAGGGAAGTCATAGATTTGTAGGTATATTGAGTTTATTGATTTGTGATGTCACTTCTGGTTTGTTTTATGGTGCCTGGATATTCCTATAAGGATTACAGTTGATGGTTAGATTTAGCTGGGTGAAGATGATAGAGAAATTTTCAAGAGTTTTAAGGGTTAAAAGAGAAAATCTGCTAGTTACAGAGACCGGTGATGAACCGTGGTCAGTCATCTAGTAACTGTGGTTGGTTAGGTAGTGACTGGGGTCGGTTAGGAAACTATGGTTAGTTTGGTTACAGGTTTGACAACAGTGTTTATTTACCATTTTTAGATGGTGCCCTTGTTTTGCTTTCATCTTGGTTTGGTTTGTGCAGTATGTTGATGACATGTTTGCTGGTATTTGCACTTGGTATTAGTTACATGGTTTAACATGGTTGTTTGTTATTGACATTGATGAGCACATGATTCATATATTGCTTTGGAGTTAGTCGGTGAGAGACTTGGCGCTTCTGGAGAGCCTGATGATATGGATGGATGTATAGGTGAGTTTATACATGTGGATAGATTCAGTTTTGTGAGTCTATGATGATGCAGATGTTTGATTTGCACATGGATGCCTATGAGCACAGTTTAGTTGCCTTGAGCATGAGTAGGGGATGTTTGTATTTCCTCTTGATTACTATGTTACTCCTTGATAGGTATGTTATCTATAGATGAATGTCTTGGACATGCTAGTTGTTTATGTAGGGTTGGATTTACAGATTGCTATGTTTGGATTTCATTGAGTTATATAGGTGTTTGTGGATTGAGCACCCACTGTTGCATGTAGAACTCATTCAGGGCTATTTTTACCTGGGATCTTGTTTTACTTTCGCATATTCCAGTTTGACTTGTCTTTGGACAGTTGCATTGGTGGTTGCATGGAGACATGGATAGATGGATGGAGAACATGGTTGGTTTTATAGGTATGGCTATGGTTGCAGTTGAAGCTCAGTACTTCAGTTTGAGTGGGAGCTCTTACAGGTGTGTTAGTCATGATGGCTTGGTTGCATGAGAGGCTTGGTGTTATGATTCTGTGGGAGCTTGATGTATGGATAGCTCGATTATCACGGATCAGTTGTAGCTTCATGGTGGTCTTTGGTAAGTCATATTTTTATCTTCTTGGTTTGAGAAGATGGTTTGATCTTCCTGGTTTTATTTTTGAGAGAATTGTTGAAGGAAAGAATAGATGGTCTTCACGGTGTGTAGAGGACAGTGATGTATAGGTACAGGTACAAAGATTCAACAATTTATCTCCAAGTGGGAGATTGTTAGGTTGTGGAGTTTAATTTCTTCACAAAAGATTGCATCTTTTACATGTTACTAGTTCTGACAGTAACAGATGTCGGTCAAGGCTAACTGGCGTTTGTCAGGGCTAACTGACATCAGTCAGTCCAGGTCAGGAAAAGTAATCCGCGCTGGGTCAGGGCTAACTGGCGCTGGTCAATCTAGGTCAGGAAAAGTAAATCCAATTCATTTTAACCGACATCAGTCAGGCTTAACCGACGTCGGTTACCTGTGAAAATTTTAATTAACTCTCGGGAATTAAATCTATTCTTAGCATTAAAGTATATCTATTATGTAATTACATGGCTACGTGCCCTTAGTTTATATACGCCTATATAAGCATAAAAGCTAGGGTTTAGAAAGTGAATTAAGAGAAGGATTGAATTAGATCCTTGATTCTCCTAGATTGAGAGGATAAAGAAAGATGAAGAAGAAGAAGAGAAAGAAAGAATATGTTACATGAAGATAGAGTCTCCATGGAAATGAGATGGAAAAAAAGAAATGACATCTACATCTGAATGGTGAGAAGAGGGTAACATATTCTACTGTATTTTCTTTATATAGTTATTGTCTCATTGTAATGGCTTGCATAGTATGCAAAGCACATAGAGTTTCTTCTTGTAGATCCACATGTTGGTGAGATCTTGTATTATAGATCTATGTAGATCTAGTCTTGTATTGTAGATCCATGAGATCATATTGTATTGTTGATCCATGTAGATCTAGATATTTTAGAGGAGTTTGTCTTCATGTTTGCACAGGTTATGCATGTAGTGATGGAGAGACATACTTACTTCTTGGTGCACAATCATAGTTACACATTGGTAGACCCATGCAAGAGGTCTTGTTTGTAGATCCACAGAGAACTTGGTAGCAGTTTAGAGATGTAGTAGTTCCTTGTTATGTGAGATCTGCTGGTGGTGTTTGGAGGCACAGTTGTAGTGCACTCATGGAGATCCGTTTAGAGATCTGGAGGAGAGGAGATACTCTTGGAGAGATGCATTATACTCTTGTATTGAAGAGTTGGTTTGTACTCTTGTTGTATTATATATATGAGATCTCTATCTTTGGTGGACGTAGCCCACATTTGGTGAACCACGGTACATGTTGTGTTATGTGTGTGTACTTTGTTTTGATTTGGATTATTCCAGTTTATAATTCCACTGCTATAGATTTTGGGGAATTGTTTAGATCATGTGTGCATTTTGTTATTAAATCATAGCACTATTCCGATTATTGTTAATCAAAAGTGTGCAAAGGAGGTCGACTTAAGATGTTATTGAAGGTTCTTTTCCTTTTCTGCATCAAAATTAGCTTTGGATTTGTCTCCAAATAGTTCAACTGATGTTGTAAACTGAAAGTTTTGAGCACTTCAGCTCCACTTCTTCTTCTCATCTTTTCTCACATTTTCTTATATTTACTAGCACTTTTCAAGCACTAAGGGGGATTCAATTGTTGTAAGAAATTGCTGTAAAAAATTTTCAGCAAGTTCCCTACTCATAATAAAGTGTTCTTTCTTTCCTAATTTTATTTGCAATCTTGTGCACTAACATGGTTTATTCTCGTGATATTTATCCTTGAATTTTTTAATCTAGTTACTTATGTTATTTTTCTCTATTGCAAGAAATAATGTTTTCTATGTCTTTTTAGTGTGCATGTAAACTGAAAGTGTGTTTTGTGAACCATACCTTCACAAATTTCTATTATTTTTCATTAAAATATCACTCAAATCCCTTTGGTCCATGAAAAATAATTTATTTTTTCAGTTTGTGCACAATCTTATTTTCAACAGTCTCAAAAATTTATGGTGTATCACCTTTTTTTCAAGTTTCATCATAACCCTCACCTCAGTCAAAACCAGTTACGGACACATTAAAGGGAACCAACCCTATAAATTTGGAGATTCACCTCAACTTTTGGGATACCCATACACCATGGTGTTTCCATTTTATATTTGCAGAAGTGAGGAGAAAGAAAATTAGAAGTTGCTAATCCTCACAAGGGTGCACTTCTGTTGGATAACATGTTTACCCTTCATGCTATTAAATGTGGGATGACAAAGCATAAAAATGAGAGAAACAATTGGTGGAAAAATGCTCTCCTGGAACATTTGGTCTTCGATGCTAAGTGATATTTAGATTCAAATACAAATTTGGAGGAAGTGACCGAATCGGTCCCTAAAACTCATCTTAGAGAATTGCTTCTGAAAGAAATAAGGGGAATTCAAAAGGTGTAATTCAGATGAACAATAATGTTGAACCATTTTTTTGTAAAGCAGCTAAGGAAAATATCCCTTCTCTCTTTCACATGGAAAAAAACACACACATGTCGATAGAAGCTTTGGAAATTATTCTTCTTATTGAGGAGATTTCAAAAGGGTGGTAAATAGTACACAATAAGAAAAATCTATCCACAAGGAAACCATTTCTACAACCTAGTTTGCTCTCTTGCTGCTGGACAATTGTTTCATTTTGATTTCTTGGTGTGTTAATGTCTCTATCTAATCTTTCAAGTCTTCTTATACCTAAGTAGGATCCCCAGTCAAAAAAACTGTATCTTTAAAAATAAAAAATAAAAACTTAGATGTTATTAAAATGACTAATAAACAATTTTTTGGTGATAGGGGACTTGATTGTAACATATGTACGTACTAGAAAATCAAACTTCATTTCATTGTAAATTTCTCTACCTAGCGTAGTATTAATTTTTCTCTAAACACTCTTCCAAGTCTTTGCTAAAACATATATACTTTTATAGAAACAATAAATGAATTTATTTAATAATTCAGATCGAGTCATTCATTACTTTGTATGATCCTAGTGGATTTGACCAATTGGTTGATACTTTACAACTCCCTTAATTTCAATGACTTGACTCCGAACTTCCACACCGTAGTGATTGAAAAGGGGTACTCTTCAAGGGAATCACGTCATATATAAATTATCCACAAGCCTTGGCATCGAAACAAGAAGCATATCTGGAGAGTGGTGCCCACGATGTTGCTCTAGGTAGGTTCCCTTTGTCGTGTCTTTTGTGGAACCTTTTGGTTTAGATCGATTCCGATTTAAAACCTCCATGCCACTTTCCTTTGAACATCCCACAACACACATTACACTTCCCGACTAGTATAATTTTGTACTTCCATTTCATGTTCTTTCACTCTCGGAAAATTATTGGTGTTCTTTCAATGTGGAAAAATATAGTTGTAGTATACGGATTTTGAATTCACTATCGGTATCTTTGAAATTGGATTTAGATGATATCTTTGACACCTCAACTCTATATATATGGAAGATTATGACATGAATGGTTCAGATTTATTTGATGGTTAATTCTATGTAAGGATCAATTATGGGTTGTTGATGGACATATGATAATTGATTTTAATTTCATGAATAATTCTTTATATCAATGTAAATATATGGGGAATGAGACCCAACTTCAAATGTCTACATTCAAATAAGGATACACATTAACTACAAGCATAAATATTCTAATATAGGATCTGATGAAGATCCCTAGAGTTAATTATATTTTGCAATACATGTCTAGTACCCTTTTTCAATCATTATGTGTCAAATATACATGGGTATATAAGCTTACCTTATTGGTGAAAAGGATTTCAATTCCTAAAATATAAACCAAATCCTTCATAACAAATTGATCTAAATATAATGAATTTATAAAAATGTGTACATTAAAATGCATAATGTGAACTAGCATATCTTATTTGAAATAGAGAATATAAATGTAGTTGTTACCCTTTATCTTTTAGAAGTGCATCTATATTTATTCATTTGGCAATAATCATGGCTTCTTATTTCTCCTTCAAATGCGCAATTAGATACACTACATGTGCAATTTGTTATTGAAAATTAGATGGAGAGCCTAATAAATAGTTAATTTTGGCAGGCTCCTTGGTGGCTTCAACTTTGGTTTTTGTTCATGACCATATCGACCTCTATAATTAACGTATAGATTTTTCACCATACATGGCTAATATTATCTTCACGCTTAGAATGGGTCATATTTTTAGCTTGATCTTATCTAGATCAACATTAGTTGAGGCCTATTTTGAACAGGGTTACTTTTTTATCATTTGAATCTTCGCGGCTTCACAACTTGGGTTCCACCTTTCATCTTGTGATGTGCTTCTTGTCCTTCAAGCTCGACTTATCACTATTATCTCTAATACTTGCTCAACCAAACTTATCGCGACCACACATCTTGACTAATTTGATGGGTTTCGTAGAATTGATCATATTCACCATTGTCAATGGATGAAGCCTTCGTAATAAACATTTCTTATATTACATGCGAGCTCCTAGGTTGCTTTCAGGACACATAAGTGTCACTACATGATCAGTAAATATCTCCTTGGTCCTAATATTTCTCATTATTTTATGACAAATTTTCATGGGAAGAAGGTATATGTAGCCACAGTCTCTATCGTCATCCCACGAAGCACAACTACCAAAAGAATACTTATTCTTAATATGAATATAAAGTTGTATAGTCTCTTTCAAAAAACTATTTACCAATAATAATAAAAAATAATGATATTAAGTTATTCACAATATGAGCGGATTTTACATACACATGGTGGATGCTCTTAGCAACACCCTAATCTTTCATATTAACGAACCCATGCTTAGGGCTCAAATTTAGAGGAAAATTGATGATGGATCAATTATCTAGGGACTTGGAAGTATGCACATTCCATGCCTCTAGCCCTTTAGGGCCTATACATTGTAAATAAAGGGCTCGTATTTTTTTGTTTTGCCTACTTCTTTGAAAAAAATTAATGTAACATGCTACATTGCGATGCCTTCAAAATTAAAGTGGGCATCGTGTTAAGGATCTCGAGGTCCAACTAGAGAACAAATGAACTAGCTATGCAACCCACTATCTTAATTAATTAATATTAATTGGAGGCTTCAGAGCTTTTAATGGTTACAATCATTTCCAAAATAGGTGTCCAAGGATCCATCAAGACCTGAACATGCAATGCAATGTCACAGATGGGAGGGGTTGGTAGGCTCACGGTTCACCACATGCCTGCGTTGTTATCTCTTCCGCTTCCCCTTTTCTACATAGTTCTTTTTATAACAATTTAAAAAATGTTAAAAATAATATTGACATAAATTATAAAAATAAATAAAAATTGAACCAAAATATGTAATTGAATGACGATTTTAAGAAATATTTGCCAAACAAGAGGCCTCTTAATCCAATTTTTAACATTGTAACTGTTGTTCACATTTACCTTCTTTCAAAAGTCAGGGTGCATGCACCTCGTGTTTCACTTATTTGCCTTTTTAGAGTTATAGGAGTTGTCGCATCCTGATTTCACCGAATTATGTGGTAATATTGGATCCATGTCTCATCTTTTCACACTTTTCCGCTATGCCTATCTTTTCACCTGTATAAGGTACAGCGGAAAAGTGTGAAAAGATGATCCATGATACAAGCATCCTGATTTCACCGAATTATGTGGTAATATTGGATCCATGTCTCATCTTTTCACACTTTTCCGCTGTGCCTATCTTTTCACCTGTATCAGGTACAGCGGAAAAGTGTGAAAAGATGATCCATGATACAAGTGAAAAGATAGACACAGCGGAAAAGTGTGAAAAGATGAGACATGGATCCTATATAGTGTGGCCTCGCCTCTATAAGTTTGTCAAGATATTTGTGATATATATCTATCATGTTGCATTATACATCTAGCCTGAATTTTCTGTTGGTCCTTCGAGATATTGGACTGCTAAGTTTATTATTCAAAAATTCTAATAAAGGCCACTAATGTTTATTTTCCTTACCATGCAACAAGTATCATGAAACCACAGAAATATAAACACCAAATTAATGGATCACTGCATTGAAATCATGGCATAAATCATGGATTCCGTCACCCTTCACAAGCAACTGAGTTAATGTATTATTGAAAAGCATTGCATAAAATTTAGGAATTACAGGCGGATAATAAAACAGTATATAAGTAATAGGGATGTGTTCCTTATTTTAACCGGGAGACTGAAAGTTCCAGATGTATTGGCAGATTCCATTTTCAGCAGTTATAATCATGCATATGAGCATTTGGTACATGTAGAGTAAACATTGAGGTTAGCCTTGGGTGGAGTGGAATTAGTGACTGCAATCTCTCCATCGAGGGTGCTCACCACAGTAGCGCCTTGCTTGAGGATGGCCGACTGCTTACCCACCTGAAAAGGCATGGAATAAGTGTTTATTCCGGCTGGAGCATCGAACGACTTGGAATCACCTCCAGACTTGAGCTCCACCGTCGCAGGATTAGTTAACACCGTAGTGACGTATAAATTATCTGTGAGAGCTTCACTGTTCTTAACAGGGCCTCCATCGGCGGTACCTGCTATGCTTTTAGGTTGGGTGTAATAAAACATGTAGAGCGAATCTTGAGTGATCTGAGGCGGGTTTCCGGATTTGTACCATTTAATATAGTGCTCGCCCATCTCCAAGAAGGCGTTGTGCTTGAATGCGCTTGCGCCATTCTTTGCAGCAGCCGCGCTGTAAGGCGGTGCAACGTATGAACTCTCCACCCAGTCATTCCATGTCACAATTTGTAGCAGAGGCGGGTTGAGATCTATCAACTGCTTCCATTTTTCAATCCAAAGCCCTGGGCCCTCGTAGTTTCCCTTTACTTGGCACTCGTCAGACGGGCAGGGGCTTCCATCGATGTTCTTGAAGAACCAGGGGCTGGGGCTTGCCATGAAGATTTTTCCCTTTTCACTACAGGCGTTGAGAAAATTTTGATCAGAGGAGATGGGGGGCGGGTTTTGCAGGTTAGAAGCGGTATAGGGCCAAGCGGAGGTGTCCCAAGCGAAGAGGCCATCGATAACATCTTTGAACTCCTCTAACTTGTTGCGAACACCTGCCAGAGTGGGTTCTGTGGGGAAAAGGGGGATGAAGACAAACTTATCCTTTCCGCCGGCTTCTTTAAATACATCGAGCCAAGGAGTGTTTTCGTCGAGCCATGCTGAGAAGAAGAGTTTGCCATTGTAAGTGAGGTGGTTGGAATGATTTGCGTAGCGGGTGAGCATGGTAGTGAGGTTGGCGCGAGAGAGAGAACCCTGGTCGTCACGGTGCATATCAGCAGAGAAGAAGAGCTTGAAGCCGGTGCCTGACTCTTGAGCGGCCTTGAACATATTATCCGCCCGATCAACCCGCCAGACGTTGGAGTTTAGAGCGAAGGCATCGATGCCTTTGTTATGCGCCAGCTCAATCTCTTTTTTCAGCGTTTCCACGCTATCAGGCTCATACAGCATGTAATGAGCAAACACCATCCGCGGCTCTGCCGCTCTGGCCAACATAAAATTACATGAAACCACAAAAATTACAAGTAACATAATCTTCTTTTTTGAAAATTGTAATGTGCTGTAGACTTCATTTGGGATGGGCTGAGCTATATAGAATTCTTCCGAGTGGGAAGTCAAGCAGCTATGTTGCGTGTAGGAATTACATCTCCACAGTCGCATGGAAACTGAAAAGTGTTGCGTGTAGGAATTAAATCTCCACAGTCGCATGGAAACTGAAAAGTGTTGCGTGTAGGAATTACATCTCCACTGAAAAGTGTTGCGTGTAGGAATTACATCTCCACTGAAAAGTACGCAACGGACAGATATATTGCTAACTGTTTGAAACCAAACTCGACCGTCCAATTTTTCTATACGCCGCCTGCAAGTGGAAACAGGTATAGACGAAAAGTAATAGTCCGACTCCTACCCCCGCACAAAATGTTAAAAATGCTTTTGAATTTTCAAAACGGCCACTCAAATTTCGAGATGCATAGAAAGTTCCCACATTGCTTTTATGGATGTCATTTTCTACCACACGCATACATATCTATATTGGATTCATTGAATCACCAATAAAAATCGATAAAAATATCTTACGTACAATGTTCACGCCCATAGGTTGGCAAAACAATTTAAAGATAGCCAAGAACTAAATAATTATGCCGAAGGTGTTTTTGTAGTGAGATGAGACCTATTGGGTTTGACAATAGTCAAAAATCTGATGGTTGAGAGAAGTTGGTCATAATGCATTGAAATCTAAGGACTCGAAATATTCACGCTTGGTAGCATGCATTCAAACGGAAAATTCTTAGCGGTGGTCTTGACAATTGTCTCTATATATGTGCTCTCCTTGCCTGCTGTTAGGTTTATTTCGCTGTAATAATGTTGTTATTGGGCAGTATTTAAAGCGGACGAGGCAGAGGCGCCCAATCCATCACCTGAATGTGGAGAAACCCTACACTCAAACGCAATATGCAGACAGCTAACAATGCGGGAAGCAGATGTAGGCGACGACGATTTGGGGCAAAATAGAGGTTTCTTCAACACAGAACTGCAATTGGAGATGGTACATTCGCAACAGAACCCATATCATCTGACACCATTTTCCCTTTAATTTTTACCAAACAGACAATCTCCATTTTCGGCTTATTCCCATGAATCTAATACCTTCTCTTTCATCCCTTTACTAAACACTTTTTTGTTGAACTAATTCCCCAGATGGCGTATTTGCTTATGCAATTTTACCATCTCCTAATTGTGGATAACGATAATGACTTTGGTGAGAACCGAACTCAATTCTCACTTTAGATGCATAAGACATATTATTTTGCGAAGGAGGAGAATGTATTTGTTTCTATGGTTGTTGGTCACTTGCCAAAGCAACTTGATTGAAATGATCATGCAAAAGAATCATTTAATCTGGAGGAGGAGGAAGAGGACATCTTTCATCTTGTCCCTGCTGGCAATTCCCTAAAGCAAGTTTTAATAGACGATCATGCAAAAGAACCAGACAAGGCTGACACATGTCTGATGATAGAGATGGAAGGCTTTGGAGAAGTAAGACATTATCCTGTGGCTTGTTTGTATTGGGAGGGCCACTGTTGTTGATCATGCTTCTTCATGAGGTTCTATTTTCAATTATTCGCATGGTGATTTTTTTTGTAAGTTTTTGGTTGGATCTAAACTGAACTAGATTTGTTTTTAGTTCAGTGAAGCATGGCCAACAAGTGTATTCAGAAGGATCTTTAAGACTTGCAGAGGGATCCCCCAACATCATGCAATGTAGGGTCGGTGGGAGAGGACCTCTTCTATTGGTAAGGGACTATTATGGGGCCAACTGAGAGCCCTTATGTTGGAGGAGTCTTTTTGTCATGATCTTATTTGCATTGAGAAAACAGGAATGATTTATAAGTGTGACTGACTCGGATGTTGTCTAAGTCCCATAAGCCATATTGTTTTACTACGAGGCATACATTTCAATGTTGTAACAACTCTATTAGCAATTTAGTTATTATTAGTTTGTATTTGTAATGTAAAATATGAGATCATCTACAACCATTTCGTTGAATAGGATGCTATTCAAATTCTCTACCTAAACTGCATACCCTGAACTTTGAACTCTGAACACTAAAACATGTACCTTATACACTAAAGATTAGATTGAATGCTCTAACACTATATTGAATCAAACAAAAAAAATTAATAAATCTTCTTTGTAATTGAACAAACAAAAAATTACAAACATAAAGAAAAAGATTTCACTGTACTATATTATTTTGTTTCGTCTACGATGCTGAAGAAGAATTCTTTTAACAGAAAATAAGTAATTGCTACAGTTTATTAGGCAGCGAATGAAGCTGCAAACAGGAGGAAAACTAATCCTATGATTGAAAGAAACTACCCAGTCTGCAATTTATTAACTAACATAACAATCTAGTTAAAGAAAACTAAAGAGTAGATGAGTGGAGTTTGATGGTGGAATTAGAGGTGGAACTGCAGTTGTACTTATGCATCCTTCAATCTCCCCTTGCATGAGTAATGGGGATGAGTCCTAACTGATTCCTCAAAGAAACAAAACTGGTTGTAGGTAGATCTTTGGTAAAAATATCAGCAACTTTCTCATCTGTACGACAAAATTGTAATTCCACTGTACCATCTTGAACTAAGTCTCTGATGAATTGATGTCGAATCTCAATGTGAGTCGATATAGCATGAAACACTGGAATTTTTTGTCATTTCAATGGTACTATTGTTATTACAGTAAATAGTGGTTGGATCTTCCTGAACCAATTGCAAATCTTCCAAAATTCATCTAATCCATATGGCTTGACAACTAGTTGTTGATGCTGCAATATACTCTGCTTATGCGGAACAGAGAGCGATGGTTTCTTGCTTTTTACTACTCCATGAGACAACTCCAGAACCACATGAGAAAATATAACCAGATATTGATTTTGTATCATCCACTGAACCAGCCCAATCAGAATCCATGTAACCACATAGCTCAAACTTATGTGTGGGAGAATAATGAATGCCAAAAATGTGTATACTACTCACATACCTTAAAATTATTTTTGCAGCACATCAATGAGACTCATGTAGATCCTGCATGAACCGAGAGATGAGGCTCACATCATACATAATATGAGGTCTCGTGGTAGTGAGGTACATAAGACTGCCAACCAAACTTCTGTATAAAGTAGCATCTACTTTGGAACTTGCATCTTCTTTGGTTAATTTTTCACCAAGGGCAACATGAGTGGTAACTACAATGCATGACATCATTCTAAACCGCTTCAATCGATCAGCCAAATATTTGGTTTGAGAAATGGATATACCTTAAGATTGTTATTGCATCTCTAATCCAATAAAATAATGCATGATTCCCATATCGAACATCTCAAATTCTTGTTTCATTTTTTCTTGAAATTTCTCCATGAGAGATGGCCTATTACCTGTATAAATGAGATCATCAACATAAGGGCAAACAATTATAATATCATTAACAAGATGTTGGATATAGAGGGTTGGCTCTGAGGACCTTGGAATGAATCCTTTCTTCAAGAAATAATTGTCAATCCTTGCATACCAAGCACAAGGTGCTTGCTTCAACCCATAGAGATCCTTTTTTAGCTTGTAAACCAAATGTTCTTTTCCTAGAATTTCATAACCAATAGGTTATTCCACATAGACTTCCTCATCAATAAAACCATTTAGGAAGGCTGATTTTACATCCATCTAATAGACTGGCCACTTGTGTTGTGCAACAATAGCCAATATAATTTTGATTGTATCAAATCTTGTAACTGGAGCGAAAGTATCAGAATAATCTACTAATCTACTCTAGGTGTTTGTGCAAATCCCTTGGAAACTAATCTTACCTTGTGTCTATTAATAGAACCATCAACATGATATTTCACCTTATAAATCCATTTGACACCAATCCCTTGTTTATCTTTAGGAAGTTACACTAATTACCATGTATTTTTTTATCAATTGCATTCATCTCTTCATTCATAGCATCAATCCATACTTTTTCTTTCATAGCTTCTTCATACACAGAAGGTTCAACTTGAATGGAACTAAACAAAGAAAAATTGGTAACTAGATTCACATTAGAACTCCTTTGATAAATTTCATTTAAACTGTGTACCTTTTGTGAAGAACTTGGACTTGATTGTGGACTAGAACTATCACCTGAAGAGGAAATTGGTGAAGTGGGGCTTGAACTTCCACTTGATCTTGTGGGGAGAGGAGGAACTTAATCATCTTCAATACCCATGATTAGTGGTTTATTTTGAAGAACACATTTTTCCATTGCCATACTCCCCCTTCATCAAAAACCACATCTCAACTAATAATCCATTTCTTTGTGTCCGGATTATAGAATTTGTACCCTTTTGTGAAATCTGAATAGCCCACAAAGATACAAAGTTGGGATTTTACATCCAACTTCTTCCGCTTCTTTTATGGAACATGAACATATGTAAGGCAACCAAATACATGAAAGTGAGCTACTGAGGGATTGTGTCAACTCCAAGATTCCTTGGGAGTGATATTTTGAAGAAATTTTGTTGGGGTTCGATTCAAAATATAAGTTTTGGTTGCTACTGCAACTCCCCAATAACAAGTAGGAAGGTTTTTGGACTGCAACATACTTCGTTCCAGCTCCATAATGGTACAGTTCTTTCTTTCTGCAATTCCATTTTGTTGTGGGGTATAAGCGACCGTAAGTTATCTCTTGATTCCATGAGTATTACAAAAATCAACAAACTCATTGGAAGTGAATTCTCCCCCTCTATCTGTTCTAAGTATTTTGAGAGAATACCCGCTTTGATTTTATGCCATAGCCTTAAAATGCTTGAAGCATTCAAATGCCTCATATTTCTACTTAAGAAAATAAACCCATGTGTGCCGTGAGAAATCATCAATAAATGTTAGAAAGTAAATATTCTTACTGAAAGATGCTTCTTGCATGTCACCACAAATGTCACTATGCACAAGCTCTAGAGAAGATTTTGATCTCCATGAGTTGTTCACCAGAAAATTGTCTCAATGTTGCTTGCCAAGTGCACACCCTGAACAAACTTCTTCTTTTGCCTGAATTGCAGGAAGTCCTCTCACCATGCCTTTCTTATGAAGCAAACTTAATCCTTGAAAATGCAAATGACCATACCATTGGTGCCATAACCATGAATCATCTGTGGTTGCCTTGAGGGCATGCATCTTAGTGGAATCCAAAGTGAGAGGAAATAATCTATTCTCTATCATATAATCCTTTGCTACAAGATGATGGTTAGTTGATTTATCAAATATTTTGCAGCAGTTATTTTCAAACACAACCTTGTAATTTTCTGTTGCAAGCTGCCCAATACTTAAAAGATTATGTTATAATTTGGGCAAATGCAAAGTGTCATGAATAAATGTAGTTTCTCCTTGTTCTGTTTTCACTGCAAGGGTACCTTTTCCCATTACATCAACCTCTTTATCATCACCAAATTTTACTTGACTCCTTACAAATTCATCTAATTTGACAAAGAGTTCAGATTTACCTGTCATATGATTTGAGCAACCGCTATCCAAGAACCAAACATCCTTTTGAGGTTCTTTTTCCAAATTGCAAGCGAAGAATGTAGAGAGTTTTGCTTCTTCAAAAGACTATTCAATATAGTTGGCTCTTGACTTATTCAAATCAGATTTTTTCTTTCTACATTCAAATTCATAGTGTCCATACGTTTCACAATATTGGCACTGGATGCTTCTCCGATCCATAGAACTTCTTCCTCTTCCTCCTTCTCTTCATCCTCCTCTTCCTTTCCCACACCTTCTAGATGTAGAATACTCCCCTTGAGATTTTTTTGATTGAGAAGGGGTTGTAGATTTTTCTTCAATTCTTATAGTAGACTGGTAGGCTTGAAATAGGTTCTCTGTAGAATGTTTCATATGCTCCTCATGAGATTGCAAAGAACCTATCAACTCTACAACTTTGAATATGGTTAGATCTTTACTTTCTTCAATGGCTATAACCACTGGATCAAAATTTGGAGGAAGAGGTCTTAAAATCTTTTCTACAAATTTTTTCTTTGTGACACTTTCCCCTTGAGTTTTAAGATGGTTCACAATACTTTGAGACCTAGTAATAAACTCTTGAATAGAATCAACTTCCTTCATACTTAAACGTTCAAAATGTCTTCGAAGGGTTTAAAGTCATACCAACCTTATTTTTTCAGATCCTTGGTATGCGGTTTGTAGGGCCTCCCATGCGTCCTTTAACCTTGTCATACCAGCTATACGGGGAAAAATTGATATATCCAATGCAGATTGGATAGCAAAAAGAGCTTGATTTTCCTTCTTTTTGTCTTCTTTCAATTGAGTTTGTTGATTTGTTGTTAAATAATTTAAAGCATTTCGATCTGCAGGTTCCGTGTATCCTCCTACTAAATCCCAAATATCTTGAGATAATAGTAGGTTCTTCATCTTTATACTCTAGTAATCGTAGTTGTCTCTGGTAAACAATGGAAGCTGGAATGAAAAATTGCCACCATTTGACATTATGATAATTCTTGGAGAGAACCATTAACCTACAACTTTTACAAACATATATATATATATATATATATATATATATATATATATATATATATATATATTCCTGCAACCATCTCTGATACTAATTGAAGATTAGATTAAATGCTCTAACACTATACTGAATCAAACAAAACAAAAATTAATAAATATGCTCTGTAACTTAGCGAACAACAAATTGCAAACATAAAGAAAAAGATTTCACTGTACTATATTATTCTTTTGTGTCTACAATGCTGAAGAAGAATTGTTTTATAACAGAAAAGAAGTAATTTCTACAATTTATTAGGCAGTGAATAAAGTTGTAAAAGGGAGGAAAACTAATCCTATGATTGAAAGAAACTGCCTAGTCTGCAGTTTATTAGCTAACATAACAATCTAGTTAAAGAAAACTAAAGAGTAGATGAGTGGAGTTTGACGGTGGAATTGGCGATGGAACTGCAATGTTGGCTTTGGAACTACAGTAGTGCTCATGCATCCTTCATACACTATACATTAAACCCTAAACACTGGTGGATTTTTTCTTCAGGTGGGTGTTATTTACAAGTGAAAAATGAAACATTTTTTTATTCTTGGCATTGCAGCTGCGATATTTGGGCCAGTGGCAGATCTTATAATTGCAGTTTGGAATTCATCTATTACCATAGGGTTGTGGTCTGCACATACATTTTGGGCATACTATTGTCTGGGTTGGTATTAAAATTTAACTTATTATTCTTTATTTAATGGAACCCATTTTCTATTTCTTATTTTAATAATGTGCAACTTGTTGAGTACATGACTAGACAAGACTAGACAACTAGGGCCAATAATGAAGGTTTTTACATTAATAAGCCTAGTAATTCCTATAATTTTTGTTCCAATAACCGTTATACTTGGGAGAATTTATTTAGGCTTGGGTTATGGCCTTGTTACACCCCTGATGGCAATGTTTGAGGCTTTTGGTGATGGAGAAGATAAATTTATTCATTGCTTTGTGGTATTCTTCAATTGCATGGACTCTAACAATTGCCCTTTTTTGGTTCCTTTGCTAATCTTAATTTTTATTCAATAATTGAATTACTCTAGCGGTTAAATATTTTAAAGACATTAGTCATATTCGTATTGGACTTGTTTTAAGCTAAATCCATTTTATAAGCTAAAATTTGTCTTAATGTAAAATTGATGTTTTCTCCCAAGTATTAGTCCCTCTAAAGGCTCCTGATAAAGCCTCTACAAACACTCGTATGCCTACTAAGGAACATGACCATTATAAACCATATAAAAGGCATATAAGGACCTTTGTAAGCACCCACCACATTTAATGAGTGCCACTCAATTTGGACTCCAATGAGTGCAATTTTATGGAATCGTTTAACGTTTACAGTACAATTTCCATGTCATTTTTCTATTGGAAAGAGTAGCTAAATTAAATTCTCAATTAGGTGGGGGTAGCTTAACTGGGTAATAATCTTACCGCGCTCTGTATTCCCAACTGGAAGATCGTCGAATTGTGGAAGATTCAATGATAGATGTCGATGCACTATCACACACAACTATATAGTTTTGTATTTTTTCCCAAAATTTCAACCCACACTAAAAATTATATATTTTCAATGATTATAAGTTTGTTACAAATCTAAGATAAGGTGCTTTGGCATTATTTTAACATTTTTATTAAAACGATTTATATAGTTTCACATTCATTCGTATTTATGTTGAATGTGCATTCCCAAGAACAAAATTGCAGGCCCAAATAATTTGGGTGTGACCGCCTAATGTTTAAATAAAACCAAATCCTTTTTGCATCATAATAAATCTAGACTCAAAAAAATACTAGTCTATTGCACTCTGCGTTATTTTTCATGTCATTGTTGGATAGTAAAGTTTTATATTGTTTCCTTTTTCTGTTTATGCCACCCTCTCACTTCTCCATCCTCTAGCCCCTTCGTCTTCACCCCTCTTCCTTTCCTATTCTTCCTCTCCCTCAAATTTGACTCCTTTACAAGATCCCCTTCAACATTTCCATCATACATTTCACATATGATTTCTAGTTTACTAGCAATTGTATGGGAGAAGTGTATGTGTACGTTGATAGGGAAAAAATAAAGGAACTTAGACAAAACGAGATGAAACTTGAGGCGAAAAGAGAATTTCAAAATGTAGAATACAAAATAGTAAACTGATTACAAAGATAAAAATGAGAACATATTTTAGAAGGGATTGCGAGGGAATTTTGAAGCAGATTAAGCGGTCGACAGCAAGGTTAGGGAATGTAGTTGGGATTCTTTGCTTATGCAGTTTTTCATGAGAGGAGACTTGGATATCTTATAGTAATGATGGGACGTAAAGAGAGCAGAAATTTGAAAACTTAATAAGAAAGGAACGCTAGATATAGGAGTGAAGGTAAGCCCCTGTCTCTATGTGTTGCCAATATAAATAGTGGCTCTATGTAAAATAAGTCCGTGAGACTTATGGATATAAGTTAGAAACCCAAGCCATTATGAGTGGTAGTTGAATGAAGTAAATTTTTGTAATACTCCAAACACATTGCTTTTCCTCGACTAACTACAAACTAGATGAGAGCATCGTCGATGTACTTTAAGAAATGTTTCACTTCCTCATACATTGTCTCATATGACCTCTAAGTTTCCTCCCAAAACATGTCCCTACTAAAAATTTGTCCTTCCTAAAAATGTTTTTATGTACATTTATTCTTATGCCAAACGAAACCTCACCATTTAAAGGGATTGAGCTATATTTACTCGAGTGGATTGACCAAGAAAAGATATTCCAACTGGGCTTCAAATGAATAAAAGAAGGGTAACATTTTGTATGGAGGCGTGGATTTCACCACCTCCTGCACAATGCACATCATGGGCCACTTGGATTACACTCACTAGGCTTACAACACTCTTGAGTACTTAGCTACTACATCTTCTCGCTGACATCTGAGAAAGAATTGAATTTGAAAGACACCTATATTGTTTTTCAGACAAAATTTGGGTGATAATAATTCTTCAATATTGTTTTCAAAAATATAAAATAATGGTAGCTGTAAAATATGTGCAGGATAATTATTTGTTTATAAGTGTAAATATATTTCATTTACTACCATGACTGCAATAAAAGCATCGTGCACTTACACTTACACTTAGAAATCTATCTAAGGGCATCAATGTTAAGAATTATATTAATTTTATGCCCATATCTAAAATATTTCAAAGTTTTATATAAAATCGTAGATCACTATGGTTCCTGTATATATATTTCATTCATTACGCCGAAGGCGTTCCCCCTATGGAAAAGGCACTTCCGAACGTTTCTGAGACTATGTTAAAATTGACGGTTTGACGGTCGTCTAGACATTTTCTTGTTTTCCCAATATTTATAAGAGTTGCTTTTTCATATTCGAGAGCTCTGCTTCGTTCTCTTTCGGTGCGATCACTTCCCATTGTCTGAAAATCGTGCACAGAGGTAAGCACTGTTTAGTTTTTACAGTTTAAATTATACACCGTTCAAGTCCGCCCCCCTTGTAATTCGTCTTTTAAGTGTAATCTGACTTTTGTTTCGCCCTTTAAATATGTTTTTTGTTGCGTGATAGTAGTTAGGGTTTACTGTTATGATTTTTTTTTTGCTCGAAAGTGAAAGTCACAGAGGGTGGTGTTCCTGATACAGATCAACAGGCAATTTAGAGCCTGCGCTGCTCCAAAAGAACTGGATCTCAACTTCTCATTCCAGAAGCATTCTGATTCTGTTCTCTAGCTATGTAAAACAAGATAGTTTTTAGCAAACATTTGGAATCTTTCAATTGTTGTAGAGGCAGAATCGTCTGTCTGCCCAATTTCTATAACTGAGAGGCAATGTTAGGCATTATTTTCTGGTGCTCTTTTTGAATGTACATATTCTTTGTTGTAAACTATGTTCTGAACACATGATCTGACATATTCTCTATTTTAAACTATGTTCTGAGGTCATTATCATTAGCACCTTACAAGAACACCGCCCTAAATAACAACAAACTTCATTTTACATTAAAGAACATAGAAGATACATGAAATGAGCGACGAGTTTACAAGGGGAATCATGTCTTATTGGAAAATAGAAAGGCCACTATACGGGTCTTTGCCGCAAGAGACAAAAGACCGAATGAAATGCATAAAAAAAAGCAAAAGTAAAAAAGCTTAAAGAAAGATATAAAATTCTCTTACCAAAGGAACAGCTGGGTATAAGCGTAAGGTTTCTGATAAAGATGCATGAAGATAGTGCATCTTATCCAACACTCTGTCTATTAGACACTGGGAAAACATTCTTATAGATTCTTACAAGGACCCATATTCATTTTCCCTGACGACATCATGAATTTCTTGAAGAAGCTTTTCTTCAACATCTAGATTCTTGCAGAGCAGAAAAAAGAACCAAGCTAGAGTACCTGCAGTTGTGTCCCTTCCAGCAATCATGAAACTCAACAATATATCTCGTAGTTACTTTTCAGATAACTTTTCTGGCTCCTTTTCACTTAAACCAATGAAGCGAGACAATATATCTGTTTTTTCCTGTAAACAGTTTCAAAGCCAGTGAAGTGAAAAGCAACGTGGTTATAAGTAATGATGAAAAGGGCTAACTTATTATTTATGCAGAGTTCTCAATAGCCATTATGGTTGATGTGAGTATTTCCTTACGTTGTTGTTTTGAGCAGAAATCTCTTGCCTTCTACTTTGAATGATCTTGTAGACCAAATCATCCACAGTTTTGATGCTCTCCTTCATGATGGCCTCCAACCCCAAAATTGAAATATATTTTAAATTTCAAAAAAATGTCAAGATAACGCCATAAAACCATACTACTTGCAGTATCAAAAGCCCTTGTGAAAGAATCTTCCGGCCCAGAGTTTGACTTTGATAAGTTGTTCGTCTCTAACCCAAAACCGACTTTGCAAATTGAATCCATTGTTGATCTCAGGGAGAGATCCTAATTGACAATCATTCACCAAATTATATGGTTACTATCAGCTGCAAATATGAGTGACACTAATGATTTCTAAATAAATTGATTCGTAGTGATATTTCCCTTGTTATTGTTTATAGTATACATACGTTCCTAAAGAATAGAAAAGTCTACACCACAAATTTGAGAAAACTTGTGGGCGTTCGGCGTTGGTTGAATTCTGATGAAAATTGGTATATAAATTAGAAAAGACACAAAAATATTATGACCCATACAATTA
Source organism: Taxus chinensis (assembly GCA_019776745.2). Classification (NCBI taxonomy): domain Eukaryota; kingdom Viridiplantae; phylum Streptophyta; class Pinopsida; order Cupressales; family Taxaceae; genus Taxus; species Taxus chinensis. The sequence continues at coordinate 213,557,652 of CM034155.1, forward strand.
CAGCAGTGCATACTTGGAAATAAAACATTCACAATGTTAACATGGTACATACTATAGTGTAAGAGCGGGGTCTCATGGAGAGGGATACTACTACAAAATTTAAGTTGCAGGAGGTCTTATATAACATTATTCATTAAAATATATAAAGATTCAAATTCATCCCCAAAGGCCAAAACAATCATAACAGCTAATGCTTATGAATCATTCTTCATTAGGAAAAGCAAATATTGGATTCTTCCCAAAAACTTATCTACAGCTACTGCTTATGAAGAATATTTTCTTCAGAGGCTACTGGAGAGGGGGGTCTGAAAGTTTGCAAACTTGCCTAAGATTTTTATGACTACATGAGAAGAGTGAAGAATTTTTTCTGTGGGAAACAAATGAATAAATGGTAGCAGAGATGAAATATCATATCGATAGGACCATTTGATTACGAAAAGATTGTATACTTACAGAAAACCCTTTCCAAGAATGTACTCAGCATTTCCTAGAAAATTTAGGGAAACACCCGCAGTGGGATCACTGTTTGAAAATATAATTCTCCATTAACTGAGTGCAATAGTTAGAGAATCCAAGTTAAATGCAGTGGTTTTTCTCGGACTCTCCAATGGAAAATCAGCATTGCATTCATTCTAGAAGTGTGGCAGAACAGATAGTATTTTATTAAATCATAGAAATCTGCATGTTTACAGTGCTATATATGGAAAGAACATAAATTATTTTTTTAAAAAGCATCTAAATATCAGCATTGCATTCTTCTAGAAGTGTGGCACAATAGTATTTTATTAAATCATAGAAATCTGCATGTTTATAGTACTATATATGGAAAGAACATAAATTATTTTTAAAAAAAAGCATCTAAATCAAATCATGACTGATAACCATTCTTACGTGCAACGATAGTAATTTACTTCCTGCAATTGTAATCCTCCTTTCTGTGAAATGTACATGTGCGTAAAACTTATGTATGCCTTCATTTGCTTCTTTTGCTATGTTTTCTTGACTTTTGGTTAATTGTATACCCTGCATGGATGTTATGGGCTACTAATACTGTGAGCATGGCTTTTCTTTACAATGTGTTCTTTAGCACAAATTGAGATGGTTTTCTTTACAATGGGCTCTTTATCACAGCTTGAGATGGTTTTTGGTTGAATATAAAGCATACCCAGATAAGCTTGCATGTAGGGGAAAAACATCATCTATAAAAAAAAATGAGAAAAGAAAATGAAAGACGATAAGGAACACCCTAGACCTAAGACAAGAACCAAAAGGGCCCATCCAAAAATATGACTACAACCATAATAATACAGTCCTAGAATCCCTGGGAACTCAAAACAGGGATAGGAAGGGGCAACCCAAAAAGCTTACTATTACTGTGAATTTGAAACTAAGCTAGAAACAGTTGGAAGCATCAAGCATTGGAGTCTTGTGAGATATCATGGATATTCACTTTCACATGTATCTTATTCTTACTGAAAATGGTATGGCTTTCAAATTCATCAAATTCTAAAATCAGTATACCTACACAAAACAAAATTTAATGCAAATTTTAACGTTTTTTTGTTGAACTATTATGATTTTATTGTCTACCACACTAACTCTATCACCACTATTGTCATGTTGTATCTGTTACCACTGAACATATCATAGCCTCTTTTGGTGTTCTCTTTAGTAGCCTTGAGAGAATCTCATCCACTAAAACAACATCCCAGTCCTACCAAGATGCTTATGATAATTGTCATTGAACTAACTTTATAGTAGTTCTAGAGTATATGATGATATTAAGTAGAACCCATTCATTTCTAGAAGAATGCCCATGACAAGAAAAGATGAAGTTATGATTAATGCTGGTTTTTTCTAGAAGAATGTCCTCTATGAAAAGAAAATATAAGGTTGCAATTCAACATGAGGTTTCCTATATATTAAATCACAGCTACAAAAACATCGCCCACTATCAACTAATTTGTGTTTTAGTGAACAATCTCAGGGGGTTAATGAAGAAGACACTGAGTTCCTACAATTGTAATCCATCATTGTATGAAAAGTACATACAAAAGTCACGTCTCTATAGAGCTTAAGCCACCCTTCACTTGCTACTTTTGATAACTTTCTTGACACGTCGTTTATTGCATTCCCTGGATGGATGTTATGGGCTCATGTGGATCACAGTCTCTTGATGTGAAATTTTCTTTTCTTTTCAGTGGCTTCTTTATCACAACTTAAGATGGTTGCTGGTTGAATATAAAGCATACCCAAACAAGCTTGCATGCAGGTGAAAAACATCACCACATATATATTATATTATCGTTATGTCTGATTTATCAAGATTCCAAATTATTGGTTTTGCTTATTTATGTTGAAGGTATAGTGGAGAATTTGTTTCCAAGCTTCCTCCTGTGGACATAATTATCACAACAACAAACCCTTTTAGGAATCCTACCATACTAACAGCCAATACAGTTCTTTCAGTGCTTGCACTGGATTACCCAGTTGAAAAATTTGCATGTTATGTGTCAGATGATGGCCGGTCTCCTATTACTTTCTACTCTCTACTAGAAACCTTAAAGTTTGCCAAAAAAAATGGGTGCTCTTCTGCAGTAAATATAATATTGAGTCAAGGGCTCCATTTATGTTTTTCTCCAAGGAACCCTAGTAATCTGATCCAAGTTTTCTACAACAATGGGAATGCATGAAGGTATTGAGATAGTTGTACAATTTTTGCAAGAACTAACATTACAAGATCGAATAGAATTGTTTTTCTCCCATCCTTTTGGCCAAAATGGATGGTAGAAGTATTAGAACCCATCACAAATATATTTATAACTTGTTTTTTCTATCCAGATTAAGTTTTTGGATAAATCCACTAGGCTCTGTTTAACTGTCTTGATTTAACAATTTAACATTTCATATGCTAGGTTATAATTGCAATATAACAAATGCAAGAAACATTTGAACATAGTTAATTTTTTTATTCTTAGATGCATTTTAAATTTAAAGGAAGCTTATTTGGACCAGATGTTTCAATAGTTTCTTGTTTACCAGAATTCAGTTAATTAATCTAGCTTCTTGCATTGGCAGCTTTCCCAACTAGAAAGCATGTTTTAAGCTATAGAAGTGATGCATATCAAAATGACTATCAGACCAGTACATCGCTCCCAAATAGAAAAAGCAACCCTCTACATACCATGGTCAACATAGAATTCCAGAAGGTAAAAATATATCATCAGCGTTGTATGTTACTTCTCATATTTATTCATTGTGCATATGGAAACTAGTATGAATTTAATGTCAAGAATATACATGGATTATAATAAAATGTTGAAGAGTACTAGATATGTATTATTTGCTGGTTGTAATTTCTATAACGAAATCCATGATTGCATGCAAAAGTAAATTGTTGGACTTGAGATTTTTACGACATTGTTATTTTCTATGAATATTTGTAGTTGATTGCAGTGGGAATATTTATTGGAGTACTATTACATGCAGGGATTCATCTTGGTTGTAATTTTGTTTGGATGCCTGAGGCAGATGAACAAACCTATAGTAAAAGCATCGGTACTAAAAGTTTTGAAGACACAAAGCCTACATTTGTGGGAATTCTCATGACTACAAAAGTGGCGACAGGTGGTTATGGTGATTATCACGTTTGTCACATTTCTATTAGCAACCCACTAGCCTAGAAGAAGTATTGTTAAGCTTCCACGACCTTACACATAGATTAACAATATTTAACGTTTTCTGGTATTCCCATCATTTGTTTGCTCTGGTGTACTCACTTTTCATAGCTCATCCCATGATGTTATTCCTTTCCCATGGATGGTCTCAGAAGATAGTGAGAATAATGTTAGCCTTTAGATTTTTAGTGGTTTATCCCTAGAAAAACTTGAGCTAATTACATGATCTCAAATGTCTTTACCAGACTTGGTATTACATTTTAGTACTCTTACTGTTGTATATTCTTGCATCAAAACTTGGTGGAAGTCTCTTTAAATTTGAATTATGCTTAAATTCAAGAGTTGTAAGAATTATGCATTTGTTGTCGTTCTCTAAGGGAGAAAATAATATATCCTTGAAGTTGTCATTATTCAGACCACAATCACTTTTTCCATATTCTAACCACTGTGGAACTCCATTGGCAAAGATGTTGACTTCCTGTAGGTGGGGCATGATCTGTCAATCCATTGAGATGATAAGTTCAAAACTCATTTTATAGGTGTTTAAATTTAGAAATCACAAAACATTAAAACCCACTCACCTCAAAAATCTCACAAATTTTTAATATATAAATACCCAATCCACAAAAGTGTAATGTTTCCAACGAACTCAACCCTTCATCCACATCTAAATTTATAATTTCCAGGCATCTTGATATGTTGATAATTTCCAAGTCTTGGGATGAGCTTACCTTGGGGAAACGTTTTAGTTTTTCATAGTTTCATAGGATCAATATCTTGAGTCTATTCAACTGTGACATGCCAGATACTCTTTTTAGTTGTGTGCAAACGCCAACATCCAACTCAACCAACCCCACAGAAAGAGTTGGAAGTTTCTCAAGACACTTGCATTTATTCAAATTGAGCTTGGTTAAATGAACATGTGTATCAATGCTCAGAGGCATTACAAAAAAAAAGAATATTTTCTAGGTTCAACATTCCCAATGCCAATAAATCTCCAATCTGTTCAGGAAGACCATCAAAGAGATTACAATCACTTGCATCAAACAAGACATGCGATTCAAGTTCAGAAAACTTGGTGGAAGTCTCTTTAAATTTGAATTATGCTTCAATTCAAGAAATGTAAAGGGGGAATGCAAAGTGACAATAATGTGTAACACAAATACCATTTCAAAATTTGTAATTGCAGAATGTATCTTATATTTATTGATACCATTATATTCATGCATCGTGTACTGCCTCCAACAAAACACCAACCGAACAACCGATGCACAACTAACACAATAAACCCGAATTAAATACATATAACATCAACTATAAAATAAATTAACTATCGAAAACGGTATCAAATATATTCATGTACAAATTTTTAACAAGTTTGAAATGTAGAAACAACCTTAAAATTAAGTAGCCCATCTATATTTCTACACTTACAAAATCAATCACACCCCTTATCAACAGCAACTACAAAAGTAATAACTATCCCTCTAAATCAAATAACATAAACCATTCAAAAATTTATTTTGGTTTGCAAAGTGATGGAAAATGTGAATTTGGAAGGACAAGTTCCCCCCGATCTTTTCAGCTTGCTGCAACCTCAATCAATGTAGGTATCAAGAATTATATAACTCATGAGCATTGTTTTCCATTAGTATAAGTAATGTTTGTTGTGTCTGTCTAGAGAAGAAAACTTCGAAACAACTCTTTCAGAATGACCCTCAACATGGGTGCCAAGATTTGTCCGCAGCTTCAATATGTGGATCTTGAGTACAACGATATTTGAGACGTCGACATGTGAATGAATTATAGAACTTCTTTATCAAAGTGCAGCAAAAAATCATGCCACACTCCTTATGAGAAACACAGCTCTATAACTTGTGAATTTCAAGTGCCATTTTTGGGTGAATTAATGTTCGTGTTTCCGTCATTCTCAGATTTATCAAATGAATCGAGGTTCTAGCATCTAGATACTTCCATATGGCACAATCTTACCCTCCCTGCAGGTTATGTCTTACACTAGATTCGTGAATGTTAAAAGTTCTTCTTAGTTGCAGGATTGAACTCTTACGTGACTTAATACGGGCGGTGGGTATATATATTAACTTTAATCAAAATTATACTATTCCAAGTAATAAAAATCATGCCACACTCCTTATGAGAAACTCAACCCTGTAACTTGTGAATTTCAAGTGCCATTTTCAGGTGAATTAATGTTCGTGTTTCCGTCATCCTCATATTTATCAAATGATTCGAGGTTCCAACATCTGGATACTTCCATATGGCACAATCTTACCCTCCTCGCAGGTTATGTCTTACACTAGATTCATGAATGTTAAAATTTCTTCTTAGTTGTAGGATTGAACTCTTACGTGACTTAATACGGGTTGTGGGTATATATATTAACTTTAATCAAAATTATACTATTCTAGGTAACAATCGGAAATTGGTTTCTTAATTGCATTTCTTTCAATAAAAAATGAACATAATGTTCAATTATAATAGGTAAGACTACTTTGCTAGGTTCCTAAAAATAGTAATTGTCATCTTAATAAGCACATTGAAAGAATACCACAACATACTTGTGATGCAAAATGAACACTGAAATTTGTGAAGCATGGTCATGATACAAGAGATTTAAGTAAAGGGGTAAGTATTGTGTAGGTAGTTCTGTTGCCAACACTTAATGAAAAAATGATTTGGGATTGTTGGGATTCGGGATACACATTCAAGGAATGGTAATGTACGATAATTCTAAGTGATTTACATCTACAGGATCCTCTTGATATCCTCACAATCCTTGGTCGTTTCACACCGCATGAAACGTACTAAAAATGGTGCATGTACCAACACTTGGAGCAAGAAGAAAGGAGAAGTCAAGACTACTATCATTCAACAAAAACAACCCGTCGTAAATACTACCCTCTACTTTGATAGCACCTCCACTACTACTTTGCTCAACACTTGTTGTATCCAAAGTGGTAGTGCTATTTAAGGGGTATCAAATGTGTTCATGTTTAGTGCAAATAAAATTGGCCACAAAAGGCTACCACTCATGATATAAAATCTGCAAATGTAGGGAGGTCTTCATGTATTCATATTTAGTTGAGATATCATGATATAAGATTTGCAAATGTATATGTACGAATGTCAAAAAAAAATTAAATGTACAAATGAAACCTTTTAATGTAATGTTTCATCTATATTTCAACACATACAAAATTAATTACACCCCTTATCAAGGTCAATTACAGAAGTAATAACTATTCCTCTAAATCAAATAACATAAACCATTCGGCGTTCACATTGCATTGTGCACATGCGATTGCTAGTTTTACTTATAATGGTAAAGGCATGGATTTTGTCCACCTATGCAATGAGGATCTTTTCATTCAATAAGGAACTTAATCTATAGTAGCGATAGTGGAGGATTAATTTTTATGTCTTTGATCCCTATTATGGTTCTCCCTAACTGTCATGCACGTTCGCGGATGACAACATATCAAAAGTTTGCTAAAATTTTGCTAAATAAATATTGCACCGCAGTGGTTGGGCATGGTAGTTGTTGTTTTGGAGGCCGCGAGTTCAAATTCTGCTAAGTACATGCTAACCTCCGTGATGGTTAGGCTCCGCCCCCTATCATATCCTCTACTGAGTACCGGCCAACCTTAATCATTTTTAGAGTGACATAATTTTTTTATTTTCATTGCAAGAAACAACACCATCACCAAAACCCCAATGGCTCCTTATATCATCATGACTCCCACACTCACACAAGAAAATTTATGTTCCAGTCGGTGCCACCACCGTGGTTAATGTGTGGTTGATTACGCATGACCAATATATATGTGATTCACTTGAGTAGTTTTGAGTAGAGAGGTTATAGTTTAACCCTTATGTGTTATTCTAGTTCAACCCTTATGTTATTAAAACACATTATAATGTAATTGCAATGATCCAAAAAAATTGAAAGAAAAATGTCTGCCATGTTCAAACATATGGGACCAATATTTTATTATAAATATTTAAAGTTATTGAATTCAATGTGACCCTTACAATATGCATGGAAAATTATTCTTAATATACCATGTATCATCTTTTAAATTATTTTCTACTTTTATTTTATTAACAATTTTTCACATTAAATCAATGACTTTATTAATCCAGATTATAATATAATTTTAGTAATCCAAAATATTTATAAATCCATTAATACAAGGATTTTAAGGCTGGATAGGATAGATTTAATACGCAACAATCATTTCAAGCTCAGACATTCTTATTATTGAAAATTTGGGTAGAGAATACTTCTTAAAAATATTCTAATGTACGATTTGAAGTTGTCACACCCACTAATTTCTACACTCCAAAACCATGTCGAAAGCCATTAATATTTTAAGAAAAAATTATGGATTTTTTTTGTTTAAAAGATTGCAAGAGTGATAAGCATTAACTATGTTTAATTAATTCCCATCTATTTATTTCTACACATTCATAAGTTTGTCGGAATTAATTTATTAATTAAATTCTAAATTCATTTCAGAATTCAACTTAATCTTTATTTTATAATATCACCTATGTTATATTTTACCCATTTAAATATCCTCTTAAGTTATAAGAGGGTCATCTCCTAAGTTGGTTTGAACCTAACATCCATTCCATTACATAGTTATTTAACTATACATTTTAATTCTAATTAATTTAATTCCTTCAGATAATTATCTAATTACTCATGCACAATATCATTTATTTAATTACTCTATAATCAAGTCTCATTTATTTAATTATTGGTCCAAAAGAAAAGGGTTACAACTTACTCTAACTCACTAGAGCACTAAGTGGCCCCATTCACTAAATACACATACCATTTATTTAAAAACCAATCCCACAAATTTTGGATGGATATACACACAAATTTGGATGATCTTCAACGGTGGTTTGCATTAGGTGTACATTATTTTCTATTTGTATTTAGTGGAGGATTTGTCCTATTCGGGTTATGGGTATTGTTTTCCCTTTTTGTTTTGTAAAAAAAAGTGATATACTCACGAGTTTAGGATTTGTAAATATATATGCATTTTTTTAAAAAAAATTAAATGTCAATTTTAAATAAGGTGAATTGAAGAAATACGACATGTTTTATATGTATAGATTCACACACACACACACACACAAAAAATTACATATTTATATTAATAATTCCTATAGATGTGTGCGACAAGATTCAACCCTGAGGATTATGCGGTCGCGACTGTGCATTGTTTGGGTTTTGGGGTGGGTGACCATGGCCTACCCACCCCCCCATATTGTATATGATGGGGTGGGTCAACCACGGCCGCCCACCCCTTATATTTATTTAAAAAAAATACAATATGATGGGGGGTTTGGCCCCCTCCCAAATCAATTAACTTTATTTATTTATTTTAATTTTATAAACTTTTCCAAATGGCTTCACATAGCCGGTTCACCTTTATTCAAATTTTTTAATATATATATTCATATTTTTTAGTATTATAAAATAATATATATTTATTTAATAGTATAAGATTATTTATATGTAGATATTTATATAAACATATTTATAAATGTTTGATTAGTGTTAAATATATATAACATTTATATTTATGGCTTATATAAATATATATATTTAGATATGATTATATTTTTTTATGACTATTTTCAAACAATAATAAATTTGGTTTATTTATATCATTGAAAATAAAGGAATATTTTTTTTATTTTTTTGGTTTAGAAAACAACAATTATTTATTTGCTTCCCTTTTTTTTTAAATTCCTAAACCATTCCCTTCACAAAATTGAAATAAGATGCAACTAATAGTAATTATTTCTCAAATTTTTAAAACAAAGTAGAAATGAATATGACAATAGTATTGAGAAGACAAAATTTACAAATTTCTCTCTCTTTCAAAAGGGTTTGACAATCCATCCCAAATAAAACATTCAGATTTTATAGTAATCAAAGATTATTGTTTCTTTTTCTTTTTAGGACAAGTTCACATTGAACAAGAGATACAACTCACAAATCTATTTACAATTTTAAGGAAGATACATTCCCAACCAAATGACATCCACAATTTTTTATTTTTTTCTTAACTAAGTACTTTACAATTTTAAACAATACATTTCAGATTTAAAGAGTTCTAAAACAATGAGATTAACTCAAAATGCAAGTTAGAAAAGCCTCCCACAACATGGGATCAACAAGTGAGAATTTTACAAAGTAGCTCTCTCACTAACCATGCATACTTCCAAGCCATTATTACAAACAATTTGGGATAATACATTTAGAAGAGTCCCATTTTTAAAAAAATACAATTTCAAGATACTCCACACAAGGAGGGAGCAACATTTAAGAATTTTACAACGCCTTCTCTTTGCTTGGTCTCATACAAAAATAACTCCATGCAAGACATCGCTTGATCTCCTTCATTATCAAATCACAACAACAAGGAAGGGGGTGTAGGCAACACTCACCTCCAAACCTTATTCCAATGAGAAGGAGAATCCATCTTTCTCATTGGCTCCCAAGCCCCAACAATGAAGCAATAAGGGACATTAAGCAACCATGAAAACTTCACAAAGGCTTCCATAACACAAAAAACACATAAACAACAATTGCACATACATACAAGAACACAATATCAAGAATCCATTTACAATTTTCCAACCAAGCACAAGGGATTCCAAAATAAGCCCAAAGGAAAGGAGAACATGGAGTCATCTCCTTATACCTCCCATGTAGGATGGGGCTCCACCCAAAGCCTCCAAGTGCACTTTCACAATCACACACAACACCTTTTCTCTCCACAATCAAGTATGCAAATTTGATATATAAACATTTTACCTCCACATAGGTGGAGCACCCCTCCCACACTCCCTCCACAAAATCCTCACATACTCCTTTTTACCTCCACAATAATGAACTCCATTTCTCTCTCCCAACACCATCCTAAGGCAAAGATCTACCCAACCCATACAATTCACCAACATACACCAATTTTACAACACAATAACATCACAATGAACAAGTAAGAACAATAATGCAAGGAATAGACCCTACCTTTCCATATCAAAGGCCTTAAATATTCAAGCAACAACCTTCCACTTAAAAGCCAAAATTCAAAAGCAAGCTTCCAAGATCCCAAGCAATAAGTCCATGCAATTTTCCAAAAGCATGCAAGTGTATAATGAAAATAAGTAACCCCCAAAACTCCAATATAACCCACATAAATAGAAAATGTGAAGAGGAGTGTGAGGTGGATCCATGTAGGATGCCACATCACTTATCCTCCAAACCACCACACCAAGTGAAACACAAAGACCAAGACTCATAAATGGGTGGGTGAGGATATGAAAATTCCACTTACACACACAAACATCCACTCCATACTTCCAAAGGACACAACCAAAAGAGTTTGTAAGAAAGTGCAATTAATTATCTCTTTTTTTCTTCCAAAACACATAATGAGGGATAAAATTAACCCCTCACGTCATAGGTACAGTTGGTGGGTGAGTTTAAGAGGTATGGGACAAGCTTAACTTGTCCCACAAGCCTCCAAAAGTGGCTCCAAAGTCAAAATTCCAGATTTAAAAAGTGAGGTTGAGTACACAACTCCAAAATCAATAAAATCCATCTCAAATCCACAATATACCAAGGTCTATCTACCATAATTAATGCCCACATAGTCACATCCCAACCTAGTATAATCACATGATTAATTAATTAAACAAGAGCACATTAGTGACCTTGTTGCAAATACCCAATATTCCTCCATTGTTAGTCTCCTAGCCCCTTTTTGTTGTCATGATATAATTTTCTGCAACCAATCAAACAATACCCCCTTCGGCCTCAAGGTTGCATTAAATATATCAAGATATAAAACGCACATAGATATCATCTAACAAAATCATACACGTAGCTATATCATCATCATCAAAATTTAAAATTTCTATCAATTATTTGCAATCATTGAACATCTCAATTTTGATAAGTCATATCATCAACAAGATCATAAGGTCATTTGTCCAAACATCTAATTGTAATAAATATGTTAAGAATCCAAAATACTTCAATATACAATGAAGAAACACTAGATCATCATCTATTAATGTCTGCTAGTAGTCCATACCATCTATAATATGAGTCATAACATACTGAAAATTACAAGTGTACATGTATTGTCTATCAACATTCTAATCGAAGTATAATAATGATGCCCATGTCTCTAATCAATGATAATCAAAATCATAGTAAAATCAAGTTGTTGAAGAGAAGTTGGCATTACATCCCCCTCCCCTTAGATCCTTTACACATTCCTTCCTAAGAAGTCACAGAAAGTTTTTAGGAGAACAAGCATACAAATAAAAGCCACACCTTCTTTGGGTTTCTTTACTTGGAGTAGAAATGTCCCTTGGAACCCTAAGTTTGGTCCAAAAATATTGCAAAAAGAGAAGGAAACTATAAGGCACAGATACTAAACCTCCTCCAAATAAGATTGCTAGCAATCAAACCTTCATAATAATCTCTAGTATGTTAACCAAGTTACAACACAAAACATTTAAATAGGGAATCTTGATCACATCGTAGGGTAATACTTATTTTGAAATGATTTCAAAACACGGGGGGTTTCACTTAGTAAAAGTATGCTATAGCATTTTCATTCAAAGGGTATTAAAGAATACCCTTGATTTTTAGTTTTTACATTTAATTATTCAATTGATAATACCCCCTCCTGTTATATTATTATAATGAAAATACCCCCTATTTTTTCCATGTACATTACTTACCAATTTTTCCATTACAATTTTATTTACCCCTTTTTATTTATACCCTAATATATCAAACAAAAAATATATCATGTTTCCTACTCAAAATATTATTTTCTCTAGAAAGAGAGTTTGAAGCCATTCAAGACCTATTCCCAATTACCTTAATGTTAAGTTTGAATCATTTATCAATTGTTCTTCAAATAATTAAGATGGTGAAATAATATCACTTGTGTTGAAAAGCATACTCAATCCTAGTTTTCTACCATCTTATTATTTATTGGTTAAGAATCTCTTAATTGATATTTCTTTATTCAAAAAGAGATTAAAATTGAAATTTATGACCACACTCCTTTTACAATTTAAAGGTATTTAGTTTTTAAAAATAAGGTTCAAATGTTTTAGTTTTATATTAAAAGTAAACCTCCCTTTCCTTTGGCCCACCTCTCTAACCTACTCCTAATACCTGATTCAAAATATTAATAAATTATAAATTTCCGCCCCCTCATGTCTACCAATATATTGACTTTACCTTTATTAATTTTAATTACCTCAATATGAACTCACATGCTAGGATATTTTCTAGCTAATGAACCCCCAGTGATGACAGCCAAGGTCTCTAAATAACAAGAAAATTCATGTACACAAGGTGTTCACATAGCCACACATAGATAAGACACACGGTAAAAAGGAAAGATGAGACTTCCACTTAGGTTGAATTACACTTCAATGTTCGTTGTTTTAGAAAAGATTAACAACTACCAATCATGACCTTAAATTTTGCATGAGAAACCACACCTTCTTATAGGATTAACAATTTCAGGGCCACACAAACAAGGCTTAACAACAAGGAAGACACCTAATTTTAACAAAAGTGTTTACAAAGATGAAGACTATTAATTAGAAGTACTCTATATAATTAGGAAGAACTCACTTAACTTTTCATGGTAACGCTAGGCAAAATCTAGGTCACGAGGTCTCCATAACTTGAATTTGTACCCAAATATCGTAAAGCGTAACAACTAATCCGGATTTGGTAAATCCAATCATATAGACAACATTTCCATTTTTTTGTAATAGGAAATATTTTCCCATACTATCATATCAACACAAGAGATACCATTATCTCTATATAATAAAATGAAATTGATTAATTTTAAGCCCACCCTAGCTCGAATAATCTTAAAACAAACACGAGCTTAATATTATAATACATAGGAGCACTTAAGTGAGCTAGGAGAAAATAGGAAACAAGAGAGGCCCAACTAACAATTTACTAGAGTATCACACCAAACATTCTTGTTGATACTTCTGAAAACAACATGTACCTTTTCTTCCCAAAGGAAGAGGGGGAAACAAACATGGTTCCCTGAAAAGAAGGGGGGATTCCAAAATTCCTCCATATCCTTAACATATGTTGCCTAATCTTGCCACTAAGCCTAGGTCACAAATGACCTATTCCAAATACAAGAAGGGTGCCTCAAAACTGAGATATAGGCTCACTCCTAAAAGACCAAAAATCATACACCTGACGAGCTAAGGGGAAAAAGGGCATGACGTCCTAAAGGCTCCATCATGGAGGATTACACACAATTATGTTCAAGGGAGTAAAACACGACTAGAATACATCACTATCAATAAAGTACTTCATTGATCATGGTAGGCGAACATATTTAAAGGTTCAAAATTTGCCACTGTTGGCAAGATGGACGTAGGGCCCACCAATATGAACATAACAATTACTCCATTCTAATAAGGTGATACTATCCTTATGCATACTTCTAAGCAAATATTCATACTAACCAGTGAGAGATAAAAAATTCTCTAGCATGTAACTTGTGTTATGATCATTATACATATATTTATTGTTTGATATAAAAAGGGGGTATGGGACGTACTCAAACATTACACAACCCAAAGCCTTAGGGCGCAATTGAAATTAGGCACTCATACAATAGCTCGAGGGAACCTTTCAATTAATTCTACCATTCAGATTATGTCTTCTATAAATTTTAGGGTATGCAATAACAATTTATACAATCAAGGTTTTTTATTTATACATTCTACTTGTGTTCAATCTAATAAAATTACCCGTTCCATATTCTAAATTATAAAACACAAGTTATGGTTACATTCACTAAGCATATTTCTTATAAGTTTTCTAGTTAATGTATTCCTTATATTACGATATCCCATATCTTGTGTCATTAAGGGTCATCACCAATGTTGGCATGATATCTTGTCATTCTGTATAGGTGGGAAATTTATCCATTCTACTTCTAGGAGAATTATAAGAAGGTCCATTGCTATATTTCACATAGTTTTATTTCTTATATTAAACAACCAAGTTAGATTAAGGAGCCGTCTTCCTAATGTCCCAATTTACTTATTAAGTTTCGAAATTCCAAGCCTCCCAATTGGAGATCTAATATGCTTAGGTTTGTCACATTACCAATTGAATTTTAATGAGTAGGAAGAGCCAAGCTTATCACATTATTAAGTTCATAGAAACAAGATTTCATTAACTAAAATGGAACACACCAGGTTTAAAAGAGTTTTCCCAAAATTTATATGCATTCTAGGTGAGTTTCCATAGGTGTCAATAAGAGATACAATGAAGATACATCTTATGAAGTTATAAATTTTCTTTTACAAGTTCAAGGAGTTTAGATCAATGTGATAGAGAAAACAATGTTTACGACTTATACTCACAATAGGTTCATTATGTAAGAGAGAGTTTCCAAAAAAAAAAATATACCTCCACAAGATACCATCAACCAATAAATCAAGAAAATGGGGGAAAATACTCCATAGACACCACACTTCCTCACCGAGAGGGAAAAAAAAAAAGAGGGCAGTTAACTGATTTACTCAAACATAGCATCAAAGGCCAAGAGTTATGGCCTTGGATGAAATATCATGACATAAACATAGTCAAGGATGGAAAATTAAGACCTATAAAACCAAAATCTCTAAGCACAAATTCCAAAAGAGCCCAAAGAATTTGTTTTTAAAAAGAATCAAGATTAAATGATTTTAAAACAAAATACTCACCAACTGTTCATTCAGAGGAATAACATGTTTATCCGTCTTCTCGTGAAGATCAGTTGGAATAGCTATGGATTTGAGTCTAGAAAAACCCTCATAATTAAAAGCAAGAACATAACAAGAAGAAAATATTACTACAGTAGAATTCAGTTTGGATTTCCCAAGTTAAGAACGAATATTTGATGTAAGATATGAGAACCAATCAAATCTAATGCCGGCATGGGTTTGAAGAAGGTAGTGCATTTCCCACTGAGGAATGTTGATGTATCTTCCATGTAAAACGATACTGGACTGGAAAAATTCCACCATTGCCAAGAGAAAGGGATCTTTGATAGATTGATATTTGATGCCTCTTTTGGCTGGAGTATTAAACTCAGCCTCAACAAAGAGATTTTATTAAGACTCTAAAATTTTCTTTTGATCATAAAAAAGAACGAATTTTGTGGTTACATGCAATGTGTTTTCATGGGGCAGGCCTGTTAGACGATAAGTATCTTTAGGTGATATTTTGATGTGAAATTGGTGGGATGGTAATTTAATTATGAAAGTATCATCTAAAGTATTATACACTTGAGTTAAATTATTCAATAATTTGTGGTTTGTCTGATACTGGGGCATGTAAATAAGTCCATAGAATCTTGACTTAGGAATCCAATCAGATAAACTGATTATTTTAGGTTTTTTGAGCAGTTGTAGAAATTGGGGATATAAAATGTTTCAGTAAACATAGGTAGTTGGATTAATGGTTTTTTTTTCTTGGGGCCATTATTTTGGAACGTTAATTGCTTGAAAAAATAAGAGGTTGGAAAATGGAAGATAAAAACACCTATATATGATCCTTGAGGATCGTAGAAAAAAACGTGTGGTAGGTGGCACTGGTTACTATCTAATACTGAAAGTGGACGAGAAGGATGGATCTCTCTAAAAAAATCTATCTCGGAGAAACCTCCACGTGAAAATGGGACAAATGGGACAAAATGAATGGGGATGGGTGTATATATATAGGAAAGAAAAGTGTATTAAATGTGGAGAGTAGAAGACACGTGGCGTATTAAATGTTGAAACACTATACATGTTACCATCTTGGAACATGATATCTACATTACTATCTGGTAATACCATGTATATGTTACTATTCGGTAACACCATGTATCTGTTGCAGTCTGATAAAACCATGTATCTATTACTGTCCAATAACACCATGTATATGTTACCATCTGATAACACCATGTATATGTTACCATCTGGTAACACCATGTATATGTTACCATTCGATAACACCATGTATATGTTACTGGTCGACAACACCATGACACATGTCAGTAAATTGTCACTAGCTTGGAAACTTGGCAATGTTATGTTAGTGACCAAAAACACCATGGTTCAACCTTGCAAACATGAGCTACCGACTGATAACACTTTGCTACCGACCAGTAACACTGTGTTACCAAATGATAAAAATGTGTTACCGACCGATAACACTGGCATTTTTTTCATTTGGTTTCGTATCGTACGTGTTGAAATTTTGTGCTTGTCAGTCGGTAACAAACCTAACTTACGGTTACTCCATCATTTTTTTGAAAAATGGATTCCTTTCACCACTTTCACAAAACTCATTTCCATACATTCTCCTACAATGCGAATGGATTTTTTGTAAGATTTTCTACCCATTCTATAATAATTTTTTTGAGGGGGTGGTCATCTTAAAATGAACCCTAAAAATAAAATAAATAAAAAATCTATCCTTTCTCACCACTCAAACATGGTGCTTCAGTTTTCTTCATAATACTATAAAAATACCTCACAATACATGGCATACAAAGCTACTTAAACAAAGTAAAACCCAAAGTATTCATTATCCTTGAGCCATTTTGGAAAAGAATAAATCTATCTCCAAATCTCTCATATTTATGAATTTCAATGTCTTCTAAAAAAGAAAAGGAAATGCCCCTGCAACATTGAAAGACACGGACATTGTAAGTAGCTACTCAACTGATGCTCAGAGAAATTTCATGCAAAGAAGTGATTTACTTGTTGAAAAAATGGAGAAATTTTCCTTAAATTAGATGGCATTCATTATGTATAATAATTGAGATAAATTTCTCACATGGGAAGTTGGTCATTCTCGATAAAAAAAATTGAGATAAATTTCTCTCGTAGGATGACATTCAACTAATAAAATGAATATAAATAAACTTTACAAATAAGATGTCATTCATTCCCTAAAAAAATGAGATTAAATTAAGCAGGAAGAAATCAATTGTTATAGCAGAAGCCATTTTTTAATTTTAGGTATAGCAAGGGACTGCAAATTACATAATGGTAGAGGTATATGTCTATGTGCATGTAATAATACCAATACAGGTTGTTACACTTATGATTTATTTGTGTGCATATTCGTCTTGCATTTGAAGTACTGCTCATAGGCCTTGTTGCGCACAATTTGGTATGTATCTTTGATTTCAATGATGGCCCGTATTAACATGTGGGAAGTTTCCTCTAGCTTGTGAAGGATCAATTGGAAAGTGAAGACGTCATCCTTGGCAACAGGGTCAGTGATGTGGGCACGGGGATCAATGGAATGACAGACGAGTTGGTGCAAGAACATGGTGTCATTTGCGAGCCATGTAGCCAACTTGTAAAAAACATCATTGTGCCCTTTTGTTTTGTGAGCTTTCTTTGGTGGGGAATTATTTGTACCTGTGCACAAAAAAAATATTAGTATAGTAATAGGATCATAGCCATATGGATATTTAAATTTTGAGAAGCATGGTATATCTATTTAAATGAGCAATATTTCTCTTCCACGGAAGGGAGGGAAATAATATGTGGGAAAAATTTACAATTTAAGGAGAGAAAAATCGACTCTTATAGGAGAAGCCATTTTTGTAATGCCTATGTATATGGATTGGTACCTGAGCAAGTAGTTATAACTGTTATTGGTTGTTGGGTAACTTCGTTTTGCATCTATAGTATTGTTCGTAGGCCTTGTTATGCTCGGTTTTATATCTTTCTTTGTTTGCAATGGTGGCTTGTGTGAACATGTGGGAAGGGGCCTCTAGCTAGTCACTTTGTGCATGATTGGGGTGGTGCTTGCTAGTGAGGTGGAAAATTTGTAGAAATTATTGCTCCACTCTTTGGTTCCATGAGATTTATTTCGTAGGGTAGCAACTACACCTGTGCATAGTAGTCATATTAGTATATTGATATGTGTGAAGAATGGTAGGCGTAGTTGTACCAAGGTAGTTGTAAGTAAATTGGAATTGGTGAGGGCAATATGTATAGTAGGGAAGGAGCCCTATAGTGGAAAGTGTGGAGGATGTGGGCTAGACTTTATGAAGGGGCATGGCACACTCCCCCAATGATCTAGGAGCTCTTATAGGTGTGTAAATTCTAAAGAAACTTTGGTAGCTTGAGCTTGAATCTATAGGCAAATAGTAGACAAAATCACAACCTTATCATTAGTAGAAAAATTAATAACTAGATGATCTTGCTTGAAAATGACTGCATTGCGAGCTTTCTAGATATGAAATAAAATAAAGGCATGAAATAAATGCCACATATTAGTAATGTATTTAGGCCATGGGCTAAAGTCACCAAATAAAGGAAAACACCATGGGAAAAATTTAGGGTGATAAGGTTGAAATAAAGAATGGATCCATTTCCAAATATCTTGGGCATGTGGGCAAGACCAGAAAAGTTCCAGGAACGACTTAGGGCTGGAAGAGAAAGAGGAATTCAAAGAAGGAAAACCAATATGCTGAAGTTTTTCACCTACAAGAAGCCCTTGATTAACAAGACACCAGATAAAATGGTTACCTTTGGGCTCCATAAGAGGATTCCAAGTAGGGGAAAGCCTATGGATCCAGGTAGACGGAGTGGAATGCAAGCCCCATTGATCATTGAGTTTATCAATGGCCGACGAGAGAGCACATAGTAGCTAGTAGATGGTCTGATTTTTGTATCTAAGGAACGCAATATCATGATTCCACCGCCAGTCCCACCACCAAGCCACCAGAGGTTGGAGGTTAAGTTAATGCAACATAACATTTGGGAGGAGCTCTTTAATTTTTCATATTCACAAAAGGTCTAAAGTATTCAACTGAAATTTAGTTTTGATCTTGGTCCAAGGAAGCCAGTCTCCGTGGTGCACCAGATCCCAAATGGTATGAATGCCCTTGTGATAAATCCAAATGGCTTTAATGCCAAGGGTTTCCACAAGCAGCAGAGAGACTTCATTGATAATAGGAGACCACCAGATGTTTTGTGAATTAAAGGAAAGGCTGATGTGAAAACCATCACCAATCTATCTCATAAGTGGCTTTACATACTCAAAGGATTTCCAAATACTCTTATCAACAAAGGTTCCAATAATTTTAACTAAAACATAAGTAATGATGAGAGAATACTATCCGATTCCACTCCAACATTGCTTACCATAGAGAGCTCTAGAAGAAATGTAATGTCATAAAAGAATTTGTCAAGTTTGTGTGCCCGAGAGACATCAGATAACCCATTTAGAACACAATGCAACACTTTGTATGTAAACATAAATAACTCCCATGCCACCTTGAGCTCATGGAAGACAACACAAATCCTAAGCAACACGGTGAAACCCAACTTAACCAGAACTTTTACACCAAAGAAAGTCTAAAAGAAGCTTGGCTAATTGGTTGAAGGAAGTGTGAGAAGGACACCAACAAGAAGAAGAATAAACATGAGTAGCAGTGAGGATATTAGTGCACACTTGAAACTTACCAGACAGAGAGAGTGGTTTAGAGGACCATTTGGTAACTTTATGCTCAACCTGGGTAAGAACAAAATCCCACAAAGTCGCAGATTTACTCTCAAAGGCAAAAGGAATGTCAAGAAATCTAAATTACTCTCCCCTAACTATCCACTTCTAGGGGTAAGCTTGAAGCCAAGCCGGGAAAGGTAAAAAACTTTTACGATAATCCAGGGTTTTGGCGAGGTGAATATTGGATGTGGAAGCCAAATAGAAAGTGTTAATACATTCAAAGATGACAACAACATTCTGTTCTGAATCTGCAAGATTAAAGAAGGAATGATCTGCAAAGTTCATATTGATCAATTGAGTTGCATGATCTGGAAGGATAATACCCCAGATTCGACCTTAGGCAACATGATGGAAAATTAAGTATCTGATGTAGGAGCATCAGAATAATTAGCCATAGGGTTATTCTAAAACTATGTTAGCATAATTTGTTTCATATGCGTGAGTGATTGTAAGCTGAAGATGTGTCAAAATTTAAGACAATTATGTTTGTACTATGTAATAATTAGGTGTGAAGAGAGGAATTAGTGGCTTTCAAGCCTAATAATGTCATTTTTGATTCATTATGAGTTGTAAGATGATTAAAAACGAACTGAGGGAGTTATTAGGGGGTTGTTTTATCGAACCCCAAGTTTAGGGTGTAAGTTGAGCTCATTTTGAGGAGCTAAAAAAATTAATTTGAGTTTATTATGTTATGAAGAGGAAGATAGAGTAAGAAGTAAGCAAGTAGACCAAAATTAAAAAAAGACAATGCAAGAGAAGGTGCAAAAGACAAAACAAACAAGAAAAAACAACTAGAGTGAACTGGAAGTTAAGAAAGAAGAAGAGCTATTTGAGCAGGAGCTCAAATTCTTCCCACTTAGGGAGTCTGATGTAGGAGCATCGGGATAATTACCCATACGGCCATTCTAAAACTATGTTAGCATGATTTTTTTCATATGTGTGAGTGATTGTAAGGTGAAGATGTGTCAAAATTTAAGACAATTATGTTTGTACTATGTAATAATTAGGTGTGAAGAGAGGAATTAGTGGCTTTCAATCCTAATAAGGTCATTTGTGACTCATTATGAGTTGTAATATGATTAAAAAGAAACTAAGGGAGTTTTTAGTGGGGTTGTTTTATCTAATCCCAAGTTTAGGGTGTAAGTTGAGTTCATTTTGAGGAGCTAAAACAAGTAATTTAGGGAGTTTATTATTCTATGAAGAGGAGGAATAAAGAGTCAGTCATAGAAGGCCATGGGAAATAAGTAATGAAATTATTCAAGATTAAATAAATCTAGAGAAGTTATTTTTTGTAGGTTGTGAAATAAGATACTTTGCAGTAATTAATGGTAGTGGAGTATTTTAGATTGAATAAAATGAGAAGGATCAAATTATAGATAAGGATTATAAGAGAAGATGTAACATGCATGCACGATTATCCTAGAACATCAACAACAAGCACAAACAAATCAGGCGTGAGAGGGCACTCCTATCTAATGGAATGAAAGAGGTGAAAAGTGTGCTTACACCAGTCTGAAAGAATTCACCAAATCGCAAGGCTTTTAGAATAGCTAAAATGAGGGCCATTTAATTCGATCATACGCTTTATTGAAATTAATTTTAAGAAAAAATGGCTTCTACAATGATATACACGCCCATTCTGTGTCTTCCCACACAGCAATAAGATTGTCCAGAATAAATTGGCCTTTAACAAAACTAGTTTTCTTGGGCCAAACAATCTTAGGTAAAATATTAGCAACCCGGAGAACCAAGGCCTTAGTAAGAATTTTGTAAGAAACATTCATCAGAGTGATCAGCCACCAATTATGAATCTTCTCGGGGTCACCTTCTTTCATAATGAACTTGATGTTTCCTTTGTTGATGAAAATTCCCAGCGAGCGGGTTTGTAAAGCTTCATTATAGACCCGTAGCAAATCAGATCCACCAAAAGACCAAGTTGTTTTATAGAATTCACAAGGGAATCCATCCAAACCTGGAGACTTGTCATCTGCCAGACAAATTAAGGATGCATGAAGCTCATCTAGAGAATGAGGGGCATCATAGCGGACATGATGTATGGGAAAAAGTTTAGTAGGCACTACATCAATACATTTCTGCAAGGCAAAATTTCGCTCAATTGAATCATCCTGAGCTTGAAAAACCAGACGATAATTCTTAACAAAAGAATTAGTGATCTCTCGTAGCTCAGTACGCCACTGGTGAGAGTCATAAATGGCTTTAATTTATTGTCGAGTATGTTTGGCTCAGAGGGATTTGAAGAATAATTTGGAGGCTTTATCTCCCACTTGAATCCAGTGAATTCTCGAAAGGATCTGAGCACCATGGGTTGAATGAAGATCAATGAGCTTGAACTTATGACAGATCTTGGCAACTTGTATTTGAAGGAGAGAATCAAAAGGATTATACTCTAGAAGCAAAGTGATTCTTCTGAATTCTTTGTGCAGAGCCGAATCGGCCCTTCTTCGAACCCAAGAAACTTGTTTGCCAAACCAGTGGAGGAACTTGGTGGTACGCTGAATCACCACCTCCCACCATGCAATCTAGCTGGCAGCATAAGGCAGATATGGTGCCATATTCTAGATTTTGGCGAGGAGTTGGATTACTCCAGGGTGACTCAACAGAGACACATTAAGAAAGAATTGAGTATTTGGCACCTTGGGAGGGTCCCCCTGCCAGAAAACCTTAAATGTGATCGGATGGTGATATGACAAAATCACTTCATGTCAGACCTTGATAATGACAGAGCCATGCGTGTCAAAACTAATGAAGGATTGCTATGAAAGAAGAGCGTGATCGACATGTTTTAATACCCAATCATATCCTTCTCATAGGTTAGGCCAAGTAAACCAAGGTTGGTTCATAAATTCCTATTGGTCGTATAGTAACGGATCTTAAAGGTCCCAACGGATTTTAAAATAATACCAAGTTGCACGTTTGTCAAGACACTGACACATCGGGAGTGCGCCACATGTATCATTTGGGTGCTCTACCATATTAAATTCACCACAAACTAACCAATAAACAATGGGTAAGTTATTATCTAACCATCTCCATAATAAAGTTTTATCAGGACCTTCATTAGGAGCATAAATATTGAGAATACCAAAAGAATTATCATTAATATTCAAATTCACCCAAACCACCCTATTATTTGGGTCTTGGCCCAAGGAAATAATTAATGCCAAAAATTTCAGCACAATGGAAATGTTGGCTCCACCTCTGTCATCAATATGTTGAGTATGGAAAGGCATGAAATCAGGGATAATATACATCACTGTAATCTGAAGCAAAAAACCAGAAATCCTGATTTTCTCTAAGCAAATAACATCTAAATTGCTAATTAACTCGCAAGCCAAACAGATAGAGAATTTTTCGTGAGTGATCTATCAGACCCTGAACATTCCAAGACATAAAATTCACGAAAAATCAGACATATTAAACTCCCCCTGCCCATCTGGAATTCCATCCTCGGAGCCGAGAATAGAGAAGTTGTTTGGCAAGCAGATGTTGGTCTGAATCATTTCGCTCGACTTGAATGGAGCGGCATTTTGCTCCATTTACTCCCCGCGTGCCATGCACAACCTCCTGAGGAGGATTGCTTGAGCGTCGCAATGGAAGGGAGGTTGATGCAACATTCCTAGTATTCTTTAAATTTGTCAGAAGAACTTGGATCTGCGAGGTTGTGGAAGAAATGGAAACTGAAGGGTAGGTTGTGCCACCGACGACTCAGTCCTGGATGGCGGTGGGAAGGAAGATTACGGAGGGGGAGCTTCAATAGAATCCCTCATCCCCAAACTCTTGTTAGAACCAACCACCTTCCACCTATCCACCTAGGGACCAACCTCAGTCTTTGGCTCCGAGGATTACGCAGGAACGAGCTTAAAATGGGCCAAAAGGAGACATTCCTGAATGTGATGATTTAGGGCCTGGAAGCGAAAACACGTATTGGGAACGTTAAAGTAAACCACTTTTTGAAAGATTCATAAGGACCCAATTTGGATATTCATATGGTCCTACAAAACTTTTGCTAGGTCCACTTCGACACACACACGCTTGTTCAGACGGGAAAAGAAAAAATGTTCTTGTTCATGACATATCACCCTACCAATGAGCTTGACAAGATTTGGTAGAAAATCCCAAAGGTTCACAGGGAGGCCGGGGAGCTCAATCTAGACTAGGATTTTGAGCGAAACTTGGCTATTAGGACTGAAGTCCGGAGTCCATTGGGATAACACGAGGAGGGTGTTGCCTAAATACCAACAAACTACCTTAAGCAAAAGGGCTTAGACTTGCCAGGGCTCGTGAAAGGTAAATAGGTAAAAACCCTTGGTGAGGTTATGGACCCCAGATACCTGGATACCGATAGACTCTCAATGGTTTTTCATCTAGTTCTGCAAGTAAGTTTCAGACGAGATGTGGCCACAGAAGTAGGCAATAAGACAATGGTTTTGATACCACCTAACCACAAGGTCTAAAAACTCCTTAGAAATAACAACATCATGAGAGGGTTCAAAGTCCATTCCTCATTGTAAAATTTTGGGAAAAACTTCCTTGCATGCTTGGGAGCCATTATCGCCAATAGCAACAGTTGTTACACTAGGAGGTGAGTTGGCCATTTATAGGTGCTACATCATCTTAGCAGTGGAAAAAATTTGGAAGTCACTATGATAAAACCGAGGGATGACCACAAGAAAAGTTAAGGATGCACAATTTCTGCAGCGAGACAAGGCAAGAAAAAGTATGAAAAAACCTAGCAAAGCTGAAGTCCTTAAATGAAATATTTTAGAATATATATTTTCACTATTGAAAATGTAAAATAAATTTAGGGATTTGAATATTCTAGTAATAAGTATTAAATTAACAAAAATTATCAGCGACATTAACCAATGCACAATAATGGATCCTCTCCCTAATACCAACACAAATTACTATACTTATTGTATAAGGCACGGACTAGCTCCTATGCAGCTCTGGTCATTAATATAAAGCATTTTCAAATATTTTTTAAAAAGAAAAGATTTCCTGCCAGTTGATTTTTATATCCATGATATACAAGCGTTGGAGGAAGTGAATCAATTAACAATCTTTTGTCTTTAAGCTCGAGGAAACTTCGATCAGAGTAGACAATACACGGCACACGAAATGTTTGACAAAATGCCTCAATTATTGGCAGGTATTTTATTCTTTGCTGAGTCTGATAATGTCATACCATTGCATATCCACATGTTGATGACAACAATTATTTAAATATGTTTTCTTTCTCCCATGGAAACAAACTAAAAATCTGGTTGTTAAAGCCCTGATCATTGACTCATGTATAAATCAATTGGCTCCATAGACAATGACTTTGCATTCAACATTTTTCTGAATACAATTGTAAGGAATGGGTAACATACTTTTTTTTAATTCCAACCCACCATTGACGCATATCACTTGCAATTGCTTATTAACCTTCCACAAGTACCTATGAATGCTGTTGCTAGTATTATTTTATGCAATTGCTCACTGGATTGCTTTCTCATTCAAAGACTGTAAAGTAATGGCAGCCAGGGGCTAAAACTACATAACAAAAAAATAACGATGCAAATGTTTTTAAATTTTCTCACACGTTACAATCTCACATTAAAATCAGAAGGATTTTATTAGTTTACATTTAAATTTCAAAAATACCTTGCTGTTATACTGTGTTGCTATATCGAAATGAGTTATTGGCAGGTTCCTCTCATAGAGATTGAGATGGTGCTACTTCCAGTTTGAATTAAGACTTCAAATGGGATAATCTTATACTTTACTTACTTACATAGTTGCAGTTACAGTCATGTATTATAGCAATTTCTACATAAACATTTTTACAAGAGGCAAATCACATTCAACAGAATTTTTCCGAAACCTTATTCCGTTTTTTTACTGACTGCCCCGATGCACTGAAGACTCTTAATCTAGGTTTAACTGCTACCATTACAGGCCCTGCAATTTCTTCTTATTTTTGCCAATGAACTTGGTATTCAGATGCTAGTTTTCCTTGTAATTATTTAAGTGTATAAAATATGAAAAAAGGTTTTTGCTTTAAACAGGTGGGTTGTTTTAATTGTCTAACGTTGTTTTTGTTCGAATGATCTATAGTGTAAATACATTCTCAGGGTATAAGAAATGAAGCTTCTTAAAAAGGATCAGATTGTAAGATCGCACACTAACAGAAATAAAGAAATAAAGCTGTTGAGTCTAGAATAATTCTTCTTAATGTAAAGCTTATAACACTTACAGAACAGGAGCGGTGATAGCAGTGAAAAGAGGAACCAATTCGCTATCATTACAAACAAAAAGGGACACCACTAAAAGATATGAGCTAACATATGCTAAAGAAAATGCCCGAACAAAAAACAGCCCCCAAATCGTCTAACCACTAAAACATTAAAGAATAAAACAGACCTCATTGAGCAAAGGGCACCCATTTATGCAACTCCTAATTAGGTAGCAATTCCATCCCCCTTTACAAGAACAAAATTAATCCATTACCACCATCCTAAATTGGGCTATTTTTAGAATTTTTGTACCTTATACAAATGATACGGAATCATATACTGAATAAAATCTAGCAGGAAAGATCCCTCTTAAATGCAAGTGCAAGGATGCTGGGGATGATATGAACCACTAAAAATATAATTGACCTACAAGATAAGCTCAGGAATCAAATGCTGGGGATGTAGCTTATCCTCATCCTGCTTCAGAGATGCAAGCCTTCATAATCTCCTATTGCGGAAGGGTGGAACCAGAAACTTCAAAATCATATCAAGCCGATTGAAGTACCTATTCCTCCAGTTTCTTTTCAATGCAAGCAACAACACTATACTAGAAAAACCAATTAAATGGGACATTCCCAATCCAATCTCATACCATGGTATTTGCTCTTCACTGTGGTCTTCTTCATCATTTGTAAATTCAGGAGGAGGAGGAGGACGATGAGAAAATTGTGGCCAAGAGCAGTTCTTTGGAAGTGGACATCCCCATAAATTTGGATTTCCGGAATATGATGATTCATTGAATGTTATCATCTGTCCGCCTTGTGGTATGCCACCAGAAAGGTTGTTCATAGACAAATTTAAAGATGCCACATAGCTTAAAGATTGAAGCTGCCAAGGAATAATTCCTGAAAACCTGTTTTTAGAGAGATCCAATGACTCTAGCTGATTCATTTTTCCCAAACTAATTGGATTAGTCCCATTCAGATTGTTCATTGATAAATTGAGAAACCTCAGACCCTTCAATTTTCCGAAATCAGAAGGAACGTCTCCGCTCAGTTTATTGTTGGAGAGATCTATGAGTCTCATGGTGGAAAGAATATATGGGTAGTGCTGGTTTATGCCTTTGATAATCATATCTAATTCATCATAATACAAACCAAAATAGTCAACTGGATAGGACACGGCATCATCACTTTCATTGACCATTATGCCATTTTCTGTCGTTATGGTCATTGCTTGTAAAGATACAATCCTGTTTGGTATAAAACCTGACAAATTGTTGGAGGAAAGGTCTAAGATCTGGAGCTTCTTTAGTTCTCCAATGCCTGATGGAATAGTACCCGTGAAATGATTCCCCTTCATCACCAGCACTTGTAGTGCTGAAAGATTACCAATTGACTTTGGAATGTCACCTGTAAATGAATTGTTGCCAACATTAAGTATTTTTAATTCCTTGCAATTTGTTATGGAGGAAGGGAACATCCCACCTAGCTTATTATTCTGGATGACTAAGGACCAGGGGCATAGCCCAAGGGGGATGCTTCCCTCCAAACTATTATCTGCTAAATTCAGTATCAGAAGTGCAGAATTAGCCAAACATTGGGGAATCATTCCATCCAATTTGTTGTCTGCCAGATTTAACTTCATAAGACTGGTCAAACTGCACAAGCTTGCAGGAATATTGCCAATCAGTGAATTGTTATTGAGCATGAGAACTACAAGATTATCAGACAATACAGATGGCACGACTCCAGTCAATGCATTCCTGGACAGATCCAAGAGACCCATCAGATGGCTTGATTTGTTTAGATAAATTGGTCCTGTAAGATGAGTTTGAGAGAGATTTAAGTGGTTCAAAGGGCTGTTATCCCATAGCCAAGAGGGGATCTCTCCAACAAGATTGTCCTTTACCATAGTCAAATCCTCTAATAAAAATTGAGTTGAAATCCATGGTGGAATCGGTCCATCAACGTTACATGATGTCAAATATATAACTTCTAGCTGAAATGGAGGGATCCAAGTTGTACTAATATTCAGTGCACAATTAGATACATGCAAATTTTTTAAGCTGGCAAGGTTATTGAACAAAGTTTCTGAAATTGTTTGATTGTAGTTCAGTGTTAGGGAGAGATCCTGCAAAGAAGATGGCAATGTCCACGAAGGAATGCTCTCGTTGAATGCATTTCCATCGGCAGTGAGTTCAATAAGAGAGGACATCCCAGCCAATGAAGAAGGAAGAGCCCCACTTAGTCGGTTGAAGGAAACATCCACCCGCACAAGCCCTGAGAGATTGCCCAAGGAAAATGGGATTTGGCCAGACAATTGATTGTTGGAAATAACTAGATTTCTCAGAGAAGAGAGATTTCCAATAGAAGATGGTATGCTTCCACTAAGCTGATTCCCATTAAGCCAGATAACATTTAACGAAGAAAGATCGCCTAGACAAGAAGGTATGCTCCCACTCAATTGGTTGCCTCTAAGGTAAACATATGTAAGTTTGTTGAGCTGGCAAATTGAAGTAGGAATTATTCCACTTATACTATTCTCGTTTAATGAAAGATATGACAGATATGACAGATTTCCAGGCATGGAGGAAGAGTACCTCTTAATCCGTAATTCAAATCCAGCGCGTCGAGATAATGAAGATTGCACACACTGTCAGATATGGCACCTCCCTGCATGTCTCCTTTCAAAATCACCGATTTGACATGGGCAGTGTAATTATGACAGCTAATGCCATCCCACATGCTGCAACAGTCTGTTCCATTAACCCATGAACTCAGACTGCCGCTCGATTCATTTAAGGAGGCTTTGAATAAAAGAAGAGCCTGGGATTCGTGGGGATGACATTTGGAGAAGCATACATATGGACTGGTAAACAGGAGGAGGAGCAATGGAACCATAATAGCAAAGTTAACTCGAGCTACAGCCATTACAGGGATGATTTTTCAGAACAGAGGAGGATGGTATATTATGTGGGAGATGGTTTTTCAGAGCAGAGGAGGATGGTAGAGTGTTCCACACGGCAATGAAGTGCAAAACACTGGGAATCTGCATTTTTTCCACGCGTGATTGCATTTATCCAAACTTGACCGCGTCAATGTTAACCTATAAGGAGACTAGAAATTCATCATAAATAAAACAACAATGGTCAAGTTTATAAACTTTACTTTCGTGAAGATTTTTGCTGACTTGAACTCCATTGGTGCATTCTTATTCGCCGGAGGCGTCTCCTTTGGTGTTGGCCCTGCTGGAAAGTGTCAAACTCCAGCAACTTTTACCGGCAGATCAAATCCCTACAATCTTTTCCGGCAGTCAAAATTCCTTCACACTGTTCATCCCTGTTTTATACTTTCCCGAATAGCGCTATGGGAAGAAGCAACAACACTCTGATTATGTTATTCACTGGTCATTGTTTCCAATATGGCTCTTTGTAGCGAGTTAATGATCCACAGGCTGACACTTCTCGGTGCTAGCTGCAGCGTCTCGAAATAAAATACACGTACTTTCAAATGCTTTACCGTTTTCGATGAGAATCGGGCTACAGTTTTTGGAAACCTCGCCTCAATTATGTCCTCCAATGGATCCAGCTTACTAATTCAACGAGCAGCAAGGCCGGCATGACGGATCTTGTTTATGGACATGTTCAATACTGAGTTCCAAAGAAATGCATGCGTTTAAACCAGTTGGCCAATTCATTCACATCTATCTCTTTTTCGAGCAGTTGCTTGACATACCCTCACTTCAAACTGTTGCTCTAGACTTCTTATCGATGTGAGGGGATCGTAGCACTGTTACAACACTCTTCTTCGAGGTCAATCTCAACCTTGCGTGAAATCTTGGAAGCATGGATGATCTACAGGTATTTCTTTGAAAATGATTTCACCGGTACGAGAATCTTAGCGTCTTCGATTGGCGATGGTGCTGCTCCTTCTCCTTTCCCCTCCTACCTAATGCTTCTACTGTCTAAAAAATGTGTATAGTGTATGAGTGCATCGCATAACCAAAACCTTAACTAATGGTAGGGCAAAAACAAAATTTACTTGAGCAGGAAGAGTATCATTAGCTTTAGATTCCGCGGGAGGACATGAATCGATGGGGAATAGAGATTAATGCGAGGCAACACACTCGCCCTCAACTGCTTTACCCATCGTCCCCATTTCAGAATAATGACACGATAAAAATTGCAGTCATCAGATGCCCTTCAATTTGCCTTCCAACTAAGTAGGGGTTGAGAGAGTCATGAACTGATCAAAGTCAGACTACCTGCAAGTTGCATTTTTGAAACCGTGTCACTGTTTTGTTCGTCCAATTTTTCAATCTTGTGAAATCACGTTGGAACCCAGATTCCATGTTTTTTTTTTTAACGGGATTGATTTCATATAGGTAGAAGAGATAACTAATGGAGAAAGTATTATATACGGCTAAGCTCAACCTTCTTTATCTGTACTTCGACCAATGATAACCTCTGTTTTCTGCTCTTTTGAAAATGGATGCCCTCGTATAAGAGCACAGTTGCAAAATTTAAAGAGGTCACACAGCTGGACTGTTCTCACTGATTCATTTTCCATGATTGCCGCTCTCAGCGATTGCTAGTGTTCTTCTACTTCTTCTGCTCTTCCGTTTTAAACGTCACTCCTCTCTTAAACTTCCACCTGGGAAATTAGACATTATAACAAAAAAAAATCTTTCTTAATTTTGTGTGCCCAATTTGGAGTTTAGAGGAATGGCTTGATGTTGGTATTCACATAAATGAACAGCCGCAACACCGCAACAACGCATTTATTGGGGAATTTTGTTGATTGAGGATTGTTGTGAAATAGGTTTTTTAATTTCAGCAATAGTTCTGCCCTGCCCCTGAACCCTGGAACGGGTATGGTTCCCAAATGTTAGAGGTATCTTCGACCGCTGCAGTGCTATGTCACCAAGAAAAATGTTTTTGAAAGTAAATAAAATTCAGCTCCTTCATCAGTGACGGGATTTGCATTTGCTAGACAGTTTTTCAAAACTACCGAACCTAATCAGCTCGCCTTTTCCAACATTCTCCCAACGTATGGCAAAATAAGACACTTTGGAATAGGGCTGGTGGACATCGATCAAAGCATAAATGAAATTGGTTTTTGTTGGATGTAGAACCCTGTGGCCTTTTGTTGATATGAATGAAAATGTTGAACTATATACAAAGCATGTGAACTGTTTGATCAAAATACCTAAAAAAAGTAGTTTTCATGGATTTCTATGATGCAAGGGTATCGTCTCCCCAAAATAACAATCCTCTCTGGCGTAACTTGCGACCTCATGAGCAATTGCTAGTTTTAAATTTTATAATAATCAGGTAGGTTATTTAATTTCGTCTACAATTTCTCAATAGTTCCCACACTGTGTCATAAATTCTAATTTTAAACAACATTATGTATGCATAATATGTAAAAATCTGGCCACAAATCAGTTGGATCGTTCAAACCCATGTCTAACGGATTGCGTCAAATAATGTTTAAATTGTGTTGGTGGGAAGATTTGACTACTACTTGCAAGCAGAGGGGGGATTAAGCCTTAGGCAAACTAGCTAGTTGCCTAGGGCGCTCAGCAGTCAGGGAGCCCCTCAATCTAAAAGTTTCTTTCGATGTCAGTTAATTTTAGAACTTAACTTTAAAATCAATTTACTGTGAAGATTTAATATTGATCAACCCATTTATAGATACTTATTGTATAGTAACATAAATTTCATGCATAGAACATAAAAAAAGTTTTGCAATTTTTTTGCAAGTAAAAGAAAATATCAACATATTTATCAAGCACATGTGATTTTGTTGGTATTGTTACCCATTCTCTGATGTTAGCTCCAAATTATGTAGATGTGTACTTTGTTCCAGAAAAGGGTTAATGTATTTTTTATAATGTCATTGGTGGAGCTAGTAGAGATAAGTATAATTGAAAGAAAAAAGTATTTTATTTTCTGATTCTTAATTTTTTGGGGAAAATTTCTATTATTTTGTTACGCCAGGAATTCATAGGCCTGGTCCAAATACGACTCTTCACAAAAACCATGGGAGCTACATAAACGTTTTTGTTTCCTTTGCAAAGAAATGGTGCTTTATTTCAGGATACAGTTACTGCCACATACTTAATATGGCTAAATAAGGCTTGTAAGAAGCCTTGTATAAAATATTGAATTTTTTTGCATTATGAGCATCTGCTACGATTAATGTTTTTTCATCCATGAAATCCTTTTTCATCCTTATGTCGATAATTTATTAATATATTGTTTATTATTATTTTATTATGACCACGAGGTAAATTTAAAAATAAAAGAATATAGACATATTTTATTTATGTATTTTATGGAAAAAATAGTATTAACAAAATTTGTGAGCCAGGGGCGATCCACTCAAACTATTGCCCTAGGGCGCTCCCAACCTTTAATTTGGCCCTGCTTGCAAGACCAAGTCACGAGACCTATCTTAAGATGCATAAGGTGTATATTGTGCGTTGAATATGAGTAATCAAAATCACCTACTCAATGTCGAAAGAACGATAGCACTGACGAAGCAGCAAAGAGGACAACGACTAGGGTTTTCAGGCAAGCCTACGGGTTCACGGCTACTACCGTCTATTGCACAACTTTGTTTTTGCCTTCCCTCGTGGCCTTTCAATGACCCCTTTTTTCTCCAAAGTCTTTCCTGGCGGCCGCTATAGAAACACAGAGACAGGGATTTATTGGTTCTCCTGACACACCATATATTGTGGAACAAGAAACGACCAATCCTGTAGTTTCACTTTCACTTCTGGAGGTAACTAATTCAATCTCTACTCTTACAGATTCTGTCATTATTTGTAGATTTAATGGTTTTTGGCCTCAGACTGAAGATTTGCATCCATGGATCCATTCTACTTGGACCCTTAACTGTGAGATCCAGCGCTGTGTAAAGGGTTTCTTCATTGTTCATTTCTCTTCTCCCACTAATTATCAAATGACACTTAATGAGGGTCCTTGGTTTTGGGGTACGTGTGGCCTTTTCCTTACTCCATGGTTTCTGATTTTAGATCCTTCATATTATGGTAGTCTAAAAAAATGCCTAGTATGGGTTTGTCTCAACCAATCTTCCTCTCCCCTTCTGGCACCCTGTTGTTTAACGCTACTATTGGTGATTAAGTCTTGAGTCGATTCATCAAGATGTGATGATTGCACAGATGCTAAACAAGGGTTGTTCACCTATGCTCGTATCTGTGTTGACATGGATTTTAGTAAAGGTCTTATGGACAAGTTGGAGTTAATCCATGATGGCTTCAAAATGGATTTAAACTCTCGATTATGAGAACACAGCCTTTCGATGCCGGTTATGCCATCAAAACTGGGGCACCTTACTAGGAGGCCTGCCTGTTGCCACATGCAATGAGTAGATAAACAGAAGAAGAACAAAGGGGTTCCCCCATGGCCTCAAAGGATAGCAACCATTTTCAGCATCTTGATGTCAAAAAATGCTCTCATCCTGAAAATTTTGAAAATACAGAATGTTGATGATTTCTCTTGGTGGCGGTGGTGTGGGTACCAAGCTTATCACATGTTTCTGAGTCTTATGGTTTTGACCTGAAGTCAGGATAGCCCTTGCCTAAGTCTAATTCCACTGTATTGGCTCCCCCATTAGGATTCATCGAATTGTTGGCACAAAATATAAGGAGCAAGCAAGGGGCGCTTTCTTGCTCCTGCTTCTCAGGACGGTCCTTTGGTTCATCCTGGTCCTTATGTTCCTTCGTCATTGGATGGTTTTGTTTCAAACATTTACCGTATTTTTTGTTGCTTTCCTATGCATCGCCTAGTGTACTTACGGCTTTGGAGCGTGTGTTCTCATATCGCCCACTTTTTTAGTTGAGAGAATCTTGTATCATGTTCTATTTAATATTAAATCTTTTTCATTAAAAAAATCACCTACCCAATCACTATATATATAATCTACAACCTTTTTTACACTTGTAACCTACAACCTTTGTTTTTACCCTTGAATATTGGCCACCTAACAGATACTCAATCTCATAACTAGTAGTACCACAAGGGTACCTTAAAATCCATTTGGTTACTTACCTATGGTTCTCATGCGGGTCCTAATAGTAGCGTAATGCTAGGCTAACATAAAAAATCATATCATGACAAGTATGAGTAAGATGGAGAAGACTTACCATGAATTTTCCTATAAAATCAACCGTATGAAGGATAATAACACTTTTTAAAAATATTCACCCAAATGAAAAGGATTCAAGGAAAACTTAGGACATTCTATGCTAAAGTAAAGTATGTCTTGATTCGCAAACATTCATTTATCAAACCATGAATTTTGAATAAAAAGAAAAAAATGCAACAAGACCAAGGTGGTCATTTCAATGTATATCATCAACCATTCCTTCACATCATGGATTTACTTGTTAGAAATCCCTTTGATAATTAAGTAATCAATAGAGGAAAAAAATGATGAAGAGTTTTCCATCTATTTTCTTGGTGTAGACTATGGAGTATGAGAAACTTCTTATAAAATCAACTTGTCATTCTTTTCATACCAAGCTCAATAAGTTTATTTCAATTCGTACAAGGACATTTTTAATCTGCTCATATAGATAGATTTTCACTATCGATGGGTTCACTTACAACTCAAAATTTTATGGTATGATACCACATGTATTCGATCAAGAACATCATATCCAAAATAAAAGAGATTGCTTCAATTCATCATCGAGGATATAACCGAAAAAATTGAAAAAGGGTTGATTACACATCTCTCAAAATTGTCACCCATACAAAAGACAAAACTACTGGGCATCTCAAAACATCATGTGGAACGAGATTGGATGAAGAGATGTGTAGTGATGGAAGATGCTATGGAGAATGTCCTTGCATATATTAATCAAGAAAGAACATAATATGATGTAGATGAAACATGACCCATTAACAATATTACAAGAAACAATAGGTAACTTGTTACACCACTAAACTCCCATCGAAGCCCATGAATAAAGGATTCCTAATGAAGACATTGTAGACACAAAATCTATGCACTTGGGTACATTTCTAGGTCATAAAGCACACTAATGTATACATGATTCCTAAGTAAGAAGACTATTGGTTGATAACTTTTTTTGGTTCTTTGATTGCTTTATCTTTTGCACTTTACTGACCTTACACACCCTACAACTCTGTCAGCACTTAACAAATTTATCTTTCGATGATTTCAGACACTAGTGCCCAACTAGAAAAGAAGCACCAAGGCACTCCTGTCCCTTCTACGTTCTCCTACCCCTCTTTCCCTTATTCTTACTCTTTTGGGTCCTTTTCGCCTCTTGGGCATATTTTTTACACTTTGGGTCGGCCTTTTAGTTATCAATTATGAAATTAAAACAAGGGAATCATATATATACTTATTAATTGCTCTCAAATAAGGGGCTAAACACTATAAGCATTATCTATCACCACCTAAGCTTACATAAAGGCACAAGAGAATTGTAAAACATTCATCTAGCACATTCATACAAGAGACAAGGGGTTACATTGATTTGTATATGCAACATAGGAGGGCAAGATTATTTTATTCAATCACACACATTTTAAATACTTGGAGCAATTTAGATCCAGCCCGTTATTATAGATAAACTTGCAAAAGGGAAACCTAGGGCATCATTACACAAACACACAAAGAACTACATGGAGTTTTATATTTATTGCAGTGCTCGGTCATAGGCTCACTCTTCAGGTGACTGTCAGGGTCAGTCAGACTCCAAATTTTTCATCTTTTTTATTCGATTTGATGTGGTTTGTGGAAATGTGTAGGTAGACATCTGTTTTGCAGATTACATGTATGACCGATGACATTTGTAGACATAAAATCACGCACTTACTATTATTTTACTATACCACCAAGTATGTTGTTTTATATATAGATCTTGTGTAAGGAAATTATTCACTAATATCCCATGGTCTAGTCCATCTATTTGCCTTTCTCATTTCTATTGTTTTATCTCTCACGTATGTATCTTCTACACATATTTTTTGTTGAGTCACAAGGATCCTTGTCTGTCAGTCTTCACATATTCATCGTCTTTTGTAGCTAGACACCAATGCCCAAGACAAGACACTAGCACCCAAGCGCTCATTTCCATCATGGGCGCTCATGCCCTCTTTGATTTTGATCACATTTTTGACATTTTTAGTCGGCATTTTCAGTTTTCTTACTGTTATCCCGGGGTCCTAGTCAGTATGTCGTCTCATTAGTGTCCAAATTCAAGCAAGAGATCCCTATATAAACACAACATACATACCATTATAATGGCATACAATTTTGATCAAGTGATATCTATCTACATATCAAAGGGATTGCATC
This sequence comes from Taxus chinensis, assembly GCA_019776745.2. NCBI lineage: Eukaryota > Viridiplantae > Streptophyta > Pinopsida > Cupressales > Taxaceae > Taxus > Taxus chinensis. Next base: position 213,594,565 of record CM034155.1, read on the forward strand.
TTGGGTTTATTACTCTGCATACACACTGCATAGGAAGGGGAAGTTAATTTTTCCATCCTGTATATTTGCATTTATCTAGATATCTCGCGCTATTTTGGTGTCACTAGTGCGAGGGCAACCTAGGAACACAATTCAGCACACACACACATAAAACTACATTGGGTATGAGATGTAGTTCAACGTTTGGTCATAAGTTCACTTGTTTAACAACCACGGACAATACAACCCCTCATTTTGCATATTTATTTTTAAGATTTGATGTTTTTTGATGGTCTTGTAGTTGCCTTATTTTGATTATAGGTTGTAGGAAAATGACAATGAGTTCCAGCAAAGCACAAGTGACTATCGTTGAATAAAATTGAAACCCTAATGACACTGAAGAGATAAGATTCTGAGTGTTTTCACAAACTCCAACAACCAAGAGAGGTCTCGGGTGCCCTAGGTGCCCTCGCCCCTACCTAAGCGCCCCAATCCAAGCTATCCTGACACATCTCAATTTTTTTGACCGAGTTGCGACAATATGAGGTTTCGTTTTATCATTTCTACTTGTTCGGATATACTTCAGGATAAGTTAAATCAACGTAAGTGTCCTATCTCTTTCATTTGTTTTCACAATTATATCAACAAAAATTCTTAGCCTTTTATATTTCATTATATATCATTGTAGCAATCTTTGCATTCATATTTTAATAAAATATTCAAATTTTATTGAATCATTTTAGTGAACCCATAACTTAGAAATCCTTGCCCTAAGATCCACAAAACCCTAATGGCTAAAAGTAGTTATTCTTCAAAGAAAACCCTGTGTCATGAGAGTGTGAATGTTATTCCTGATGCAGATTCTGATGTTGAAATTAACACTCTTTATCATAGTCCTCATGTTGATGATAATATTCAAAAAAACCTTCAGGCCATTGAATTCTATAGTCTTACTAGTTTTGCCAATTCTTCTTTCGACTTTGTTTCTCCAAAAGATAATTTTTTGGGTTGTACTCCTTATTCCATTAGCTCTAGGAATACTCTACCTTCTTCTCTTTCTTATGAAACTCTTGATGATGTTATCATTGATTATATGTTTGGTCTTCATGCACATATACATATGAATAATGCTAGTTCTCAAGATGAGTGTAAGGTTATATCTCATGATTCTCCTAATTATGACAAAGATTCTAATGATTGTCGCAATATATCTTTTGATAGTCTTTCTTTTACTTTTGTATATGTTGATGATCCATTCGATGAAATACTTGCATGTGAAACTCTATCTGCTAGCAATGATGATGCTATTAGTGAGCATGTTGTATCTTTTGGTTCTACTAAATATGAATTTTATACTCCACTTTCATCTCTTTCTGAGGTCATCTCTACTAGCATGCATGATGCTTCTCCTCCTTCTATTGTGTTGTCTCTTATCTCTTCTTTTGAAGTTACTCCTAGTGTTTCTATTGATGTTCCATCTTCTTCTCCTTCTATCATTATCTAGACAGATGCTCCTCTTGATGTGCCATCTCCACCTATTTCTTCTCCTTCTCTAGAAGCTACCCATGTTGCTTTTTCTATTTTGCCTATTACTTCTTCTACAACTTCATCTAGCATGCCCTTGGCAACTTTATCTTCCAATTCATCTTCTCATGTTCACATGATCACTCATAATGGAAAATTACAACCTCTCAATATGTCACTCACATCTCTTATCATTCCCTCACATGGAATTTTATCTCTCATGTATGTTGTTGGACAGTTACGATCTTAGTTCCAATCTCTGACCCTTTAAAACAAGGCCTACTAAATATCTATTTATAACAATTATATTCATGGCAACCTTATTCCAAAGAACATTTACAATTCGACATTTCCTAAGGATTTCATCATGCCTACATTCTCATGTTTTGACAGTACTGGAAACCCACATCTACATCTCAAGCATTATTGTCTAGCTATGACATCCTATTCAAATGACTGATTATTACTAAAAGCCTTTTATCATAGTTTAGTGGTGAAGTTCTTCAATGGTACACTCATCTTCCTTTTAGATACATTAGCACATATTATGAGATGGAAGATTCCTTTCTTAGACGTTTTATGTTAATAGTGGCCCTAGAGTCACACATGATCGACTACCTGGCTTCCATCAAGGAAAAATAGAACCCATTCTATATTACATCTTACATTGTAATTCTTGCATGCACCAGCTAGTGTTTTAGCTTGTTGATCTAGAAAACCAATTCATCTTTTATCCAGACTTGATTCCTTCTTTAGAAGAGCACTTACAATATGATACATGTGAATCATTCACACTCTTATGCTATAAGGTCATCGATCCAGAAAAAGATCTAATTTCTAAACATGTTATAGATCCTCCTTCTACTTCTGCCCTTGTTGCATCACCTTCTCATTCTTCTTCACTTCCTTTTGTTAAGAATTCTCCATGGTCTCCATCTCCTCCGCCTCACAATCATATTCCATCTCTGCCATCATGTCAATCTACACCTAAGTATTTGAAATCCCCTAATTGGGAGCCATTGCATTTCTTGCATTTTGTTAGGCCTCACGATGTGTTGTGTGCTTTACTTGATAAGTCCCTAACTTGCTTACCTTCTAATCAACATCAACCTGAGTATCACTTGCATCGCTAGCGTGATCATCCTTATTCCAATTATCATCGCATCAATGGTCATCATGACAATGATTGTTACACCCTTCATGATAAATTACAATAATTAAAAGACAAGGGTGTCATCTTTGACTCTCACTCTCGTGAGCGGTTTGTTTCTCCATTTCCACGCAAGCGTGTTACTGCTTCAGTTCACTTTTCACCTTCTCCTACTTTTAAGATAGTTATTCGTCCACCACCTAATGTTGTCATTCATGCACAACCTCCACCTCACTTATCCACCGTTGTACCATCTCATCCATCGTGTAATGTACCTGCTTCACATTGACTTCATAAGCCATTAGCATTTGTGCTTCCCCCCCCATTGCATCACCCATCATTAACACCATCTTGTTAGGCATTCGGTTTGGTTCAGACACTCATGTTGCTTCCACATCACATACTTCCATTGTTATGCATCCCCTTGATCTTTGGTAAGTGATTTTTCTTACCTTACCACCTAATAACGAACTCGTGTTCTCATAGTTCTTACATGAACGTTGAGGGATCTTTTGTTTTTGGAATTTGTTAAATGGTGAGGGTGTTGAAAATACCCACATCCTTTTTTCAAACGGGACCAAAAGCCCAGATAAAGTATTACAAAACATAAGTACAGTTGGACGAAATTCAAAAAGAGGCCAACATTCCAAAAAGAGCAAAAACACCCACAAATAGGGCTACATATCTATCATATTTTTAAGAACTTTAATTACTTCATGCATAGAAGTATGAGTAGTATTTCCCGTAAGATTGTTAACAACAGTAATCAACTTCTTACAACCATTTTGAAGATGATCCCAAGTACCATCCAAGTAAGCCTTCCAATTTTTTATAATAGTAAAAGTTTTATTGATGTTACCAATGACACTTTGAAGCAACTCGGTAGTATCAATACAAGAATCCTCCGCAGTGGCAATATCAACTTGGTCCACATTGATGCCCACAACAGCAGATCCATTAACCTCCATATAATCATCCAATGGGTGCTTAGTGGTGTTCACCTTATAAACTACAATGTCAACTTCAAAGTTCGCCTTTTTCCCTTCTGTAACAGAGTTAGAAAGAAAATTATGGCCAGAGAGATCCAGAGAATTAGGATAGGCATTTTTTAAACCAAGCAGAACCTCAGGAATGGTATCCTCATTAGCTGGACTGGAAACATCCATGTTCTCCATAGAATGCAAAGGAGTAAAAGGAGAGGGGTTGTGCATTGCCACAAAGGGAGTAACCTCCAAGTGAGGAGGAGAGGAACATGACAAGCGAGAAGGGGGGACGAAGTGGCTTCACAGTGACCGGTGATTTTCACTTCCGAGTTGGATGTAGGTGGATATCTGTAAATAGGCAGAGGGTTGAGGCAGTGGCAAAGACAACGGGGTGAAGAATGGACAGGGGGAGGGGGAGGGATGTGACAACACGCTGAGAAAGCAACATTCAGAAAACGAGACAAACTATAAGCATCCACTTCAGTTTTGAAAAGCAAATACAATAAGCCCTGGTGGAGTAGGGGACACTCGCCCACACGAGCCTTCTTAATTGATAAATCCAAAGAATGGAAAAGGACGTTTTCCAAATTCACCTTGATATCATTACAAAAATGTGCCAAAATAAAAATATGGGGGCCAGAAACAATTTTGTACCTTCCTTACATTGTGAAATAATGCATAACTTTCTCAGCAATGCGATCCCATGGAGATTTTAGTGACGCTCTTTCATATCTAGATTGGTACTTGTAAACATGTTCTTTTCTCTTCACCAGAAAAGCCTCCATGTTTCTGCTTCCAAAAACTATAAGCTTCCATAACATCTCCTTAGTAACCCAAAGGTGCATGCAAAATTTGGGAACTTAACTATTGATCCTCCTATTTTATCCACTCTTTCACTCCTTGGTATCTCAAATGCCTAACTAGCCCTGACCTGTGACATAAGTGGTTTAAACATACTTTATAAGTGGTTTAAACACACTAGCTTGGTATATTGGATACCCATTTCTTATCTTTTCATGTCCGAGAAGTTTCATGAACAAAGAGCAATTTTATCTTATATTTCCTTTGTTAGGATGTCTTGGCACTTAGCCATTTCTTGACTTTGCACGTTGTCCCTTGAAGACTAGTAAAAAAATATCAAGAGGCCGCACATGAAATGTTGAAATTCCTTGAAAATAACTCATTTCACATTACTATCATGATTTCTATTAATTTTCAAAACATTTGGTTTAGTGGAAGACCTCCATTTCTAAAACCATAGTTGTCTCCTTTAGAAACCCTTCAAGCAGCCCGAGAACCTTATGATATTTATAACTTTTCACTTGAATGGACTCAAGACTCAAATTTTTGGATTTAAGCCTATCTCCCCTTCTCCTTCAATGTTATTTTACCAGTGAGGGGTTTTTTACAAGGATATTCCAACTTCCACGAGCTGAGAATCATATAAGCATGCTCAAGGCGGGGTATGAAACCCTCCTTTATTCAAAGGTATTAATTTTTTCATCAAAAATATTTTATTAGAGGAAGAGGGTTTTTCATACAACTTCCTAAATGCATTCATGAGACCTTTTGTGGTCTTCTCATACAATATGTTGAAAGCAACGGAAGATGTAAGACATAATTGAATTTCCCTGAGTTCATTTCTATCCAGCAACTCCTAATCCTCATTCGACATGGCTGTAGGTTTCTTTTATTTTCTAGCCAAAGGAACATGAAGGTCCTTCTGATACAAGTAATCCTTCATCTACATCTTCCACAAACAAAATTTCTTCCCATTAAAATTCTAAACCCTCGATCTGCCCTCATCTTTCGTAGCTCTCACTCAAGCTAAATTTTTCCTGCAATTCACCACTTCAGCAAAAAGCACATAATCTCTAATACCAATTGTTAGGAATTAGAGAAAAACTATGCAGAAACAATTCCTCAAATCACAGCAGTAGGAAAATATTTAGCAGAAATATAACAACATATATAACAATGCACAAAAGAAGACAAGACAAGATTTAACGTGGTTAACCGAATGTGGGCTACCTCCACCAAGAACTTGCTCAGATTTTACTATCAACAAAAGTAAAACAACTCTCACATTCTTCTCTCAGTTATGAACTCATAACAAAATTCCCAAAGATGTTAAACCACATCTAAGACACAATTGACACCTAATTGTTCGACCTTGATAACTCTTTATCACCTCTTGAGCACTCAAGATACCCAAGATTTCTCTTTATACATTAGGATGCCCTTAACACCTCTATTTATAAGATTACAATCCTTCTAAGAAGTTATAAAGCCGACCCTAGAAGTTTGAGAGTTGTGATCTTTCAAATTCCCATGGCTGGAAAAACTGTCACTGTGTCAACAACCACTTAACCGTTAATTAACAACAACATAATAGCAAATACGCACCGCAAAAATAGAACACGACTGTATAATTCTCCTGAAGTCTCCAAACTTAACTATTCAAACTACAACACTTCAAAATTGATTCTAGAATACCAAAAACCAAGCTCCACACCCCAATACTAACTTCTGTATCTAAAGAGTTTTATCGAATTGAATTCTCATGGTATACGTTGGATACAGATGCTAATGTAGAACAACTAAAGTGGGTGTGCATCCTTTGTTTTGTTGTGGTATGGAGCATTGTGAAAAAGAGGGAGACGTATTTATTAAAGATTTGGAAATAATTTGGAAAACACCAGAATTTCCATACAAATGTGAAACTACGGTTGTAGTTAATGTAATCAACAAAGGAGTTCCTGAAGAATTTTTTTTGGTGTCTCCAAATGTTTATGAAAAATGCTTTAAAATAATAAGTGTCTTATGTCATCGTTGTTTACATAACTATTCTTAGTAGGAGTTGCGGATGATGTAAGAGACATCTTAAAGGGATGTTCTCTATTTCAAACAACAACGAAACAAATCAATATATAAAATTGTGTTTATTACATTTTCTAGTTCTTTTTCTCATTTTCCATTTGAAGTGATGTTATTGATAGTTATTAATATGTAGTGCTAAAAATGTGTTTATTACAATTTTTTAGTTCTTCGTCACATTTCATCCAAATGATGTGATTAGTATATAATGCTCAAATCTAGCTTTGACAGGTTTATACAAAGATCTCGTTTTCCATGGAAAGAAGTTATTGGTTTTGGGGGTTGAAATTTGAATGCATTATAGAAAAAATTTCACACTTAATATTTACATGGGTTATTGAATTTATTACCAACATTTTATGCAAGAAAAAATTACGACTTGTATTACCTCATAACAAAACATTTCCACGATTACTAGGCTTGATTGAGTTTACTTGTCACTATTATGTTGATTAATAAATATAAATTAATTGACTTATTTTTTTATAGTCTATCTCATAACAATATATTAAAATTGGTCTTTTGTTATAGACTATCTCTTAACAATTCATTTATTACCATCATTTTATGTTGTAAATATTTGATAACACATTTCCTACCTTCATTTTATGCAAATAAATCCACCTTATAATTAAACATTTGTCAAACAAATATATATGATCAAAATATGTAAAATATACAACATTCCAATGCACACTACCCCATGGTTAAGATAAATCACATCTAAATTTTTCTTTCTATAATGAGTTTATTTTTCTTCTATGATTCTTGTATGAGAATGGGCATATGCTCACTCAATACAAGATATAAATGTTTGTTTGTATGAAAATGGACATATTCCCATTCAATACAAGATAAAAATGTTTGTTTGTATGAGAATGGACAATATAAGTATTTGTTATGCATTACAATGTTATAAATGTATTAATTATTCCAATAAGTATTTCTTAATCTTACTATAAAATTGTAAACTCCTAAAATGGAAATCCCTCATACATGATATATAATTCTAAAAAATCTCTTTTTGGATTCCAATAATAGTCAAATCAAATTCCAAAAAAGCCCCTTTTCGGATTCCAATAATAGCCAAATCAAATTCCAATATTTGGTATAAGAAAAACCAATATAGCTGATTTTTGTATTTAATCTAGATTGTAAAATGTCCAAATTTAATGAAATTATGGTTATTATTATTTATTGTATATTAAAACAAGACGAATGTCAACTAGAACTCAAACCAAAGAATGCCTAGGGTAAAATTAGGTACAAAATTATCTAAGAAAGCAAAAAACTTGAAATAAGCAACAAGGAAAAGAAGGAAAATCATCTTGACCGAGAGGTTTAATAAAAAAAACTAAAATTAAAAAAAAATTAACCCAAAATTTGAAAACATTACCTATTTAGAGAGGTTAGTGACTGCAGGCTTCCAAGTATTGCTTAAAAACCAACATCTATCTTTGTTGATGATGTTATCATGGTGCATAATTTTGACGGCTTCCTGAAGAAGCCTTTTCACAAAATTTGTTTATGAGGCAATAACCATCACAAAGTCCATACAAATGGTGTTTTTAGTATTGAGAGAATGTTTTGCCAATGCATACCTTTCAACACGGTCATGCTTAATGTCTTTATCATGTTCATTAATTCAATTTTTGATCGACCACCCTATTTCACCAATGTAAGGTTTTCCACACAAACATTTAATCATATACACACCACTATTAAGGTTGCTCTCAATTTTATCTTTAATAAAATTAGGGTTTCTTTTTAGGGTGTTGATAGGAAGGAAGGATGTTACGATCCCTTTTTTCTTAAGAATTTTAGCAATTTTATGTGGTGTTCTTAATATAGGGTAGGAAGGCCTTTTATTATTAGAATTCGGGTACTTAATATTAGGATGTGAAGGATTACACACAATAGTAAACATATTTGAAATCACGAAATCATTATAACCATTATTATTAAAACCCTTAGAAAGGTTATACAATTCAAGATCAAGGTGTTCACTATCAGAAATCCTAAAAGCCCTAGAGGTAAGAGTTTTTAACACACCCGTTTTTAGGGAAGGGTGATAGTGGGATTATCCAGAATGTAGAGGCCTTTGACAAAACCTATCTTCTCAGGGCAAACAATATTGGGCAGAAGATCAATCATACGAAGAGCCAGGGCCTTAGCAAGAATTTTGTAGGAAACATTCAACAATGTGATAGGCCACCAATTAGTAATATGTTTCGGATCTCCAGTTTTAGGAATAAACTTTATGTTACCTTTATTGATGAAAATCTCACACGAATGGGATTGGAGAGCTTCATTATAGACCTGAAGCAAGTCATGACCAACAAAAGACCAAGTGGCTTTCTAGAATTCACATGGAAAGCCATCAAGTCCCCAAGATTTATCATCAATAAGGCCCAACAGGGTAGTATACAGTTCATCCAAATAACTAGGAACATTACATCGAGCACGATATTTAGGAGAAAGCTTGATCGGAACTACCTCAATACATTGATGCAAAGTGACAACTCACTCATTGGTAGCCTCTTGACTGGTAATGCTCAACAAAGGCATTTGTGATCTCTGGAAAATCCATGAGCCATTGTTGAGAAACTTGAATACCTTTGATCTATTGACGAGCATGCTTCGCCCGAAGGGATTTGAAGAATTTTTTGATGCTTAGTCTCCCAACTTGAGCCAGTGCAATCTCGACCGAATCCAAACACCACAGAGTGAATGAGATTCCATGAGCTTGAGCTTGTACTGAGTATCAACAGCCTGTAACTGAAGGAGTATGTAAAAATGATTGGACTTGAGGAGAACACGGATCCTTCTAAATTCTTTATGCAGATCTGAGTTCATTCGCTTACGAACTTGAGAAACTTGCTTACCAAACTAATAGAGGAATTGAGTGGTGCGTTGAATCGCTGCTTCCCACTACTCATTCAAGATGGAAACAAACGGTGGACGTGACACCATGTTCTAGACTTAAACAATTAATGGGACCACCCTTGGGTGACTTGGCTGAGAAACATTAAGATGGAATTAATTAGATAAGACTTTGAATGAGGCCCCGCACCAAATAATCTTTAAAAAATTGAGCGTTGATCTAAAAAAATTACATCTAACCAATCCGTGATCGAGGTGAGGCATTGTGTGTCAAAATAAAAAATAGGTTGTTGAGAGATAAGTACATGATCCAGTATTTTATAAACCCGATCACATCCTTCTCAAAGATTGGCCCACATATACCAAGCTTGAGCCTTAAATTACTGTCGACTGAACAAATGATTGGAAAGCCCCCAACGACTTTTAAATAAATACTAAGTTGCACGCTCACCAACACACCAATGCATAGGGAGGGTGTCGAGTTTATCATCTGGATGTTCTATCATATTAAAGTCACCACACACCAGCCAGTAAGCTAAAGGAAAGTTGTCATCTAACAATTTCCTTAATGTCGTTCTTTCATAGCCATCATTAGGAACATAAACATTAAAAATACCAAAATAAAGATCATAAATTGCCATAATCACTCACACATACCGATTTGAAGGATCTTATCCCGAGGAGGTGATTAAGATTGAGAACTTCGGGGTGATGGAGATACTAGCACCACCTTTTCCATCAATGTGTTGAGTATGAAAACATGAAAAAGCAAGAGAAATACAAGTTAGTGTATTCTAAAGCAAAAAAATAAAGAAATTTTAATTTCCTGAAGACAAATATTAACAAGGCAACTAAAACGTTGGCAAGCTAATGGAATAGAATATTTGTGAGAGTGTTTTGTAAGGCCCTTAATATTCCATGAGATACGATTCATGAAAAATCAGAAATATCAAACTCCCCCTACCCCTTTAGTACACCATCCTCCAAGCCAAGAATGGAAAAATTATTAACAAGTGGGATGTGGTTTGAATTAGAAAGCTCAACATGAATGGAGCGACGTTTGACCCCATTATCTCCGCACATTATGTGGGACACCTCTCGGGGTGCACAACACGAGCAACATAGAGGAAGATATGTTGAAGCAAAATTCCCAGAATTATCTAATCGTGAAACCGACGTGCAGGTGGATCAGAACCTAACTCATCCTTAGACGGAGGAAGGGAATGAGAGGGGGTAGGTGGCACCACAATAGTGGATTTCACACCATAACCCTTGTTGTTCCCAACCATCAGTTGGTTGATCGCCTTTGAGCTTAGATATCGAGGGTTGCAACACCACTAGCTTGGAACAAGCGAGAAGAGGACAATCACGAATGTAGTGGTCTAAGGCTTGACAACGAAAGCACATGTTAGGGATGTTAAAATATACCACCTTTTGAGAGAATCGCAGGGATCCAACTTGAATATCTATGTGGTCGCGTAGATCTTTCGCAAGGTCAACTTCAACATAAACTCACTTGTTGTAACAAGCATAAAAGAAATGATCTTGCTTATGGCATATCATCATGTCAACTGATTTAACTATCTCTAGACGGAAAGACTAGAGAAGAACAAGGAGTCCTCGAAGCTCAATCCAAAATGGGATTTTTAACGAAACATGGCTGGTGGGGTTGAAGTCGCGAGTCCGCTGAGAAAGCACTAAAAGGGTATTCTCTCTATACTAACAAGCCGCCTTAAGGAGGGTTTGGAGCTAATAAGGCTCGTGAAATGAAAAGAGATAAAATCCTTTGGTGAGGTTACAGATACCTGAAACTAGGGTACTGTTATACTCCCAATGGTTCTTTATCCAATTTTGCAGGTAAGCTTTAGAGGGAATGCGGCCACAAAAATACACAGTAAGGAAATTGTTATGATATCATTTGACCATTGGATCTAAACAATCATTAGAAATAAAAACATCTGGGGATGATTCAGAATCCATACCTTATCGTATACCTTTGGCATAAACTTCTGAGCACACTTAGGAGCCATTTCCATGACCAATTGCAACAGTTGTTGCAACGGAAGGAGAGTTAGCCATTTATAGGCAACTCAATTCCTAAGAGGCAGGAAAATAACTGACTCACACTATGATAGGATTGAAGGAAAAATCCTAAAGAGGATTAAAGGGGCACAGTGTATGCAGTGGGATATCACAAGCACACACATAAAAACCCTAGCAGAAGTCAATTTATTAAAAAGGGGATATTTTATTGATTTCTATGTCTATAATCTTCAAATAATAGAATCATTACTTTTCATTCATTTTTCTCAAATTTTTATTATTATTTATCTTTTATTTATATTTTAGGTTTATATAATATCTTTATAGGCCCATCAACCATTCTTCACATTTAATAAACTTGAGCAACTTTGGTGTATTGAATTGCAGCTTCCCACCACTCATTCGAGCTGGCAACAAACAACAAACGTGGTGCCATGTTATAGAATTAAACAATTAGCAAGACCAACCCCGAGTGACTCAGTAGAGAAACAATAAGATGGAATTGATTAGACGAGACTTTGAACAGGGCCATACGCCAAATAATATTAAAAGAAATTGGGCGTTAATTTGACAAAATTACATCTAACCACATCGTGATTAGGGAGAGGCATTCTGTGTCAAAATCAATAATAAGATGCTGAGAGAGAAGTACATGATCAGTTCTTTTATAAATCTGATCACATCCTTCTTGAAGATTGGTCCAAGTATACCAAGCTTGAGCCTTAAATTCATGCCGCCGTCTAAGAAAAGGATTGGAAAGGCCTTAACAGATTTTAAAGAAATACCAAGTTGCATGCTCGCCAACACACCAATGCATAGGGAGGGTGCCGAGTTTATCATTTGGATGTTTTAGCATATTAAAGTCACCACACACCAACCAGTAAGCTAAAGGAATGTTGTCATCTATCCATTTCCTTAATGTCGTTCTTTCAGAACCATCGTTAGGAGCATAAAAATTAAGAATACCAAAAGAGAGGTCATTAATTGCCATAATCACCCACGAGCCTAATTTGAAGAATCTTGGCCCGAGGAGGTGATTAAGCCTAAGAATTTCAGGGTGATGGAGATACTAGCACTACCTTTACCGTCAATGTGATGAGTATGTAAATGTGAAAAAGCAAGAGCAATACAAGTTAGCGTATTCTGAAGCAAAAAACTAGAAATTTTAATTTCCTGAAGACAAATAATATCAAGGCAGCTAAAACGTTGGCAAGATAACCAAACAATTTTTTTGCAAGAGGGTTTTATAAGGCCCCTAACATTCCATGAGATAAAATTCATGAAAAATCAAACATATCAAACTCCCCCTTCCCATCTTATACACCATCCTCCGAGCCAAGAATGGCAAAATTATTAGCAAGTGGTATTTGGTCTGGATTGGAAAGCTCAACATGAATGGAGCGACGTTTGACCCCATTATCTCCTCACACATCATGGGACAACTCCCAGGGTGGACTGCAAATGCGATGCATAGGAAGAGCTATTGAAGAAAAATTCCCAGAATTATCTTATCCTGAGGGTAACACCCAACTCTGTGAGGATTATGAAGGAATGGAAACCGATGCGGCGGGTGGATCAGAACCCGACTCATCCTTAGATGGAGGAAGGGAAGGAGAGGGGGCAGGGGGCACCACAGGAGTGGATTTTGCACCGCAACACTTCTTGTTCCCAATTGTAGTCCAACCATCAGTTGGTTGATCACCTTTAGGCTTAGATACCGAGGGTTATGTCACCACTAGCTTGGAACGAACAAGAAGAGGAAAATCATGAATGCAATGGTCTGGAGCTTGACAAAAAAGCACATGTTGGGGATGTTAAAATAAACCACCTTTTGAGAGATTCGCAAGGACCCAACTTGAATATCCAGGTGGTCGCACATATCTTTCGCAAGGTCAACTTCAACACAAACTCACTTGTTATGACAAGCATAAAAGAAACGCTCTTGCTTATGGCATATCACCCCATCAACGGGTTAAACTATCTCTGGAAGGAAAGATCAGAGATGAACGAGGAGTCCTGGAAGCTCAATCCAAACTAGGATTTTTAACGAAACCTGGCTTGTGGGGCTGAAGTCAAGAGTCCATTGAGAAAACACTAAAAGTGTATTCCCTAAATACCAACAAGCCGCCTTAAGAAGGATGGCTTGGAGCTGAGAAGGCTTGCGAAACGAAGAGAGATAAAACCCTTTGGTTAGGTTACGAATATCTAAAACCAAGATATTTTTAGACTCTCAATAGTTCTTTATCCAATTTTGCAGGTAAGCTTCAGAGGGAATGGTATCAATTGTTACGATACCATTTGACCACTGGGTCTAAACAATCAGATCAAAAATAACATCTGGGGATGATTGAAAATCCATACCTCGTTGTAGACCTTTGGCATAAACTTTCGAGCATGCTTAGGAACCATTTCCACCACCAATTACAACAATCATTGCAATGGAAGGAGAGTTAGCCATTTATAAGCAACTTACCACCTAAGCGGCAGTAAAATAGCCAACTAACAGTATGATAGGATCGAAGGGAAAACCCTAAAGAAACTTAAAGGGATACAGTGCATGGAACGGAATATTGCAAGCACACACATAAAAACCCTAGCAGAAGTAAATTTTTGAAAAAGGAGATATTTTATTGATTTCAATATCTGTAATCTTCAAATAATAGAGTCATTATTTTTCATTCATTTTTCTCAAAATTGTATTATTATTTCTCTTTTATTTATATTCTAGGTTCATATAATATCTTTATAAGCTCAACAACCATTCTTCACCTTCAACAAACATTAATCTCGATATTAAACAAAACAAAACTCTAAAATTCGTAAATTAAAAAATTAAAGCATTCGTATCTTTGACTTTTTCATGCTAATTTCATAGACGTTTTCTTGTCTTCTTAATGGTGAAATAACTCTTGGTAGAAAGTGACGAGTTTCAACTAATGGGTTTTATAAGGTGTCTATCTTAAATTGTGCAATGACTTGTAGTTGACTTTGGTTCGTTTCAATATTAATATGATAGCTCCCTTAGAGCTGCACATTTAATAATAAATTGAATTTACAAGGTATTTATAACAAAGGCATTGATCTGATTAAATATTTAATCAGGTAAAGACTCTGAACCACTTCCCAAATTATGTAGCTTAAATTTTTTTTTAAAGAAAACAAAAAGTTGATTTATATGGTCAATAGTCCAACCAGCAAAGCCGCCCTCCCGAGTACCATTAGTTTAATACCATTGCATCGACTTGCCACCATCTGTCATCTGGTTTTCCCCCTCTATTTACTCTGCTCTACTCTGGTTTTCTGCCATTTCCTCCACTCCTATCCTTTGCAACTTCTTCATTCTCAATACAAATGATTATATACCCCTTTTACTTTGTTTTTATCACTGCAGTGTTTTTTCTCCTCTTTACCAGATGTCTCTCCAAATGTCATCCCCGAGAATCTCAAGCTCTTCTTTCTTTCAGAGCCTCCTTAAGGGATTATGAGGGCAGTCTCAGTTCGTGGGGAAATGGAAGTGACTGTTGCCAGTGGCCTTACATATCCTGCCATCGCCATCTGGACCATGTAAGAACCATCAATCTCAATGGGTACCTGCAGGGAGGAACCACTTCTGATAGTGTCTGTAACCTTGATTTTCTCACAGAGCTGAGCATGACTGGCAGTGGATTAACAGGCACTCTCCCTGTCTGCTTGGGAAATCTCTCTCACCTTCAGCGTCTAGAGTTGAGCTACAATAGTTTAACAGGTACTCTTCCTCTTGCATTGGGAAAACTCTCATTGCTTAAATATCTGAACTTGGATGCAAATAAATTAATAGGTATTCTTCCTTTCTCCTTGGAAAATCTCTCAAATCTCCAAGCACTGAGTTTAGACTCCAATATGCTGAGTGGGGTAATTCCGCCATCCATATGTCTGCTTGCCAATCTTAGGGAGTTTGAAGTTTATGGTAACAAACTCAATGGGAGCATACCATCTTGTTTGGGCAATCTCTCTTTTCTTAAGGACTTGGATATTTCCTTCAACCAATTAACTGGGACAATTCCGTCCTCATTTGCTCAACTCTTCTCTCTTACTAAGCTTGCTGCTGAAGGAAATGCATTCAATGAGAGCATTCCTTTCAAGGCGTTACCGTCCTCGATAGAGCATCTCTCCCTCTCACTAAGCTAAAAATAAGCTAAGTGGAAGGTTCCCTATCTCAATAATAAATTGTACAAAAATACAAACACTTGATATTGGGCACAACTCGTTTATAGGACATATTCCAAAGTCAATTGGAAATCTTTCAGCCCTTCAAGTGCTAGTGATGGAGAGCAATCATTTGGAAGGTCCTATTCCTTCAGAAATTGGCAAGTTAAAGCAACTCCAGATCTTAATTCTTTCGTCTAATAGTCTATCAGGGTTTATTCCTCCCAGTATTGTATCTTTGCAAGCAATGGCTGTAGCGCAAGAAAATGGCTATGTGTTGGTAAAAAGAACACCAGACCTCCAAAGGTTATCTGGATCATATACTTATTATGACGAGTTGGATATGAATTCCAAAGGCATAGATCAACACTATTCTATATTTTATCTACACTATCATGTATAGATCTCTCAAAAAATCTACTGAATGGAGTTCTTCCTCATGATTTTGGAAAGTTGAAGGGTTTAAAGTATCTGAATCTATCCATGAACAATTTCAGAGGGGTTATTCCAAGTAGTTTGGGTGAAATGAGTGATCTAGAATCATTGGACCTTTCTAGAAACATGTTTTCTGGAAATATTCCACAAGAGCTCATATCTCTAGACTATTTGGGATTTTTAAATTTGTCAAACAATAACCTCTCCGGCATTATACCACAAGGAGGACACATGTTCACATTTACAGAACAAACAATAACCTCTCCGGCATTATACCAGAAGGAGGACACATGTTCACATTTACAGAATCATCATATTTGCAAAATCAAAATTTATGGGGATGTCCACTTCCAAAAAACTGCTCTTGGCCACAATTTGCACCTCCTCCTGCTTCTGATGATGATGAAGACAATGACGAAGAGAATAGTAAGCAAATACCATGGTATGAGTTAGGATTGGGATTGTCGATTGGAGTAGGTTTTGGCGGTGTGGTGTTATTGATCGTAGTGAGAGAAAGCTGGCAAAAAGAATATTTCAAAAGGGTTGATATGATTTTGAAGTTTTCGTTTCCTTTCATTCGAAATGGGAAATTATGAAAGGTTTTTTTCTTCACTACAATTAGGTAAAACTATGTCCCAAAATTGTTTACTTAGCTTATTTTGCAACTTAAATAATAAAAAAATTAAGTTTGTAGTGTTGTTCAAAAATAACTTGTTCAGAGTCTATACTATGTCCTAAGGTGTTTTTTATTTGATCTATTGAATTTGTTAATCAAAAGGAACATGTAAATCTTTAATATATTTTTATAAATTTGTCTGCATGGAACATCTATTTACCTGGAGAGACATCAAATCCTTCCAACTTTGTGCGTTGTTCTGTTCATTTAGTCAGTATTGTAGCAATCTATGGTATTACAGAATTATTTAAAGGTTCACCATATATATGCCCCTCCCCTACTAAAAGTGTATAGTTTTAGTCTCCATCTTCAGTTGGTTTGTTGTTGTCGTACTTTCAACCAGATATTTAAAAAAATACTCAGAAAAAATGGCTTATATGTTGTTGTTCCAGTCTAATTTTATGCTCTTATATATGCCGAAACAAGGGCTTCTTCTAGAGGGCCTTCAACGAACTCATCTAGGATAGTTTTATATGCTTTTATGATGGATATTACCTATCTGCATTTACAATTATGATTCTATACCACTTCTAATGATTTTAATTATGCAAATAATCCAAAAATGTACTCTTATTTCTCCTGGTGACTGTTTGATTGGGATGATAGAGCTACTTAGGATCATAACATTCATTTGCTATGGGATGCAATGCAAATTAACAGTTAATAAATAAATATGGAAAGTTAAGCCAAAGGTACAATACATGATTTAACAGAAAGGGCACAAACTTGCACAAACGTCATTGACTAATCCTTTTAATATAAAGAATATATCATTTGGCTATAGCTCCTCACAATTCTAAATACATCAAAAGAGAAAAGGCGGGATTCTTATTTTGAAATTTTGAATGTTTTTTTGTTAATACTATACATTTAAAGAGGTCTAATATTGAAGAGTTGGCACTCATGTGAAGAAGGATTATATATGGATTGTAAAATGCCTTCCATTTAATATACATAAAATATAACTTTAGTCATATGGAAAAATGAGTGGACGGAATCACATCCTTAAAGAAACATCACATTGACTCTTGTTATAGAGAGAAATCATTAAATATCTCAAATACTAAAAAAAAAACTAGGTAATCAAAGATTATGAGATAAACTCAATCTTAAAAGTTATTATTAAAAATCTGAATTTTTCATTCAAAAAACACAATGGCATGTGGACAAAGCAACCTAAACAAAATATAACAAAGCATAATGCAACATTAATGACAAGTGCTATCAGAGAAGAAGAAGGTAGAAGAGTATAATCCAACTTACCACCGCTAGAAACAATCTCTAGGTGGATCTACCTTGGCATTGGCTTCCACCTATCGTTGTTTTTTTTTCTTTTTTTTGGACTTGTTCAATAAGCTAAGTAGGTGAAATAGAAAGGACAAGTTAAGAAAACTTGCCATACAATAGCTCCCACCATCCACCACTATCAAGAGCCATGTGGCCAACATTGTCACTACTATTGCTTTATCTAAGAGAGTTAACAAGAATGGGGGAGTAACTCCTCCTTCTGCCAGAACGGTGACACCCGAAACCGTCATTGCCATGACCCTAAGAAGGTGTGTAATGTCTCCAAATGGACAAATTCTAACCCCAAACGGATCATCCTCAAATCTGAAGTAAAACATGCAATGTCTAGAAGATATACTCAAAAGATAAGATATAATGCAGATCTGAATTATTACTGATAAGTGCGACTTGCTCTAGGAGGGAAAATCCACAAAATCTGAACTAAAACAACTCAATTTTTTTTCCAAACAGATCAACAATTTTTTATAAGGACAAAGTATTAGAAAAATCCCAAATTGTGGAATAATAACAGGCTAGAATTTATTTATAAAATTCTACAGACAAACAATTCTCAGACAGGATTGAAAATAGGGTTTTCTAAGCCCAAAAATTACACCAACCAATTGATCTTGGCTCTTAAAAAATCAAACTATTGAACAACTCAAATATGATTTCAGCGTGCCCCAGATACCTCAAAACTACATACAAGGTGGGTCGATCCACTCTAGGAATGCTAGAAAATGAAGGTAGAACTCAGCAACAATTATCCTCCTTCAAACCCTTGCTGGAAATAAAGTAGATTTGTACTTTTCTCCTCAAATATCACCAAAATTTTGAACTAGAACCTTGAAAATCATAGAAACCCTTGAGTAGGGTTTCCCCTTAAAAAAAGAAAGAAGTTTCCATTTCTTTTTTTTAAAGCTTAAGGAGGATTTTCGTCATCTTAAGCAAGAACTTCGAAGGGTTTTCGTCCTTTGGAGTTGAAATGTAAAGCATACAAGCTTGCACCACAAATATGAAATTATCATATGAGATGCTTTCACTTGCAAGTCAACTTGCTTTTATAACATAACTTGGCCTTTTAGCCATCCAAGACCAACAATCATATTTATTTTCCCTCATTTAATTTTTTACTTTGGGTTTTTCCCTTTCCTACATGGGTCGCATTTTCCTTGACGAAAAATAACACAAAGTGACTTTCTTTTTCTAATTTTATTTTGCCACTTTTTCTTTTCTTTTTAATTTTGTCATTAATAAACTAATAAAAGTGTTTATAGTAATATTTTATGATGCACTTTATAATTAATTTATTATAACTAAATTTCCCTTTTATTCCTCCCTTAGCCGTCGGGAAACAAAATTGGGCTAAGGGCCTTCAACTGTTAATTTAGAGAAAGAAACATTTAAAGGTGACCAATGGTGCGCTAAGTCAGGTGGCACTTTGTTGATAGCACATCGGGCACTTCCACAATAGTCTAGTAGGGACTAAAAGTGTTAGATTCACAGTTGGTAAGTTAACATTCACTCACCATTAATGTATGGATTGTTTAGCTTTTTTTGGTTTTTTTAGTGTTAAAGCCCGTGTGCTCAATGCCATTTAACACGAATGCATGAGTTGGTTACACAGAGCCAATTATAAGTACCTCTTTCCATCATTACACTATTTCGCATTACATGTTATTATACATTGGAAGAGACAACAATCTCTCATATTTGTTATCCTCCAAATATATTCACTCTCCACCACTCAAATATATCATGCCATCATCTTCCTCTCCTTTGCAACTTCATTCCCAATCCCAATGACTATACTTCCATTTTAGTTTTCTTTTACCATTGCACTACTCTTTGCCAAATGTATCACCAAATGTGCTCCGAGTGAATATCAAGCTCTTTCTTTGTTAAAGGCTTTGTTAAATGACACAATGTAAAGTATCAAAATGGAAGTGACTGTTGTATGTGGCCTTCCATAGCCTGCCATCACCACATGGGCCATGTTAAGCACCATCCGTCTGATATTCGATGTGCAGGGAGACCTCACATCTGATAGTTTTTGCAACTTTCCTTTTCTCACATCAATAATCTTTTGATAATAAATGAACATGTATAATTCCTACCAGCTTCGGAAATTTAGCATATAAGAGTCTATATTTGGGTGGGAATAGCTTAACGGGTATGGCCTTCCAAATACTTCAAATAATTTGGCAGTCTTTGACGTTTCTAGGAACACATTGATAGGATACATACCATCTTTATGGTTTCCTCCTCTAGATATGCTCAATGACAAATTGTTAATTGGCAATATTCCTCTATGACAGGAGCAAGCAGTGCCAAAATATTGATAACGACAATCTTGCACTTCAAATTATAATACAGTTGATCCAACAACAGAGCTATAGTCCATATCTGTGAAATTGGTTGCCAATAGATGACGTTCACATAAGTGAAACTGCACAATGTTTGGTGGCTTGTAGCAACCCAATTGACCAAAAATATTCAAATTTCACAATCTATCAATAAAGAAGATAGAAAACAATTTGAAATTTCATAGTATTCATAAGAGGTAGGGAGCATCAATGTTAAATGGGTTATCCAAAGAATGACTGTTTTAAGTTAATTACGTTGATACATTATTTTGGTAAAATGCTCTGCAACTTCATTAATGCAGTTAACTGCAATGCTCTTGGACTCTTCAGTGTCTCGAATTTGTTCCAGTTGATGCTCTATTCCAATCGCTTCTACAACCAGTTTAAATAATCCCCCAGCCAATATTCCTTGTATCCTCATCTTATGATTCCCTGTCCTGCCCCTTGTTGGTGACATGGCAGAGAACATATATCACCTGTACGTGACCTCAACGGTCAAGCATTAACCTGGCTACATCTTTAGTACTTTGCATGTAGTGGAGTGTTAAACCCAGGCCAATCAACAGAAATATATTCCTGAAATACTTTCAACAGTGACACGGTGAGGTAAAAGACTAGCAGTATGAGAATAATCATGATGACTAGGCACAGACAGTGCAGCCATTTGATCCTGGAGCAAGCACCCACCAACCATATTTTGGGATGTTTTTCATTAATTGGTTGGTCATCCAACCTGACAAACATATTTTGGGATGTTTTTTCATTAATTGGTTGGTCATTCAACCTGACAAACATATGTGATCTTTATGTGAGCGTCCCACTGAACCTAACAAGGAGACGATCATTTGCTGCCAATTCAATATCCATTGTTGCCGTTTGGGTTACTGTTTCAGACTCCCCTGCCTCCTTAATTAAGTACATGGATTCCAATTATCTATCTTAACTGCCGTCCTCCATCAAATAAGGTCTCAGATATTCACTTCCAAGTTTCCATCTGATGAACTGCCTTCAATTGAAAAATCTCCAGGCATAGCTGATCATAATTTGTTAGTTTCTAGCAATTGCACATGAGTTGCAAACTATGTTGGAGAGGATAACAATGGTCAGTTTGTTTGCACCGTCATCAGATGTTGAAGAAGCACCACCAAATGCATCAACACCAAGAAATCTGATTGCAGCTTCTCCACCTCGATACATTCTAGCAATGAGATTTTTGCAAAATAGAGGCTCTGAAACAGTAATCTCAGTAGTTAGAATTCTTAAACTATCAATCAAGAATACTTGAAAAATTTCATCTTAAATGGGTGTCGTAGTTGAATTGACAACTAGAGCCTACATTGTCAAGAACAAACAACAGGCATACAAGGTGAAAGCACAAAACATCAAGCTTAAAGATGCACAAATTACAAATGTTATCCCATATATCCATAAAGTATATGCTATCTCGGTCATTGGGAAACATTGTCATAAGTTTGTTACAATAACTGTATGAAAGAGATCGAAATATGAAATAAAGGAAAGCATTTTCAACACATCAAATAGACATACAAATCTATCGTGTGGTAGTAAAATTCAAAAAATAAAATACATTATTAATCCACCTCTTCAATCTTGGGACCAAGATCACCTGCACCATCATCAGCTGTTGAAGAAGTCGCATCCAATTGCATCAGCACCAAGAAAGGTGTAGTTCAATTCCCTTGAATATCTTGCAATCTTGGCACTCCATAAAACCACACCTCTTTGAGGCATTTTGTCAAACAGTTAACGTGCGTTGTGTATGCTTCCACATCGTGAATGCATGTCTGATTGGGTATTTCTAACTATATCTCCCCTTTTCTAAATCTCCCATTTTGGCACAAGCGATTAGTTTTCCCTTCTGCAAAATCCAATGGCATTTCAGCATCCTCCTCCTTGAACCCGTTCTTCTGCCTCGTTTTTGTCCATTTCTTAATGGAGTCATAATCACCTTTCTTCTGTTGACCCCTCTCCTTCGATTTAGCAACCTGTACAGCCTTCAAAAATCTCTTCGCTTCTCTGGACTTTCTCCTCTCCTCGACCTCCATTTTCTGTTTCTAGAAAAGTAAATTTTCCTTTCATTTCAGCACATGTTGATCGGTTTAATAATCTTCGGCCTTTCAGAAGGGTAATTCCTTGGCCTGCAATTTTTTGTAAGCCTCGCGTGTGCCCTCTAAAACCTGCGTGTAAAATGCCATCTCACGCACCAGGTCATCGTTGATGTCAATTTCTCCTTTTTTGTAATCTATGTAGAGTTTTTGGATCTAGTCGATGTTGTCTGGCCATCCAATTTCTTCAAGCTTTTCATGGAGGCCAACAGTATTGTACACTGCATCTTTGTGACACTCCTTCTTCGTCAGGAATTGAGGAAAATGCCTGTGTTTACACAGACAAGTCTAATGCGGATTTTTCTGTGGTTTTAGCACAGGCCGACGAATGATGGCATTTGCAGGGCAAAGCCCGAGGACGAGGACGCGCCTGCCAGAAGAACCCTCGCCCATGAATTTCATGCCGTAAGTTCCGCCGACGATTTGACCATTGCAGAAATTGGTAATTCCTCTATGTGACCACAAGGGAGTACTTACCTAAGAGCATGGTCCCATGCAAGGGGAAAGCTAAAAATTTAGAGCAGATGTAGGAAAGAAAAAATAGGATATTTTAGTATTTATAGAGGCTTACGATTTTTTATTTTTCTCTTGAGAGATAAAATAGGAAGTTTTAGCACTAGCAAAAAGTAGGGTTCCATGAATTCAAATGAACTTTTGGATGAAAAATTGGGAGGGAAGCTTAAATTAAATGTCAAGTGTCAAAAACGCTTGCTAAAATATTTAAGACGCTGCTTCATTTTTGTGCCTCGCGCTGCTTTATGGGGCTAGGAATCTTCTCCCTAAAGTATAGTTGCTGAGAAATTTCAAGAACTTTGTTAGGTTTTAGAAGCAACAATAAAAAATTTTACATGTGATCATATTTCCCAAATAAATAAGAGTGGTAGCCCCCAGCATGGGACCATGCTATAATGTTGTTGTGAATCTTGTTTTCAATGGCGAGAGCTACCCTCCACCTAAAATGTACCTATGTATGTAGCACATAGATGACCATGAAAAAACATGACGTGGCAGGGAAAGGACCGTCGGAGGAAGTTTTGTCAGTGCCGGAGGAGTCAGAGTTTGGCAGAAAATTTTGCCTAATCTATCATATCGCCACCATAGCAAGACCGTCGAGGTGGCATCATTAATTCATTTCGGGAGGTGAGTTTACTGCCCAAACCAGTTCATTCGGTTCAATAAACATTGAAACACCTTTCATTTTGCCTTATACACGACCAGTCTGTAAAAATTACGCCTTATACGCGTTTGCCATAGGAACCAAGCGGATTACCTATTAGCAAGACGGAGGCCATTAACATTATACAATATTCAAGCTCCTTCAAAGTTCCTCCACGCATTATACATTCACCAACACTCCGCCACAACGAGCAACCAAGGAATTAGATAACAATAATTATATTGCAATGAATTAAATTCGTAAGAGAAAGAAAATGTGAGAAGAAACAACAAATTGTAGTGTGTATTTTAAATGGCTGTTGAGAAAATGTTGAGAAAAATTGTCTATTTAACAAGTTTAGTTTACTCTGATAGCAAATTTAGTTTACTCTCTCTAATTCCCATAATGAAAGGAAAATTGTCTGTCCAAGCTCCAAGACTCCTTTGTGGAAATTCGTAAGCTCCAATAATTTAATAGTTCCCAATCAAATTTAATTTTTTTTAGTGTTTAGTGAGAAGTTGAAGAGATCATTGCTTGCCACGATAACACCTAATTACAAATGGAAGTGTTTCCTTGAGTCGGTAATCTAATTAAACAAAATAAAAAAAAGTTTTAAAGTAAATATGTAGTTAAATGGTCACCGAAAAGATGATATTGTTAATTATTTTCTTCCAAATTAATAATTATCTTGTAATTTTATGAAGAGATGCATATTGAAATTTGTAAAGCATTTTGCATTAATATTATTTATAATTCTTTTTTGATTTAGCTCCAATTTTGACTTTCATTAACTTAATTATAATAAAAATATTATTGTTCATGCTTTGGAATTCATATAGGAGATTATAATGAGTGAGTAAACATGTATTTAAAATCAATTTTTTGATGGCTAATCTTAAAATTATACAAATATCAGTTTTTTAATTATATGTTAGAATATGTATTTCAGATATTATAATTATATTTTGTTAAATCTATTTAACTTTATGTCATATAGTTAAGGGATTTATATCATGATAAATGATTTAATAAACATATTTTTAAATTCTTTATATTATCAAGTTACAAACCACGATACTTTTCCATCTTTATTATTGCTATAATATTATTATTACACATAATTTAAAAGGCAAATAAAAAATTCTGATCTTTACAAAACTTGTTTGAGGGCTATAGCTCACCATCAAATTTAAGAAATGTGCACTATTTACCCTTTGTATTTTATGTACATTATAAACTTTCTATATAGGTTTAAATTTGACATGAATAAACATTTTTTTTTGTTAAAATAGTGGTTATCTACCTTACAAAGGCACTAAGAGGTGTGTTGGTAGTCACAATCATAAATAATATAATAAGATACTAATTAATTACATCAGTCAAAAAATGATAAAAAAAAACACAATGCACGATTTTCATCGTGTTGAAAAACACGTATTTTTCAACAAGATGAAAAAACAAATTGTGAAAACACATTGTGTTTTTCAACACGATGAAAATCACATTGTGTTTTTGATAATTTTTTGACTGATATAATTAATATGGGCATACCACACAACATAAAAAAGGCTAACCAAATACACTCCATTTAGATTGGTTTATGGACTGGAAGTCGCGGTCCCTATAGAGTTTGTACTTCCAAGCATAAGCATAGCGGTGACATTCAGGATGAATGAAGACTCTTTACTTCATGAGAGATTGATTGAAGAAGAGAAATTGGATGATAAATGGTTCCTATAAGCATATAACCAAACACAGAAAAAAGCAGACATAAATCTTGGCACGACCGCCACATAAAAAGAAAAGAATTTGGCATTGGGCATCAGGGGTTGCTTTATCATCGTGAATGGAAACATCCAAGGAAACTTAAGGTGAGATGACTTGGACCTTATATTATCAAGGATATATTACCTTTAGGAACAACAAAGCTTCAAAAACTGCAATCTAAGGAGTTACCAGGCTATGTGAATGGAGAAAGATTAAAAAAGATAATACTTAAAAAAATAAACAATAATAAAAAATCAAAATTAAAATATTCAGCCTATCTGAAAATCCAAAATTTGGCGAATATGATGAGGAGTCGGATGAAAACCTGTAAGGGTGTCCTTAATCTAATAAACATACGAAAATAGGAAAATCAAAGAAGAAGAAAAACTTAGTTACGGAGAAAGCATACCCATGAAACAAAGGGAAAAAAATGCGAAGGAGGGATACCCGTGCAATGAAGAAAAAGCAAACGCAGAGGTAGGATACCCACGCAATAAATGAAAATAAATCTATGGAGGCGATACCCATGCAACAAAGGAAAAGAAATTCACGGAGGTGATACCCACGTAACCAAGGAAAAGAAAGTCGTAGAGGTGATACCCACGCAACGAAGGAAAAAGAAACCGTGGAAGGAAAGGAAAAATCTGTAGAATGAAAGAATGAAGAAAAAGTCGCGGAATGAAGGGATGAAAGGAAAAAGTTGCAGAGTAAAGGAATAAGAGGAATAATCCATGTGATGAGGGGAAAATATGTGAAAGAAACAAAAAGATACCCAGCCAAAAAGACAATAAAAGTTGTATGTACAAAGGGAAGGCTATAAAAAGGCATCAACTTGTAATAATTAAGGCACCAACAACTAAAGCATAGATAGAAAAATTCACCAACGAAGTAGAAGAGAGCTAGAGCAAATCAGGGCAAATTGCAAGAGATGGATACTCCAATTGAGATCACACAAGACCAGCTCCCACAACCACAATATCAAAATTTGTCGCTCAAATCAAATAAGCATGATCCAGATGGGGCATTTTCACATATCCCATTCAACTTCGCCCACATACGAGATTTGTAGAAATATATTCATTCACAAATCTCTGAATACGATCACACACGGCTTGAAGTAGATAGACAAATATTGCTAGAAAAAAATCTTGACACCAAAGAGTTGCAATACAAGAAGAATACCAAAGTGATTGGTGAATTAAAGATCGACACATGGAGTAAAATCCCATATTTTTCTAGGGTAGATCATGCGATTCGAGTTCTCTTGAGCCGGTTACACAATTAGATGTTGTATTTGAATCAATCATACTCAATCACTACATAAGTCATGTCTAGGGTTATGAGACTATGAACGGAAAGATGATCAGCCATCACAAGGAAGAAGACTGTGATGAAATATATAGCTTGTGCGATGGGGGTAAAAAAGAGTCAGAGATGGGTATGCATTGCAGACATAGCAAATCATGCCCTTGGGTATGCTGTTAAGGCCATATGCTTAAAATTTTATCATATTAATCGGGAAGGTGGTGCCCACGGGCTTATTGCACAAATTTCCCTTGATATGGTGAATTCTCACTCAGAGTATAATTTAGCATAATTATTAGCTTCAGAATTCCATCAAAATACTAGAAAAATAAAGGAAGGGAAGCATACCTTTTTCTATGGGTCAGTATTGATATGTTTAGCCATGTATTTCACAAAAACCTTACCCCACAACTCAAAATTGGTTGAATGGAGGACCAACAACTTCTATATTAGGGTGGACAAATAGAATCAAACAAATAGTTGCAAACAGGGCCAGGGTGTCAAAACAGAGGGTAATAAGATATGAACAAGATGTCATTTTTACTATGGAAATTGATTACACCTTCCTTTGACCATTAATTCCGTGAAATTCACATATACTTCCATTACCATATGAGGCTTCAAATGAGCTAGTAGCTACCTCAGTGTAGGAAATCAAGAATCTTCCTATGGACCCTAGGAAGCCAACACTTCCAAATTTTGATCAAGTCATTGAAGAAACGTGGGAAGAATATATGAACAAGTATCCATCACAATATGAAAGGACATAACCTAGTAAAGTAGGTCCAAAAACATATAAAATAAGGCCAACCAAAGGCCCTACTACCTTAGAACCTACTACAAAATGCAAGAAAGCAATGGTATCAAAAGAGAAATTAAAAGAAGTTGCGGTTAAGGTAGAAGAAGAAGAATTATCACAAGAGATAGAAAACACTTTTGATTCTAAAGAAGAACACACTTCATCCCCATCATTATCACCACAAGAGAAATTAGGGCCCCAATTATCCAAAGAGGTAGAGCCATATGTGGAAACAACTTTTACCAAGACAACCTATGGGTATTATAAGAAATGTCTATCTCCTGACGGCATCTCACAAGTAGCTCAAGAATACGAGGCTAGTACAGGAAGTGAACAAAAGGCTATAGCAGAATTCGTAGTATATTACATGGATAAATTCACCTTGGTAATTGCATATATTTTTTTTTTTACTTCCACTAGAATTAGCAAAGGAAATTCAGGGGCAAGTAGAGATGGAAGAACA
Source organism: Taxus chinensis (assembly GCA_019776745.2). Taxonomy (NCBI): domain Eukaryota; kingdom Viridiplantae; phylum Streptophyta; class Pinopsida; order Cupressales; family Taxaceae; genus Taxus; species Taxus chinensis. The sequence goes on from CM034155.1 coordinate 213,622,569, forward strand.
GAACCACCTGCAAGCCCTTAAACAAGAGAGAACAACCTTAAAGCACAAGGAGAAGAAGATTGTTGTAGATCAAAACCTCATAAAGGAAGTGGAGGAACTAATTGGGTTGCTTATTAAAGCAAGGAAATAAAGAGAAGAGGAAGCCACAAAGGCCACAACTCAAAAATCAGAAGACACAAAGGCACAGGTGGAGGAAAATAATAGGAAATGTCTAGAAGAAAAACAACAGAAAGTCGTGGAAGTGGCTATAAAAAAGAAGATAAAACAAGAGAAACACAAGGAAATTGAGAAAGCTAAAAAGATAGTTGAAGAAAAAAAATAAAAAGGAGTTGGAGGAAGCAGAGAAAAAGAAGAAAACAAAGGAGAAAAAGAAACATGAACTAGAAAAAAAGAAAAAGGAACAATAGGAGGCAAAGAGGAAACAAAAAGAAGAGGCAAAAAAGAAAAAGAAAGAACAAGAGGAACATGGAAAACAAAATAAGATAGAAGAATAAAAAAGAGAGAAAGAAAATAAGGAGAAAGAGGAGATAGAAAATAAGGAGTGTTAGGAATATCTATGTTGTAGTGTGAACATAGAATATTATGTGAGTGATTATATTATATAGGATAATATAATATGTGTTGTAATAATTAATTACATTATTGTAAATGTAATTATGAGCGGGTAAGTAAATATTGTTATGAGTTGTTGAGTAAACAGCTCATTAACAATATTAGTTTTGTGAGAAAACAAAATCTCACGTAAAATAACATGGAGTTGTTTTAGGAGTTATGTGTGGAGATATTTATGGAGATTATACCTCCTTAAATATAGGAGCAACATCTCCTATTTAAATGGATGTAATAACAAAAATAAAGGTGTAAGATTTTGAATTTAATTTATGCAATTATAATATAGCATTTTCATTTAGTACCAGGGCAAGTCTGATGCGGGAGATTTCAATATTTTCTTGATCAAATCCGTCTCAAAGAATAGCTTCTATATTTCTTTTCCATATTTGGGTTTTTCTATAATTTTGTAAGCAAAACCAAGTGTTTGTCAGGAAACAACAACAGAAATTTCAACAAAACCCAATTCAAATTTTTGAATAAATACGTATTTCACTATGCAGCTATCAAATTCAGCATACCAATTCTTCTACTGAAGTTTTCTCCAGTTTCCAATAATGTTGAATTGTTAATACAGAGTCTTGGCTTGCTTGGAGGTTCAAAGGTATTCTATATAAAATTTTAAAGTACCTGATTCAATTTTGTATTGTTTTTATCAGTATTGTACAAAATAATTGAGAAATTAAATCTGATTGAAAAGTTTGAAGGACAAGATTTCCATACATGGAAACTACAGATGCTATTACATTTAATAGAAAAGGACTTATGGGATGTAGTTAAAGCCAATGCAATTCGACCAACGACTACTAATGATCTAGGTAAATGGAATGCAAAAGATCAGAGAGCTTTGGGTACCATTGGTCTGGGCTTATCAAAAGCCTATCTACATCATGTGGATTTCACAAAATCTGTAAAAGAAATTTGGGAGTCTCTTAACAAATTGTTTGGTTCTGAAGCTGAAACGGCAAAGATTACACTGAAGCAACGCTTGTACGAGTTGAAAATGGAAGAGAACTCAAAAATTGTAGATCATATAAGTAAGTTTCACACTTTGCTAAATCAACTAGCTGGAATTAAAGAACATGTAAAAGATGATGATGCTAAAGCTATTCTTCTTAATAGCATGCCTAAGAGTTACTCAAATATTGTATTTACTTTGAGTAAAGTTACTATTAGTCTAGAAGGAGTGATTTCTACATTGTTAGAACAAAGCAGTCATGAAGAACATGAAGAAGTGTACTATATGTAAGAAACAAACCTAGCTCCTCATCTAAGAAGGAAAAACATAAACCAAAGCAGGTTCCTTCACATGGAAAAATAAAATGATTTTATTGTAATGAGATTGGGCATGTAATACTAAATTGTAAAAAGAGGAGCTCATGATCTTCTTGATGACAAGATAGATCAGAAATCCCTTCTAGTTGAAGTAGAAACTGATTGGAAAGCCTACTCAACTGATGAAGAACTTTCTTTTCCTAGTGATGAGGATTTCCTATGGTAGACTCTTCTCTTTTTGGAGGAAGGAGACAATGGAGGAAGGAGGACAATTAGCGTCCTCTCGTCATTCACCAATGACGGCGTCGCAGACAGATGTGGTGATGTTCTATTTCAGTTGTGTGGTGTGTTTATACACAAGGAGGTGAAACTATTTTCATGTTTTGATTTTAATGTGTTCACATAGACTAACAACATTTCCTAAGTTTCTATTTGGTGTGGAAGAAGTAGACTACTTGACTCAGCTTACATAGGCAAAGCATCTACGTATGATCCTCTGACTGTCATACAGTCCTCTGACTGCCATACTTCGGTGGAAGATACTTCGTTGGAAGGTGATCAGTCGACGAAGATGTTCATACGACAAGGATGATCATTAGCAACAAGATCCAGTAGCAACAACTACTCTGAAAAATTCGATGTTTCCAAGAGCTCTTACCCCATGTTCACACTAAGGGGGTGAATGTTAGGAATATCTATGTTGTAGTATGAACATAGAATATTATGTGAGTGATTATATTATATAGGATGATATAATATGTGTTGTAATAATTAATTACATTATTGTAAATGTAATTATGAGTGGGTGAGTAAATATTATTATGAGTTGTTGAGTAAACAACTCATTAACAATATTTGTGTTGTGAGAAAACAAAATCTCACGTAAAATAAAATGGAGTTGTTTTAGGAGTTATGTGTGGAGATATTTATGGAGATTATATCTCCTTAAATATAGGAACAACATCTCCTATTTAAATGGATGTAATAACAAGAATAAAGGTGTAAGATTTTGAATTTAATTAATGCAATTCTGATATAGTATTTTCAAGGAGATGGAAGAGAAAGAAAAGAAGGAGAAGGAAGAGGAAGAATAAAATGTGGAGGCAGAACAAGAAAAGAAAGAGAAGGAAGCAAAAGAGAAGAACAAGGAGGAAAAAGATAAGAAAGAAAAATAAGCAAAAGAAAAGAAGAAACAGTAAATGATGGAGCAAGAGAAGAGGGCACAAGAACAAAAGAAAAAATAGGAACAAGAAGAATTAAAGAAAGCACAAGAAAATAAGATGGTTCCATCAGCATCATCCTCAGATACGTCCACAAGTATGGCACCAACAAAAGCACCTAGAGACTCTTTGTCTAAAATCAAACAAACACTGCAACAAAGGAAAAAGGATTAATCAATATAGTTGCAGCAAGGGGTGGTAGAACAAACCACGGATGGCTTTAAGGTACATTTGAACAAACTCTCCCGTGCAGAAAACAACTTGTATCCAAGTGTTAGAACAAAGTTTCAAATAGTATTGGATGCAACAGTGCGTAGATATAAAAGAGACTATGAAGAAAATCCTATCCTCCATCCAAATAGCAAAGTCGTGCATCATCACATACTCCAATCTCCAAGTAGAGGTGGCCACATAGAAGGAAGTGAAACAAATCCTAAAAGAAGATACAGTTAGTTTGGAAGAAGAAAAGAAGAAAATCCACAAGAACGTTGTGGAAGAGTACAAACGGAAAATTCTAAAACCGCAGACTATGGAGAACTAGACAAGGAGGATGGTAATACAAGCCGCGGTCTACAAGTTGGAAACAAAATTAAATAATGTTGCATCCTACTACATGTATACAATAGGATGGCCTAGTGAGACCCAGAAAGAAAAATCAGAGTTTGACAAGTTAGAGCAACAAATTCATGTGGCCTCAACAGATTATGACATCATTAAGGACAAGGATGGAGCCCAAAGACGGAAGCTAGTCAAGTTGACAGAAAAGTATCAAATACAATGAAGAGCGCAAACTGAAAAGATATTCAATACACAAGATTGCAACACACCATTGGATAGAGATATTATTAGAATGCAATAAGAGCTTATAGTTTAATGTAGCCAAATTCTAAACAAACTTGATATTCTACAAATAACATGAACTCCAAAAGAAATAAATCTCCTTCTTCGTTATTGAATAATGAATTACAATGTTTCCTAAATAGGAAAATAACTCCCAACTCGAGTTACCAAGCAAACTCTAACTAACTTGACTAAATCTATTCTACGTGGCGGAAATTACTATTTTTAGTAGTTTACTAGAACCTGCTATTCTTAGTATGTTTGCACACTTATTTGTACAGGCACATAAATTGCCACGCATCTTCTACATTCCTAAATTAGAGGAATTGCCAACTTTCTAACTCATAATGCAACTAATAGACTAAAATTAACTAATGCCTACAAATAGGAAAAAACCAAACTACAACTTAAATCCTAGTTTTCGGCCTCAAGATGGCGGATTTAGGGCCCAAAAACATGGCAAAATTTGCCCCAACTAATAGGGCAGGTTTCCGCTGCGTTCATCTCATCGAAACATATGGTTTAAAAAAAATAGACTCAAACGGACACCTGGAGCTCAAGTTATGACCTTGTCAAGTTCCTACTAATTCTGGCGCATCACAGTTGCTCAAAACAAATGGAATCAAGTTCAAGAAAAATCAACACCATATGAAATTCTTCAGTTGATCCAGGAAAAATCACAACTTCAAGAATGGGTGAAGCAGATATATACACATTTGGATTTGTGGCATAATTTTGAGAATAACATTACACCACAAATTACCAAATACATCCCCCCAGCACACCATAGAGAAGAAACAAGTGTTCAGGGGACTATGATGTCCTATAAGTCCAGTCGGGTGAGTCGAGCAAAGGAATCCGTCCTTACGCCAGACGTCTAAGTTCATGAGAGGTGATGTCGTTGTTCTCTCGAGGTGGCATCATGTAAGTCCAGTCAAGTGATTCGAGCAACAGAACCCTTCCTTACGCCAAACATCTAATTTTTTGGGAGGCGATGCCCAATTTTGTATCATGGAAAAAGAAAGACATTTTTTCTTAAGTTTTGTAATACAGGGTTCTTCATCAGTTATTGTCTCGAGGATGAGACAAGGTTTAAACTTGGGGGATGATGTTGATAGGGTTCTTCACCAAATGTAGAGTTAGCTACGGATATTAGGAAGAAGCCGTCGAAACCTAGAAGAAGCTGCAGAAGACTGGAACAAGCCGCAGGAAATAGGAGGAAAGACACAATATATTGACAAAGTTGTGGTACATTAGAAAAGCCGTGATACATTGAAGGAAGACGTGATACGTTGAAGGAAGTTGTGATACACTGTAGGAAGCCGCAAAACAAAGACAATCTAAGTCAGAATGGGACAGAAGCTGACAAAGGCGTGATTCAAAAGAAGTGACTCTTGGAATATTTTGTATGAAATGTATTTATTGTAATTAATCCATTGTATATGAGTGTGCCCTGAGAAATGTATGTGCGCATCACGAGAAATGTATGTGCATATCACAAGAAATATATGAGTGAGTGCCATATAAGAGATATATGATAGAAATGTCTATGGAGTAAGATATATGAGAAGGTTTGCATATGTAATTGAGACTAATGTAATCAATGATGAGATATGAATAAATATTGTTGATTTGAGCAAAGTTTGTTATGTTCTTTCGCATTCTTTCTGTTCACAAATTAGATTAGTTTACTTTTACCACGTACATCCTTAACAAAAGGTTGAACTTCCTAAACCTGACAATGTTGTTGGGGTTTAAATTCAACAAGAAGCATGTAAAAAATTATCAAAAAAATTGTAGAATAGAAACAAATGTATTTAATAAATTATGTGTTATCTATTAATACAAAATCTCAAATTACATTTTTTGTACCCATTCAACTCATAGTCTCTACTGGCTAATATACACACTTCATTTTAATTATATTATACCATATCCTTCTAGACAACTTTGTTTGTGAACCCCACTAAAGAGGGTAGTTAAGACTAAATAACACTTAATTTTATTAGGAGAACAACTATGCAATTATATCAACCTTTCATTGACAAGTGTACATCATCTATAGTTATTCAAAAGTGTTTAACTATAATTATTCTACTCCCAAAAAATAATATAATTGTGCATGTTGAATGTCCCAAAATATCTTGGATATTGTGTTGACTCGACTAGTAATTCACTACATCAATTTATCTTTCTTATTTAGGTTTTATTTCAATACCGACATTAGTCACTAGACATTTTCAGAAAGTTCTCCATGTTAATACAATGTATGTGAATTTATTCAACTAAGGAAAGACCGATATTAAAATCGATACCTAATCATCACATTGATTCACAATGACCAAATTGTGGACTTAAAATATACTCCACAACTTGCTGTAAAAAACCTCTATTACAAGTTTGTTGTACAGCATTTCTAATACATTTATTGGTGATAGAGTCAATGAGAAGCGAAATAACTTGTTATAATTCGTTTTTTGACACTACAATTCACATATAAAACTAAATTAAAATCACTTCCAAATTGACAATGGAAAGGTCTTGATCTCCCTCTTAATAGTTTCTCAAAATTCCATTTCTAGGCATTCAGTCTCTCATATATAACAGTTGAAAATTTCCTTTATTTCTTATTATATTGAAATTTTTATGGCACCTTTATCTGCACCATTTTACATTAGATTTCACAAAAGGCACCTTGAGTCCTGACACAATAACCTATAATAAAGTATAATCCTCTCCCCATAATTTTGCAAAATTATGAAAAACACACAAGTATACTACTACAAAAATAATAGTTGGTAGACGGGAGTAAGAAAAATATTTCACATTTAGAAGGAAGAAAACCTAGAATGGACACACACACGCACGCGCGCGCACATGCACATAAAATATAACAACCATGTCCAAGTGTCAATCTATCGTTGATATCACAAGGCTTTTATTATAGAGGTAAATATGTCAATGACACTAGAATCCTTATACATAATTTATACATGTACATCCTTCCATATGTACACCACCATATTCAAGATGTATCTGTCCCTACATTGGAACCCTTAAGATCCACCATACATAAGTAGTTTATTTCTTATTGTTATGCATATATTACTAGGAATTAAAATCCAAATAAGTGATGAAGGACTCATGTTTGTCTAATATCCAATTTTTAAAAATCCTTCATAAATGCGATAAAAGGGGTTATATACATAAGGTGAACTCATAGAACCTATTGCAATATTTCCACAATGAATTAAAAAACAAAATGCAAGAACTCCACCATTGGAAGCAATTCCCTACCAATATGTTACGTAAACATAACATCAAACATGTAAAAATTGGATGAATATCAAAAGTAAGAAAATATCAAAATAGATGAAAAATGACATTAAAATTCAGCCCTCCCCTCCTTAGAGGCCTCAATCCTACATAATCCCACCAAATTTGACAAATCCATTATGTTGAATATCAACAATATATCTTTTCTAATTTAGAATAACAATATCAAAACAATATCTTTTATTTTTATCTTTCTTCAATCCTCACATCCATTATCTCTTAGTTTATCTCGAGAAATACTCAAATTCCCTTTGGGTTGAGATGCCCATGTTACCTCACAAGGACATGCACATGTGCTTTATGTAAACATGTGCATGTTTAGAACCTTGGCCTTCGATGAGTTAATAGCTTTGCCTTACTGTTCGACCAAGTCTATTGGACAGATTTCTTATTCTTATTAGTGCAAGAAACTTGTCTTATGTTTTCATTATTATGCTAATTTTTTCTTTAATACTATTCCATCTCAAATGTGGCATGTCTTTAATGTTTTTTAGTAAGGTAGTTTTTTAATGCTTATGACTATAATAACAATAAATAGTGTGCAAGTGATACTTGCTCATTATTTAAATTTTATTATAGTTAATAGCAGGTTAACATTGTTTCAAGGGGTGTATATAAACAATTTTGTATCAAACTAAAGTAAGACGCACAATATAAATGATAATGAATTGATGTTCTGTTTTATGTGTACAATAAATATACATACATTGTTTTATGTATTCTCTTGTTGAAGGGACTATGCAAGGGAAATTGCTCCACCTCAACTTGGAAAACATAGTTATGTTACTTCCTCCTTGATTACCTTTACCTTTTCCAGCTAGGTTTATCTTCATTAATATTTTATTTTATCTGTAAAGGACCAACAAATAATAACATACATACATACATGCATGCATGCATACACACACACACATATCAAGAATACACATGGATAAGATTAAATTAGTGAAGCATTCTTTGAGTTTGTTTCCTTCTTTGTGTCCAATGAATCTTCATGAACACCCATTTTTATACAAATAGTACCGAAAAGTGGGGCTATAGTTTATTAACATGTTGTTAACAAATAAATCTTCAACAGCCCATAGTAAAAGTTGACTGTTTATTATATTCTATTATACGCACAAATTAAAAAAATGTTCAAATATGTTAAACTAGCTTCTTTTTAGCCTCAACCTTTATCAAATGAAAGACGATTAAGCTCTAAAGGAAGCACAAGATCGAAATTCTTTGGACATATTTTTGGTGCGGCTTAGTTGTAGACATAACCCTTCATAACTCCCTATTACAGAAGGGTGGAAACAGAAACTTCAATATCATATCAACCCCCTTGAAGTATTTTATTCTCCACTTTGTTTTTGCCATTAGCAATATCACCACACCAGTAAAACCCACTCCATGTGACAGCCCAAGTCCAATCTCATACCATGGAGTTTCTTCTTCATCCTCTGCATCATCATCATTAGTAGCAACAGGAGGTGGCGGAGAAAATTTTGGCCAAGAGCAATTATTTGGAAGTGGACATCCCTGCAAATTTGGGTTTCCAGAATATGATGTATTTTCAAATGTTATCATCTGCCCTCCTTGTGGTATACTGCCAGAGAGATTGTTGTTGGACAAATTTAAGGATGCCAAATAGCTCAGAGATTGAAGATCCAAAGGAATATTTCCAGAAAACCTGTTGGTAGAAAGGTCCAATGACTCTAGTTGACTCAATTCTCCTAAACTATTAGGAATAACCCCGCTGAGCTTGTTCATTGATAGATTGAAAAACCTCAATCCCTTCAACATTCCAACATCAGAAGGAAGAGCTCCATTCAATTGATTATTGGAAAGATCTATGTTTTTGAGTGTGGAAAGAATATATGAGTAATGTTGGTCTATACCTTTCAAAATCATATCGACTTCATCACGAGAAGAGTCTTGAAATTCACCACGGCTATAAACCAGAAAATTGGTCAACATATAGCCATCTTCTGTTGCTGTACTCATTGCTTGTAAAGATACAATTTCATGTGGGATAGAACCCGATATCTTGTTGGATGAAAGGTCTAAGATCTGAATTTGCTTCAACTTTCCAATTTCAGAAGGAATACTACCCCTGAAAAGATTGTCCGTCATGACCAACACTAGAAGAGCAGACAGATTCCCAATTGATTTTGGAATAGGGCCTGTGAATTTATTGTGCCCAATATCAAGTACTTGTAATTCTGTATTATTGATAACTGAGGGAGGGAAGGTTCCACTTAGATTATTATTTCTAACCACCAAAGACGAGATGCCAGGTGAGATTAACCCCAGGGGTAAGCTTCCCTCGAGATTATTCTCTCCTAAATTTAGAACTTGGGGAGAACCACCTGTTAAGCACTGAGGAATGGTTCCATCCAAATTGTTGTTTTCCAGATTTAACTTTACAAGCCCACTTATATTGCACAAGGTCAGGGGAATGTTGCCGATCAAGAAATTGTCATTAAGCATAAGTACATTTAGATAAGAAGGCCATAGAGATGGCATGTAACCACTCAATTCATTTTCGGATACATCCAAGACTGACATCCGATCAATTGGACCATTTGGAAAAAGGCGCCCATGCAAATGATTCCTAGAGAGATTTAGTTGGTATAGGGAATAAACACCATTGTCCCAAAGCCAAGAGGGAATTTCTCCAGCAAGATTGTTGTCGGCCAATGTCAGGTATGACAAAGTGAACTGAGTTGAAATCCACGGTGGGAATTGACCATCAATCTGACACGATACTAGTTCTAACCGATGGAGCTGGAAGTGGGGAATCCATGCTGCGCTAATATTTAGTCTGCAATTGGATAGATAGAAATCCTGTAATCTGGTAAGGTTATGAAAAATGGTCTCTGAAATAGTGAGCTGGTTGTTTAGGGAGAGGTGGAGAGTTTCTATAGAGGATGGCAATGCCGAATAAGGGATACTCTCATTGAATGCATTTCGATTAGCCCAGAGGCTAGTAAGGGAGGATAGCTTTGCGAATGAGGCCGGAATAGTCCCACTTAATCGATTGAAGGAAACATCCAACTCCTCAAGCAAAGAGAGATTTCCCAATTGAAATGGAATTTGACCACTTAATGCATTTTTTGAAAGGTACAAGCGACTCAGAGAAGAAAGATTGCCCAGACAGGATGGCAGGGTTCCGCTTAATTGGTTCCCTTTCAGCACAAGACTAGTAAGATTTGCGAGCATACAAATGCTAGTGGGAATTATACCACTCAACCCATTGTTCACTGTATTCAGAGAATGTAGATAATAGAAATTTTCATCATTGATTATAGTTAGAGAATTCAGATGAGAGAGATTTCCCAAGCAGGAAGGAAGAGTACCTTTAATTCCAGTGTTCTCTATGTCAATCGATGTTAGAAAACGAAGGTTGCACAAGCTATCAGATAAAACTCCTCCCCTTATGCCATAATCATATGGATATGCATTTACAGAAGAAAACACCACTACGTGGTTCTTGTGCTGGTCGCACTCTATACCCTCCCACTCGCAACAGTCTGTTTCATTCGACCATGGAGTGGGAAAGCCAGGGTTCGTGAAGGTGATGTTGAGGGAAAGAAGAGCTTCAGATTCGTGGGCGGGACATCTGCAAAGACATGCATATGGGTTTGTAAAGAGGATAATTATGACGAGTGCAATGATAACAGGGAGGTTAAGTGACGGTGCAGCCATCGCAGGGAATGCAGAAATAGAGATGGTATGGTGTGCAGTGAGCGTAGAGCAGAGTATATACTTATGATAGCTGAGACCAAGTCCAAAACCAGCCGTTGAAAACACGGTCAGTGTTCAACTAAATTATTTTCCAGGCTTGAACGCGTGAATACCTACTACATTTTAATATGTGGAGGAGAAGACACACTGTCGAGCAACTTGGAGTTCCGTGATGCAGTGGTCGGCTGGGCACTGAGCAGCGTTCCAAATTTTAATACTAAATATCACGTGAATTTTTGTTTTTTTGTTCTGGGTATTGATCAATGCAGTTACAAGTCCGCATAAAACAAGTGTTAAGGTATTCAATAATTACGCCGAAGCCACCTCGGGCCCCTCCCCGCTTTGAATCTTATATTCCCGCTTATTTGCGTGACATTTTCAACAACCTTTTCCTGTTTTAAATCAATAAAAACCGTGTTTGCTTTTTATGGTGATTGATATGATCAATTTTTAAAAGTGGGTAGGTTCTGTTAATATTTTATAGGTGCCTTTTTAAAATGCGGGCTGGTTTTAAGGTGCATTTTTGTAAGTGTGGGGTATTATTATCCTGCGGAAGGCTAGGATATATGCTTCACTTGGCATATTAACCTTTTTTTTTTTTTGCTTCAATTAAATATTGTCATTTGGATTATTTTTTAGTATGGACTATAGTTTTTGGAAAAATAATTTTTTTTTTAATTTTAAAACATCATTTATTTAGCATCTCATTGGCTGGTCAAATTTTCCCTTTATTTGTGACTGTTTTCGAGGAAGAGACAAAGCCCTCACTTGCATTTAATGATATGACAGGTTTAGTGGTTGTTGTGGGGCTCGAGAATTTTCCTGTCTATTGTTTGACTTGACCAAAAGGTAGATTTAATATTTTCATTACTTTCCTGTAAATTTTGGTGCAAGCTTAGTGTAGAGGCCTGCCACTTGCTCTGAAGGTCATTGGGAGTTCCTTGCATGGTGAACCCCACCCAGCATGGGAGACTGCAAAGAACAAGCTCTCAAAAGCAGAATTAATATCCGATTTTCATAAAGAGTGGCTTCTCAGACGCTTGGAAACCAATGTTGAGTTCTTGGATGAGGAAGCAAGGGAATGTTTCGTAGACTTGGGGCCATTTCCTAAGGACAGAAAAATCTACGCAGATGCATTGTTGGACATTTGGGTTTGTGTGAGAAAGCTGGATTGGTAGGATGTATTTGTCATTTTATTGGAACTTGCTAGTAGAAACCTCCTGAATTTAACAAGCCATCTCGGGTAGTAACCTGTATTTGAATTTGTTGTGCTTAAGATCTTTGATTTTCTCCTCACTTTTTTCCTATTCTGAGCTGACATGGGTGATTTGTCCTAGGAGTCAAGCCATCTCTTATGGAAGTGCTTCGGAGCTATACTTTTCTCAGCATGATGTAATGTGAGATTTGGCCCTTTATTTGGCTTGCCAAGACAGTGTAGTTCATCACAAGAGGTTGCTTATTCCAAAAAAGGAGAACAGTCTATCTCGATCATGGGAAGAGCTAAACAATGAAACATTTCAGGCGCAAATTGTATCCATTAATACAGGTAATTCATTTCAGAAACATATCTAATCATGCACATCCTACGTTTCTCCAATACTTTGGAGCCAACTTGTGAAAACTTAGGACTTGTATATTGTGACAAGAGACCATTCTCAACACTTTGGAAGCTACCTGTAAGCTGTTCCAGATGATGATGCATATTAATCTCTATAAACATACTAAAACATTTAATTTTTGACTGATTTTATCACTTGTTATACTGCCTAAGGCAAGTATATTGTCTTCAATATGCATATTAATTTTTCGTTCCTGCCAATGACTATGTGTCACTTGGAAAATTTAATATATGATTTCAATGTTTTGTAATGTTTTCAAGGGAATATTCGTCTCCCTTATTCAAGCATATTCCGTCATTTCCACAGTTTTATGTTTTTACTCAAACTCTTCCTTTTTCATATTTATTTCCTCTATGAATATGGACATGTGTCCTAGTTTTCATATGGAATTCTGACCGCAATTAATTAAAGCAACGATTTCTTTGAAAAACATAAAGATTTTGTGAATGTGCCCCATACTTTAACATATGAAATATCCAGTTTCCATCGGACACGACACTGCCCAACTATTCCGTGAGTGATTTTTATCAATGCATATCTCAATTTATTTTAGTACACCAAGGGATGGGAAATTAGCAAAGACGCGGAAGGATTAGGATGTATTACTTTAACTTAGTTTTTGAGAATTCTCGGCCTCTGCAACGCCATGAAAGCGCTATCTGAGAAACATTGAACTAAAAGTAATTTCCTAAAACATTCAAAATTTAAGGTTGCAAAGCTCTTTGATTAGAGCTTTGATTCTTGTAATTGTGGATAGATAGTGTTTCGTTGTAGTTAAAGCTATTTGAGGAGTCATTGAAGGGCTCAACCTCCCCAAACTGCATTGCTCCTAGTACACCAACATCTACAGTTTCGTCAACGATCCCACAAATCCAAAGACATGGAAGAATGGAATCGCTCTCCATTACGCCTTCAACACTGACAACACTGTCAACTACTTCACCGTAGCTTGCAATGACTATCAATAGAGCGGAAGCATCTATGGTTTTACTAGCATCACTAATTCATTCCTTTGTGTCTATAAAAAAGGTTTCAATACCATTGCCAACTACTACGGCCAAGGTTTTTTCATGTCTTTGGTTTTATTATTTATGTACAAGTATTAACAATAATAATTTAATTGTTTTATTTTTCTTTATCCACTGGGAGAAGGATATGTTTGGAGCGGAGGATCCAGCCATGGTTGGAGTTGGCATGAAACAAATGTAATTACGTCTTTGCTTGGCCTGCTTAGCTTTTTAACTCGGTCATAAGAAGGAAGAGTTGCACCAAAAATTCTTGAAGCTAGTAGACCAACATAATAAATTTAAATGGATTCAACTCCTTGCAAAATCCAAAGACCCTCATACTCATAATTCCATTCCGAGGTAGTATATTTTAACTCAGATTGAATAGATTGATTTAACAGTCCGTATAAATTCCTATATTACCTATAAGTTTAAAACTGTGGATATAATTGTTTTGGAACTGGTTATTTTTTATTGATTTGTGTTTTGTTATATCTATGGTTTTGTTAGGCACATGAATTTTTTGGATGACCGTAAACAACACATACTAACCAACATGGTTCTTTATGGTCCCACTACAAGCTTAACACCAAACAAAGTCGTTACCCTCCTCTCGTCGACCGCCCCTTTCCATTAGAACCATTACCATGCCAACACCAGACCCGCGGGGAATCTTAAAGTGGCATGCAAACAACCTCCTTCATGGCAACGGATGACATGTTACTGCTTAACATGTCATCATTACTTGAAATACCCAATGCCCAATGGGAATCATAAACATTTGTGAAGCGAACGTTTTCTATTCCCCTCCCAGATGCACAAAATAAAAAAATGATATTATTCTATTGAATTCTTATTTCTATGAATCTAAAACTTATATCAATTTTGATGGTTAATTCCCTCTTTAGCAATAAATGCCCTCTGAGGCATCTGTGCACATTGGGCTATGCATATTTGTGTAACTATATATAAAGAGATGATATTGTTTTTTTCATTTGTTCTAAATCTTAAACCTTTTTCTAAATCTTTCATTTATAACATATATGGTTACAATGAATTTGAAAACTGCATCACATTTGTAAATGAAATGAAACTTGTTAGCAATACAATTTTGATATCTATTTATACAAGAATCAAAAAAGCGTATTCAACTAATTCTTAGTGATGGGATGAGTTTGTACATTTGAATGTTCCAATAAAAAACATTGTAGATATAACACATACCATAGTTCATATTCCAAGTGCACACTTTTACATTTTGCATACATATCTACCCAAAACTCCCTTCTGATATCCTTCATGCTTTGGTGTATGTAAAATTTTAACTACATAAACTTAAACTCTAAAAAAACCATTTGCTTTTCAATCTGTTTAAACATTTCACATATCTAATTCTCCTCCCCACATCTCCAAAATCATCTCCTTCGGCAGTATTTGCCATATCATGGCCTTGTTTTTTATAAGGTTTTTTTTTTTATATATTCGCAGTGTTTAAAACTTTAGGCAAGGTAGTTTATTTCATTAAGGGTGCCCATATATTTAAAGGTGCGTTTTATTTTTTAAAATTAGTGTGTTTAATTTAAAGGATTTGAGATCAAGCTTCCCTGATATCTTTCATATTCAATTGATATTGTTAGTTTTTGGAAGCATTGGCTTGTAGTAAGGTTTTCTATTAGACAAGAGAAATACTCTAATCAAGTTCTTTGTTTAGTTTCCACATATTGAGTTTGTATATGTTATTGGCTGCCAAGGAGATGTGTTAACTCACAAAAGGAGGTACTATTACGAATTTGTTACCAAGTTTTGAATTATTTTTAAGAGAGTAATTGAAATATTGTTTGAATTTTATTGGTCAAATAACTTAACAAATGCTTTTCTCCGACATGGATACTTCATCTTCTCCTCTACTTAATGTGGCAACCTTGGGTGGGGAGGAAAATGGAGGTTTGCCAATGGAAGCATTTGCAAAGGTGCAAGGGATGTTCAACAGTGTAAATTGGGGAGACGAGAAGGGCGATGTTATACTTTGTATCCTTCAGAAGATCAACAAATCAAATGCCCTTCCCATCTGTCCTGGAGCTTATTATTTTGCTAGGAATTACTCTAAACTCTGGATTGGATGGAGATTGGGTGAAGTTTTTACATTCTTTACCTAATGCCCTTCTACGGATGATTGTCTCACGATGAGTCTCATGTTCAATGTCAAACATCTTTCTTACATTTACCTCTGTAATTTCACCACGTAATTCACTCCTTGATGCTTGAAAAGATTTATTTGTTTCATTTTTATTTGTATGTGACCTATCCCTAGAGATTGATTTTCCTATTTTGTAATTGGTGTCAGGAGATTCTAAAACTGGTATCTGACTTTTTAGTTTTATTTCTCCTGATGTACAATTGTTTTCGAATTGCTCGAAAATCCACATACATTATAGGTAATTGTTTGGCTTCATTCTTTTCAATTTGTTGATGAACAAAAGTGGCCATTTGTCTGGTTTTCACTGTCACTTTCTTTTGTAATTAGACGTACAATTTGTGTTGATTTGGCTTCAACAAGTAAGCTCTCATGATCGATCTACTTCTTGGATTCACAGTTTTCCTTCATAGTTCTAAAAACATGATATTTCATGGCACTCTTCTTACCCTCGACAGAATCTTCATTTTCCTGAGATACTGAGAAGTTGAGATATTTCCTCAACAATTTACTTCTAGATTATGTCAAAGTGATCATGAGTTTCTGTCGCGATCTCACCCACATTATGCACATGAATGCAACATGCAACATGCGTTTAAAATGACCAAACTATAAAAAATGGAAAATGGGCTATAAATGTTCATTTTGAAATTCAAGCTCAAGTACTTATAGGGGAACAAGTGATGTGTAAGTAGATTTCTCCAATATAATTTGTGGAATAAGTGTGGGACATACATGTATTTAATTCCCACTTTTTAATTTAAAAATCCCTCTTTCGAATGGTAAATGAAAAATACCTTTCATTCAAATTGCGTTTATATGAATAATGTGGGAAAGATCAAGACAAAAAAGTGGAACACATAACAGATAGTGGTTAGGTAAGATAACACTAAGTCGGGGAATAGGTGTGGGACAAGCAAGTCTTTAATTCTTGCATTTTTTCTAATTCACTTGTGGAATGGGCATGGGACATGCAACTGTTTAATTTCCACATTTTACTTAGAAACCCCTCTTCTGAATGGAAGATGAAAACCACTTTTTGTGCATATGGCCATCCACTTGCATGGCTCAATTATCGATGGTTTTTCATGTATCACCTATTCCACTACAAATACAAATCTTGAAATTGAAAATGAACGTTTATTGGGTTTTCCTCATTTTTAAATTTTGGACCCTTTATACACAATTTGCACTCATGTACATGATGCACATGAGATCAAGACAAAAAAGTGGAGTATAGGGTAGATATCATTTAGGTGGAAACAATATAACTCATGTAATAAGTGTGGGTAATGCATGTATTTAATTTTCACATTTTCATTTATATTCTTACATTCATGCCTTCGTCTTCCTTGAACATTCATTCATGCATAAATTCCTTAAGCATATGTTCTCACGTTTCACATTGACTCCCTCATTCCTCTTTCCTTTCTCATGCACTTCCTCGCCCTCTTACACCTTCGTCTACACCCCTCTTCATCTCCTGTTGTTTCTCTTCATCCATTTTTACTTCTTCAGTATATCCTTTTTGGCATTTCCATTCATACCTTCGTCTTCTTTGAACATTCATTCTAGCTTGCAGTAGACTGAAGAAAATCAGACTTATTGCGAATAAAGTCGTGATCTATGATATTTACATCTCACATTTTTTTGTCGGTTGAACAACAATATGAGAAAATAAGATCGTTTGATTGAAACTATGATAAAAGCTTGTAATGACACTAAAATTTACCATTTTACCAATGATTGTAGTTGTATTGCTTAGTTGTAATAAGATGTAGTTTCTCAAGGTTAGAACAATGTAAAATAATTATTTCACTATTTTGGATTTAAGTCATATTTATATCACCTAGGCATAGTCCCATGGAAGGGTTTCAGTGCTATTTTTTTGCAATAGAAGGTCCCTTGAAAATATCTGAAGCCGACTACAGTAAAAATAGTTTTTGCCTAGAAGGTAGGAGCTATGGTATTTATGGCAATCAGCCCTATTCGTCAAGAGCTTGGGTGGTTACAGAACTTAGTCTCACTATATGTTCCTTTCAACTATACCTTAAATTTAAATTTTCAGTAGGACTCTGTTGATGTTCAAAACATATGGGAAATGGATCATATGCAGGATACTGAAAAACAACAAATTATTAGGGGAAGTGCCATTGCAGTTAACCAACTGTTTCAACATTGCTACATTGTGAGGATTGTTTTTTCCACCTTTTTCTTTGTGAAATTTTGAAAGATATGATTTGCAAATTTAATTCTAAGATGATACTGTAAATGGCTATATTTCTTTTATAGAAACCTCTCCTACAACAATTTTTCTGGGGACATTCCTGTCATTAAATGTTTTTCAAGGTTTCCTCCAAACATGTGTAGATATAACCAAAACTTTTCTCTGCAGACCAATTTACTTTTTTTTGGCATGTCACATGAATGTTGCATGTAATGCAACTTTTATTTGAGAGTCTATGTAAGACCTTATGAAAGTATTTCAAGTATGGATATAAAAAATACTAAGGAAATTTTGAAGTTGATTTTCTATTGCGGCTAAGTTTTTTGGCCATCTTAGGAACATTTTGGAGTTTAGTTTGCACACATTTAGAATTATTATAATAATGTTTTTAGATTAGTTGGTGTTGACATTAGGTGTGTTTTTTTTACAGTATGCTCGAACTATCCAAAAGATAGGATTTCCTGCTCATTTTAAGGCAATACCCCCATGAAGGATTTGATCTGCTTCCATCAACAACATAATTATTTAAAGCGTGCATTTTGTTTGGCATTTGTTACAATGATAGGATCTAAATGGTGTTGATATGCAGGACTTTAAGATCCAAAATATTGTGGGATACTATGATGTGAAATTTCCTATAATATTGGAAGGGCTTGCATATCCGTATAGTGTTTTTTCAAGTGTAAGTTGTGAGGGCACTTGTTAGTAAATTTGTCTCTATCTTAATGCTACACACCTGTATTAATGCTACAAAACTATATTGATATTTTATGTTTCTTTCTACAATATGAGCCAGAATTTTTCCCATGCTTGATTTATCAAATGAAACAACCTAAAATTGTTCTTCTCATTTTTGTTTCTGGAAATATTGTCCTTACGGGAGCAAAGGTGCCTTTACCTCAACTTATTACATCTTTTGGTTCTTGTGTTGTAGTATTTTGTTTTCTCATTCTCATTTTGAAATAAAAAACCTAACATTTAGATTTTCCTCCACATATGTAGCTACGGGATGAGACATACATAGCCTTTAAGAATATATATATATAGTCTTGACTGAATTTAGGAAGGCCAACAATGGTAAGATTCTATTATGGCTTTGTTATCGAGAATATGGTCTACATTATTATATAGTTTATAAAATCTATGTGAGAATAGTAGAGTGATTGACCAAATACTCTCCTTCTCATCTTCAGACATGCGTTAGGGTTAATCAACACTTCACAAGCTAAGAAATTCTTGGATATGGAGAGGGAACAAAGACAATTTCTGATTAAAATGGTCTAGGGATTAACTATCCATAAGTCCTAGGGACTTACTTTGCATAGAGATATTGTCAAAATTGGAACCACTGAAAGGAAAGGTATGACATTTACAACTTTCTCCAAAGTTCCCTCACTTTCCAATCTGCACATGTCCCCTCCTTTTTCATTGAAAAGATACTAAAAAATGACGTACGTACCAACACTTGGAGCAAGAAGAAAGGATTCAATACTACTATCACTCAACCAAAACAACCCGTTGTAAATATTTCCCTCTACATTGATAGCACCTCCACTACTGCTTTACTCAACACTTCTTGTATCTAAAACAACAGTGTCGTTCAAGGGGTATCAAATGTATTCATGTTTAGTTCAAATAAAATTCACCATAACAGGCTACCACTCATGATATAAAATATGCAAATGTACAGAGGTATTCATGTATTCATGTTTAGTTCAGATCTCATGATATAAGATTTGCAAATGTATATGTACGAATTTGTAAAAAAAATGAAATTTTCACATATATCCTTTCAATGTAATGTTTTATCTATATTCCTACACTACCACTATCAATCAAACCCCTTGTCAACATGTTATCAACAATACAAAAAAACTTTTTCAACAAAGAACCAACCAAAAAACTGATGCAACCACCACCTCAAACATGCTGCAACACTAACACAATTTCCCCCAAATAATTACAAACCACATTAACTACAAAAGTGATTAACTATCCAAAGCGGTATCAATTGTATTCATGTTCAGCGCCAAAACAATTGCCCACAAAAGGCTACCACTCATGATATAAAATTTACAAATATTTTGTATTCATGTTTAGTTCAAATAAAATAATTCACAAATCACTACCACTCATGATATAATATTTACAAATGTATATTTACAAATTTGTAACAAATTTGAAATGTAGAGATAAAACCTTTAAATGTAATGCTTCATCTATATTCCTACACTTACAAAATCAATGCCACCTCTTATCAACATTAACTACAAAAGTAATAACTATCCCTCTAAATCAAATAACATATGTCGTTCGACGTTCACATTGCCTTGTACACATGCGATTGCTAGTAATATCAGGTAGTTGAGTAGTACAAACTCATAAATCATACACGTATTTCTGCTTGTTCAATGGAATTTTAACTAGTATTTGACATTTTAGTACTGGTAGGTATTAAATGGATTGTTTTTGTATATGGATTTTTTTCTTTCAACACTTAATCCATTGGCACTTATCATTTTATAAAGTTGTTATTTTACTTATTATATTCAAAAATATGAAATACAAAGCAACAAAATTCCAAATAAAGCCAAGCGCCAGTGAAAGAATGATCATAAAGATTCAAGCTCAAGTGGTGAAGGTTGTCCTGGAGTTCACTCATTTACAGGAGCTTCTTTATCATGGGGTGAGTGTGCCCTGCATTATGAGTCAGGTCCCGCTGGATCCTCTACCACCACCACCTCGGCCATCGTGGCTTCGACACCCACCACCTGCAGGACCGCATCGTAAAATTCGGTCACGCAGTCATTGTTATGCCTCTCCTTGGGGTCACCCTTCAGCTTTGTTCTCGTTTGGACATGGCTGGAGCCCGCCTCCAAGGGGGAAGGGCGTTGCTAGTTCTCCACGATGGGGCTCTCTGTCATCAAGCATGCAGACTATAGCCAGTTCTCCTCCCCCTGGTTGGGGAATTATGGTTCCTTTACATATGCAGATGTCGGACCATGATGGCTAGCAAGTGGATCCTCCCTTGGATGAGGTAAATAGTGGGGTGTTTATCCCTCCTCAGGATGACACTTCCCCTCCTCGTGGTGCTGCGATATGTGCTTGATTTCTACTAGTGTGATTTTTCTTCTCTGCTCTCTGCTTGCCCCTTGGGCATTTTGATGTAGCCCATGTGGCATTTTTTGTTGCCTTTTTGGAGTTTTGTTGTTTCCTTCGTGGCGTTTTGTGGGATCGTGAATCTTTCAGCTGCCCCTGATGATGTAACTCTCTTTATTTTATATTAATATAGAGGACAATTCCAAAAGTAAAATATGAAATACATAAATTATATTGATATAAAAATTTATTACATTGATATAAAAAATTATTATATTGATATACAAATTTATTAAAATAAATATATTATATAAAAATTTATAATTTTGATATAATTTTTTAAAAATAAATTATATTGATATAAAAAATTATTAAAATAAAATTAAAAAATCATTTTTTTCTTTTTATATAATATGTTTTTTATAATTAATTTAAAGGTCAATATTTTTAATTTTTTTAATGAAATAGTTCCTATATTACCAATTATAACCATCCTCACTAAAAATTTGTTTGGTTATTGTTGGTGCAAATTCACAACACCCCCGAATGGCCTTGAGTTTGAAATGGGGCATTCGGTGTGATTGCACAACATTGGACCATCTCTCAAGTTGTGGGACTTGTGGACTTGAGATGGACCTCCAGAGAAGGCTGGTTTCTACTTCCTAAAATATTTGCCACAAGCTACTCCAGTGCAGGTAGAACCTATCTAATCCTAATCTAACCTTTCTAAGGAGACAGGGAGAGAGAGAGAGTGAAAGAGAGCCTACACTAAGCGATGATACACCAAAAAAGGAAGTTGTGAGATACTCTGCTAAGGGAGGATGAAATAGGTGGAAAAGGAGATGAGGGAGGTCAAACAGAAGTGACACAGACCCAGATCCAAATCCGCCATCGAAACTCCACAAAGCATGACATATTATACTTGCAAGTGTGAGATACATGCATAGGAAGCAAACATGAGATGGAGAGGCACAAAGAAACAACAAAACATGAGAAAGGGTTGAAAAACACCACAAAAACACGATTTTATTGCTCTATGAGGTGCACAGATCGTTACATGGATGCTCAGAAGCATAAAATCCACTTGTTAGGAATAGGAGAAGGCTTACATCTCAAATGGAGTCGAGAAACAAATTTTACATAGTTTCCCCACACCCATAATGTCTCCCCCTTCTCAAATGAGAAGTGTTTACAATATATACAACGTCGAGGCGAGAGAGAAAGAAGAAAACTCAAACTCTGCTCTGAAAGCTCAACCACCAACCATCAATGCCCCCTGCAAATCTAGCTACAATCTGTCAATTTTGGTTCCCCATGTCTGTTTGATGTGTTGAAGAAGGAAGAATGACAGATCAAATCAAATCTGATTTGGTTCTTGAAATAATCGGATCATACATTAATGGCATGAAAGACTTTTTCTTGTTTTTTACCCACCTAACCTTGTCAAAATTAAAGTTTCAGGATCCTATGGCGTAGACGAGGTTGAGATCTTTCCAACAGTACCAAAATTGTTGAATTTCAGGCACTGGATTGAAAGATATGCCCATTTGAATATTTGAATCGAATCTGTACAAAAATGGCAAAAACTAGTTTTGCAAAATGGGTCTGCAGGCCTGAAACTCACTTTACGCCTTTTGCACAAAAAATACAAAAGTGTAAAAACTCCCTGCAGCCCCACAAGCCCGAAATTCACTTTTTGGCAAAATTTCCTCCCCGGCCCCGCAAGTCCGAAAATCACTTTTGGCAAAAATTCCTCCGCGCCCCCGCAAACCCGCTTTCAATTTATCCCTGACACATGTAGAGTTGGCACACGTTTGGGAATCGCTTTTTGGATTTTTCCTTTGAAGTTGCGCTGAAGAGACACGTAGCTCCTTTCACGGATTTTCTCTATTTCTTTGTGTTTTCAACTAAGTCCCTTTTGTTTGGCAGGGCCATATGTCTGACCTTAGACACGTGGAGGCTCAACATGTATTGGGAGACTGATTCTGGATTTTTCTTTTGAAGTTACGCCAAGGAGACACATGGAGACCTTTGTTGATCCTTCTATACTTAGTCGATTTGGGCCTACTCTACCCCATTCTTTGACTCTGACCACATGGTGAACCCACGCTCATTTGAGACTGACCTTTGGGCCGCGCCTTTTGAATTTTCGTCGTTAAGGCACTTGGCGCTCTCCACAAGTCTATGAATTTTCAAAGGCCGATGAGACCCTCCTTTAAATCACGACTACGTGGTGGACTAACACTTGTTAGGGACCACTTTTTTAGCTTGACCTTTGGAGATCCCGGGCCAAATATTTGATCAGCCACGACCCCGTATAGAAGGAACTTGAGAAAACTCACTTGAAACTATAAATGGTTGTAGAGGAACTGGAAGAATGAAGTGGGGGTATGGTCCAAGAGAGACTAAAGGACCTTGTATAATAAAAATGACTCTCTCGGGTCATTTCCATGTCTTAAATATATTCTCCAAGTTACAGGTAGACTCAAATATGAGATAGCAGGGTTAGAAAAGAAGGGGTGATGCCGCATAGGAACCAAAAACAAGAAAGGGAAGAAGTGGTGAAGATCCAAAGTCTTCCAGCTTAAAACGGTTCAGGAAAAATCCTAAAAATGACTAAGTATGGAGGAGGCAGTGAAAGGGGCCATGTTTCCTAATGGCGCTTCTCCAAAGGTGAATCCAAAAAGGGGAACCCAAACTTGTGCCATGCTTCCATGCATCTAGAGCCCTAAAGAAGTTGCGGGGCATTGAAAAGTATTCAACTAAAAAGGTGTCAAGAGTCGACTCAGCACAAATTTAGAAAGGAATCCTAGGGAAGAGACTCAAACTTACACCATCCCTCGACATAGAAAATGGTAAAAACACAGTCAAAAGGTGGGCTTCAAAATTTGGTAAGTATAAATGTATCAGCGAATAATGCCAAGTGTCAGTGTGGCGCATCTCCAAGAGTTGATCTCAAGGATGAAAACCAAATGAGGGTGAGCTCGCCTTGTAGCCCAATGTTTAAAAAGTAAAACAGACCGTTGAAAAGTCCACAAATCAGTGGAGGCTGACAAGTATCATCTCGGTGCTCCTTGAAGGAAAAACTTTGGGCATGGTTATCAAGTTAGCATGGTGCCTCCACGTGTTATTCCATAGGGGCAGATTTAGTTGAATAGTCAATGCATGATCCCAGTGGGCGGAGGCTGCCATGTTTCTTAATGGCACTGATTCAAGGTTTGAATAGAGAAAAGGTTTCTAAACAAGTGCTAGACTACCGGGTGTCCCAGGGGAAAGTGGGCCGTTACGAGAAAATTTGGTTCTTTGCCCCTTGTTATCTCAAAAGGGGTAAAATTTGCAAATGGCTCGCAACTCTGCCCAAAGGAAAAATTCAATGTTTGAGCTCAAGTTAAAACCAAAGCAGGGAGTCGGAGGAAAAAGTGAAAAGTTTCCTTTCCTTCAAAAGGCACAAAGATAAATATAAAAGTGCATTCCTCGTCCAACCAAAAGAAGTTATGTGTCTAGGTAGAGCTTCGGGGCTGTGGGAGTTTTTTGAGTTTTGTGTTTTTTGTGCAGAAGGGAAAAAAGATAGATTTTGGACCCGTAGGCTTAATTTTTACTCTAATCTTGCTGCCACGTGTTCTATATAAAAAAGGGAACCCATTTTTCAAATTATTTTCCAGCTCCTTTGTACGGACTCGGTAAAAACTTTGGAGGGGCATATCTTTCGACTCAGGGATTGAAACATTGCAAATCTGACACCATTGGAAAGATATCATCCTCGCTCATGCCATGGAGGCCTTAAACTTTAATTTTTAGGAGGTTAGGTGAAGAAAATGGAGGAAACATCTTTAGGATTTTAATGCAGGATCTTCTTGCCTCAACAACTAGATCAGATGTGATCTATTTTACCGTTTCCTCTTCCTTACAAGTGGTAAACCAAGGATTGATGTAGTAAAGATGGAATTGGTGTAGATTTTATACAAATCAAAGCATTAAAAATAGTGGTTGAGCTTTGACCTAATTTTCCTGCTTCTCTCCCTCTCTTTCTTCTCTCTAATCAGAATCTATAAATACGGGGGCGAGATTCATTGTAAAGGGTTGGACATTCTTTTTTTTACAGGCTCCTTTCTCCTTTAGCAAAGGGGTTTGTGGGTTTCAGGCCTTCCATTAAAATTGTAATATGCTTTTTTCCTTTTGGCTATCTTGTAATGAACTATACCAATCCACAGAGTAATAAAACACATTTGTGATCGATCTTAGATCCTTTCATGTCTCTTTTTCTTTCATTTTGTCTCCCATTATAGATCTAGCTATCTGTGTTTGTTTATTGTATGCATGGTTTGTGTCTATTGGCAAAATAAGTGTTCATCATTCCTTTGGTGCATCACTTGGTAGTTTAGTTATTTCTTATTCCTTATACTCTTTTATCCCTGTCTCCTTGACAAGTTTTAGATTAGGTATAGAGATAGATCCTCTTTGAATCCTAACGTATGCACCTAAACATAGGAATAAGGAACCAACCTTCAATCTAGAGAACTTTTCCATTTTTGCAATGTCCCACACGTTGCGGAAAGTTCAATGTTATAAAATCACACCAAATGACCCTACCTTAGAAAATGCAGACCTGTATAACTCATTTGGGGGTGTTGTGATTTCTTACTAATAGTTTTGGCACACCTAGTGGGACTAAGAAGTCTCCATCTTATTACAGTAGGAAGTGATGTACACTTGTTGTGATTCTAGATTTTAAGAAGCCTTAAAATTGTACATCTAGTGACTCTAAAAGAAACAAATCTACTGGTTTTAGCATTCCAAGCAAGTTCATGAGAAGAATAACAAACACAGTCAAGAACCAGAGAAGAGGGATTGTTTGTCTATATAGTCTTATCCCCAGACAGAGGGAGCAGAGGAGAGAGGAACTCAGAGGTCTCTATCTCCACTAAGGAGAGCTTTATCAACACCTCCTGCTGGTCGACTGTTCATTCAATCAAGAGGGGTGCTCAAGACCTATCAAGATGGATCATCCAAATCCTTATGTTAACTTCACTAGTAGTAGTCCACTCACCTTGAATCCACAAAATCCAGTTCCTATTGCAGCATTAAAGAGTATCACATATTTCACTAGGGAAAATAAAACTTCTCCTAGTGATCATGTCCAAGATATTACAAATGTTTTTACAATCCACGACATTCATGAGATGGAAATTACAGTCAAGTTTCTCACCTCTTCACTCAAAGGGAAAGCTTCACAATGGTTCAGGATTCTTGAGGCAGGATCTATCCGGAATTGGAATTGGCTATGCATAGCTCTTCACAACCAATTTGGAGAGAAAGGTGATAACTTTTCTTTGTTGGAACAAATAACAACGATCAAGAGATCCCCAAATGAGTAACTGATAGACTTCAACCTTAGATTCCAGTGGACCTAGGATAGAATTCCAATAGCAGTAAAGCCCACTAATGAAGGTGCCTTATTATAGTTTCTTAGGGCTTTAAATTTTGATATTTCTCTAATGATTCAGTCAATGGGGGGCACTAATTTACTTGTATCTTATATCCTTTCCATAGGGGTTGAGAACCATTTGATTTAGGCTGGTAAAAGTGCTCCTAGGCCATCCATGCCTCTGTAACCCAAGTTAGGAAACCCATATACTAGCCAAACTCCTACATTAGCTTCTATACCCACCCCCAAGAGTCAAAGTTCAGCTGAAGCTTCCACTTTATCATATTACACCTCTAAGGAACTTCAGGAAGTCATGAAACAAGTTCACAACCTGGGGAATGAGCTAGTAACTATCAAAAGACAACAAGCTCAAAGTTCCAGGCCATATTAGTCTTAGGCTTAGTCTCAAGATCAATATCAAGCTAGACCCCAGTGTTAGTAAAATAGGCCACCATCTTAGACTAAAAATTATAGCCAGAACCAAGGAAAGCCCCAAGATACTAGACCTTTCAGGTCATATGATCCAAACATAGCTTTCAAAATCAAGGTAATTGGTTCTAGCACAGAACAATATGACACAAGAATATGATTTGTGTTTTCCATGTAATCAAGCACATAACCAATCAACATGCTTTAATGGTTCTCTAAATCAGGCCTTGATGGTTCAAACTAGTATGGTGAACCCAAGAGGGAGATCAGCAACAAGGAGATCAACAAGGTGGACCTCCAAGAGAGACCATGGTTGTCAATTGGTAGGATGAATAATTTTGTGGAATGAATTAGTCCCCTTCTCAAGGTGTGGCTGCCAATACCTTGTCCAAAAAGAGGAATATTGGAGAGGGCCAACCACTGAACTTAGGTGACCCTCAATATTCCATCAGTCCATAAGGTCTTGGTGCTCCAAGTATAAATCCCAATATGCAGAACCAATCCAAGCCACCTCCCAAACTCTAGTCAGGCACCGGTTGTAACAACCCATGTGTAATAAATAAATGTGTCTGGGAAGGGGAAACAAAAGGATAGCTCATTCAATATTATTTACCAAATGAGAAGGAAAAGTGTGAACATTTCACTATGGGAGTCACTAGTCATTCCAGGGTAGAGGGATCTGTTGCAGACTGCGATGAAGAATTGGTCAAGTTCAAATCAGCCCCCTAACTAGCAAGAGAGAATGTTTACCAATGCAATCAACCTGGGAGAAACCATAGAAGAACAACAAGGTAAGAACTTGAGACCTCCTCCCTTCTATGTCTCATTAATTATTAGAGACAAATTGGTGCACAATTGTGTGATTGATTCTGGGGCTAGTAATTCTATGATGTGCAAACAAATAGCTGATCAACTAGGTCTTAAATATGAAGTCATCTCTAGAGGAGTAGTCCAATTAGATGGGACAAAAATGACCACTGTGGGAATCATCAAGGATCTGAGCCTCACTCTGCATGCCTACCCCAATGTGACTATTTTGCAAAACGTGTCAATCATAAGTTTGCCACCATATTTTGCTTTGTGTTTGTCCAGGGACTTCAACTACCAAAATTGGAGGCTACCTGTCTATTGATTGGTCACATATGCTCTTTAGGACAAGGTATGGGGTGAATTCCACAATAGATATTTGAACCTATTGCTGATTATCATATTAAATCCTATATGCCTAGCCCGATCAATGCCAATTGCTCAACTTTTGATCAAGAAGACCTCCTAAGAACTTTTGAAGCAAATACCAAGGTGGGATGTATCCCAGACTTGACTCTCGATGATTAGGCCAAAAAAATTGATGATTTTGACCCCTATAAGGAGATGGAATAATCTGAGCTAGGTATCTACTACCTAAATGAATAGAATCATCCACTTCCTGATCTAATTAAGGCAAAATACAAGGATGATAATGAGGTATGGAAATTGTTCTTTGATGGCTCAAGGAGTAGACAAGGAGCTGGAGGAGGAGCCATGATTGTGTCCCCTAGAGGTATGAGATATTATTTACCCTTAAGATTCTAGTTTGCTTGTTCAAATAATACTACCGAATATGAGGCTTTAGTCCAAGGTTTTCATTGGGAAAGGAAGTTGGGGATCAAGAACTTGCAAGTGTTTGGTGACAGTGAACTAGTTGCCAATCAGATCAAAAGACTTAATGCTATCAAAAATGACCTGCTCAAGAAATAAAAGAGTAGGATATGGGATCTCATGGAGTATTTTGATGCCTTTAGTATTGTTTCAATACCCAGGAAGGAGAATGAAGTTGTTGATAAACTTTAAGTAGTGGAAGCAACATTTGATGTGGTTGACAACATCAAGAGGGATAGAGAATAGCCACATATCCATGTGGTTGTGAGGCCAACAGTGCCAGATAACAACACATGCTGGCAAGTGTTCAAAAATGATCAGAAGATCATTAAATTTTTTGTAAGAATAAGTTCAATTCTTAGTTAGAAACCAAAGCAGACTAGAGCAACAATACGGGAATCAGATAGTATAGCTACATATGAACAAGTTTCCCAAAGGCTTAGTGACACTGGAATCTATTGTTAATCCCAATGATTAGTTTAGAAAGGAGAAGGCTAACATACAGATCAAAGGAGAAGATTTAGAGTCAATCCCAGCTGGAGAAGACAAAACATTTCAAATTTGCAAAGTGGCCACCAAGCAAGAAACGTATGAATTTATACAAATTTTCCAAGAATTTCTAGATGTGTTTACTTGGAGTTATGAATACCTAAGAGGGTTCAATCAAAAGCTAGAACAACACACAATCGAACTAGATCCAGAAATTTATCCCATTAAAAGAAGCAGAGACCAGTCAACCCACATATTGAGCCTCTGATGAAGAAAGAGCTGAACAAGATGATAGAGGCAAGTATCATATTTCTAATCAAACACTCAAGTTGGGTTACAAATCTAGTCCCAGTCAGAAAGAAAAATGGAGAAATTAGGCTGTGTGTTGACTTCAGAGATTTGAACAGAGCCTCCCTCAAAGATCACTACCCACTCCCTTAAATGGAGCAGATCTTGCAAGTAGTGTGTGGGTCAGAAAGGTTCTCCCTCCTAGATGGCTACTTAGGGTACAACCAGATCATGGTGAAAGAAGATGATCAATTCAAAAATACTTTCACCACTAAATGGAGCACCTATGCCTACAGGAAAATGACATTTGGATTATCCAATGTCGAAGCCACTTTTAAAAGGGAAATGGATATGGCATTCAAAGGACTGATCAACAAAATAGTTCTGATCTATCTAGATGACATTACAATGTTTTCCAAAAATGTAGCAAAACATCTTTTCCATCTAAGGCAGGTGTTCCAAAAGTGCAAAATTTTTGGGGTGTCATTTAACCCCAATAAATGTATATTCTTGGCCCATGAAGGAAAAGCTTCTAGGCCATATTGTATCAAAGAAAGGATTGGTATTTGACCTTATTTGGAGAGAGTTCAAGCAATAAGAGCATTTCCATTGCCAAGTCATAAGAAGGCTCTTCAAAGCTTCCTGGGAAAAAACAATTTTTTCTGCAGGTTTGTTCCAAAATTTTCTACCCTTGTTAAGCCAATACCATTGATGCTGAAGAAGAGCTTAGCATTCAGGTGGACAGCTGAAGGGAAAGCAAGTTTTGAGGCTATCAAAGAAGCCATATCACAAGCCCCAAATCTTGCAAATCCAAATTTTTCCAAAGACTTTGTATTGTATGCCTTTGGTGGAAATGACATAATATCTGAAATCTTGGTTCAGTGAAACAAAGAAAGTACATAAAAAAGAATTTCTTTCTTTATCGAGAGTCTAGAAAATTATTTGGTGAGGTACTCCTTCATTTAGAAGTAGGTCCTGGTAGTGATCAGAGAATTGAAGAAGTTTAAGCATTTGGTTTCAAACAACAAGATCCAACTATTGGTCTCCCACGCAGTGAGTTAAAGAGTTCCTTCTTAGTAAGGCCCTAAATGAGAGAGCATGCTAGGATGGATCACTCATGTCATGGAATATGGCATTGACATCAAGGCCACCAATCTGGTCCATGGGAAGGGTTTGTGTGTGAGAAACTAGCCTCAGGTGAACAATATGGAACAAACAACGAAAGGGAGGTTACTTTTGTTCTGTAAGATGATCAATAAGAAGGGAGAGATGATGTACCTTCTCCTTGTTGGACCCAAGACATGGTGAAATTCCTTAAAACAAGCCTATGTCCTTATGGGATGAGTAAAACAAAAAGGAGACATTTCAGGTTACATGGCCATCCCATATGTTCTTGATTGATGGTGTCTTGTTTAAAAGAGACATCAATGGAATTCTACTAAGATGCTTTGGGACAGATCAGGTGAAGAGATTGCTATAAGAATTCCATGTTGAAGCAGCTGGAGGCCATTTTTTTCTAAGGGTGACAGCACTCAAAATCATCAAAGCATAGGATATTATTGGCTGAGAGTGTTTAGTGACTGCTACACATGGATCAAAAGGTGCAGAAATTATGTGCATTCTTTAAGGGTAAGTAAAGGCTAGCAACACTTCCGTTGCACCCAATATCAGTTCTACCAACCTTTCATGTAATGGGGATTGGACTTCATTGGAGTCATCGATCCAAATTCTAGCCAAGGCCACAAATGGATTCTGACAGTGACAGATTATTTCACCAAGTGGATCGAGGTAGTGGCACTTAAGGAAGCCAATGAGTCTAACATCCTAGATTTCTATGAAGTGATAGTGGCCAGATTTGGAGTGCCAGCCACCATTATATCAGATAATGCATTAGCATTCATAGGTTCCAAGATCACAGGATGGGTTGTCAAGAATGGGACTTATTTGAGCACTTCATCAAACTATTACCCTCAAGGTAATGGTCAGGATGAGTCCACAAACAAGAACCTGCTAAGGATCATTAGAAGAACTCTTGATGAGAATCATAGGACTTGGCACACAAAGCTCAAAATGGCCTTATGGGATGATAGAATAACACCCAAGAGATCTACATGTAGCTCTCCATTCAAGCTTGTCTATGGGAAAGACGCAATGTTTCCTATATCACTTGAGTTGCCAGCATTGGAGCTCGTGAAGCAACTAGAGATGTCTGAATTTGGACCAATGGAGGCCAAGTTTGTGGAGCTGATAGAATTAGAAGAAGCCAGAGAACAAGCACTCCAAGCAATAGAAAATAATCAGGCCTCAATCAAGAAATGCTTTGAGAAGAAGGCAAAAGCAAGGGCCTTCCAGGAAGGAGACCTGGTTTTGAAATGGGATGCAGATCGAGTGAAACCAAGAAGGCATTCTAATTTTGATGCTATTTGGAGTGGCCCCTACATGGTCACAAAATGTAAGAGTCGCAATGCGTTCCAATTTTCTACATTGGAGGGTAAAGAGTTGCAGATTCTAGTGAATGGAATCTATCTTAAGCACTACTACTAAAAGGGAAGTCTCACCCTGTATATATTAGCTTAGTCTCTCTTTCCTCTAAGTGTTTGTGCACATCGCATTGTTGTAGTTTAGGTTGTTTTTCTCCTAAGTGCTTTGCATGCTCTGCATGTTCCATTTGGGGCATGTATGATTTCAAATTTTGTATATAGTGTGGTGTTGTTTTGTGGCTCTTATGCAGTCCATTAGGAAAGACAAATGAAGCCTTGGGTCAAAACAATTTTCTACTCTCAAAAACCTTCATTTCGAAGATTTTTTATGAAAATTGAGAGTGCAAACATCTGGGCTCATGAATCAGAGGCAAAATTAGTACCAGAACTATCATCACCAATCCGACACTATGATAATTCTTCACCGGGAACTCCTCGTGCTATGATTATTTACTAATGCACAACCTTTAGTTTGGTGGATGTAATCTGGAAACAAAGCAACAAACGTAACACAAGAATACCATCGACTATGATAAGACGAAATGATGACAAAACTGAAATATCAAAGCAAATTATAATATTAATATGAAATTGTTACAATCTCACCCATGAGGTACTTCAAGTGTTATTGACTTCACTTGCCTTCCACCAATACTATGGAAGAAACTTTACAATTACACCTCTTAATGGCTTCTTCAACACACCTTTAAACTGATGGCTTCCTTTACACACTTCATACAATATTTCTCACTACTTCCTTCTATGCTAAATGAGGGGGGTGGCCTCTTTATTTATAGAACTTCCAGGCTTATCCATCTTATCTCTAAGATAGGATAAGAAATCCACTCTGACAAATCATATTCCATACCTTAACTCTTATCTGTACATGTAAGCTTATCTCTTAAGATAAGATAAACCTTATCATTTCACATGGGTTCCACATTTTTAGACTTTTTACAAATAAAATACACAAAATATTTATGACCTCACTCCTTGTCCTTATTACCAATATAATATTTCTAATTCCTAATCATGTAGACCCTACTTCTCTACTTATCCCAACTTTGACATTTTAACATTACCGGACCACTTACGACAAATATTTACTTTTTACAACATTCCTATTGTACTTTGACTGTTACCGTACTCTACATTATTGGCGGCACCGTACTGACGGCACCGTTATCTTCTATCAGACGCTACTACTAATTACACTTAACAACATCCTATTCCTAATACATACATTAATGAAATAGAAATTACGGAGGAAAATTTTAGTGTCGACATCTTCCCCCTTCCTAGCTTCTACTCCGTCCTCGGAGTAGACTATTCTGGTGCTTGGAAAATCTTCAACTTGTCGTGGTTGACCCATTTCGTAATGGGAGTGCCATCCAATTCCTCTAGTCGGTACGTACCATTTTCATGCACAGCTGCTATTTTATAGGGCCCCATCCATTTTGGAAGAATTTTCTCTGTCTTCTTTTTGTATCTGGAATCATATACTAGAACCAAGTCATTCACATGAAATGGAGACCAACGGATCTTTTGATCAAAGTATTCCTTGTGCTTCATTTTCTTCTTATGGCTTGTATACTTTGCTATTTCCCTCATTTCCTCTAGCAAATGAAGATGTACCAACCTTTCTTTTACTGAATCACTTTCATCCATCCTTTCATTTTTCATAACTCTCACAGTGGGAATATCAAACTCAATAGGAAGAACTGGATCAATGCCATAGGCCAACTGAAATGGGGAGTATCCTGTTGCTGACTTTGATGTTGCCCTATATGCCCACAATGCTGCATGAATCCTTTTATCCCACTTATGTACCTGCAAGGCTGCATCTTTTGCTAGAATTTGACACAACACAAAATTTGTTCGTTCCACCTGTCCATTTGTGCTTGGCTTGTATGTTGTTGCCTTCCTGTGCTTAATAGAAAATTTATTGACTAGGGCTTCTACTACCTCATTAATGAAGTGGCTTCCTTGATCTGTTACAATTTCTAATGGACAACCAAATCTGGTGACAATGCGTTCATATATGAACCTTGCCACCTCATCCATGGAAGCTGTTTTCAATGGCCTAGCTTCAACCCACTTGGTTAAATAATCTGTGGCAACTACAATATACTTATTTTGGCGTGAGGTAGTTGGAAGTGGACCTACAATGTCTATTCCCCACTTTTCAAAGGGACCAAGTGGAAGAATAGGACATAATGGAGCTGATGAAGTCTTACAGTTACCATGTGTTTGACAAATATCACATGTCTTACAATAATTATAACAATCTTTAAAAAGAGTGGGCTAGTGATAACCTGCATCCAAGATCCTTCTTTGTTGTAAGTTGTCCAGAGAAGTGCCCTCCACATGTACCATTGTGGAATTCTTCTAGCAGTTCCTTCCCTTGATCACGTCCAACTGCCCTCTTGTACTGTCCTACGCATCAGGTCCTATTCGAAATAATACTCCATGCAGAATAGAATATGGACGACTGGCTTGAGTAATCTTTCTCTTAGTCTTTGCATTGGCACCATCAGGAAACTTGAATTCATTCAGATAATTCCAAATATCTATGTATTCACTAGGGATTGTGTCAAGGGATAACAAGGCTGCATCGGGGAAATCATCATCATCACAAGATGATCCTAAACCATCATAGGCTCGAGAGAGTGCATCTGCATTGACATGCTTCTTTCCTGGCCTATCTATAATATCAAATTCAAATTCTTGTAGCAAAATTATCCATCTTGCTATCCTCCCTGATGGGTTAGGCTTATTGACAATATATTTTAGAGCCTGATGATCTGTTACAACTATAAATTTCTGCCATAGCAAGTAATTTCTAAACTTCTTTACAGCAAAAATGATAGCTAGAGCCTCTTTTTCAGTTACAGTATAATTTACCTCAGCACTGCTCATTTGTTCTGCTCCCAAAGTAAATTGGATGTTCATTCCTATTTTCATCCTTTTGGCTCAAATTACTTCCTAGTGTTGCATCTGAGGCATCAGTGTACACAATGAATGGCTTGCTCCAATCTGGATTCTTTAAAACAAGTGAAGACACCAGGGCTTCCTTCAGTTGTCCAAAAGCTTCATGTGCCTTATTTCCTGGTTCATAAGTAACATCCTTCTTCAAGAACTGGGTTAGTGGCTGTGCAATCTTTGAGAAATTCTTGATGAACCTTCTATAGTAACCCACATGGCCTAAAAATGATCTCAACTTACTTCTATTCATAGGAAATGGTAAATCTTTGATTTTTGAAACTTTATCAGGATCAGTACCAATACCATCTCTGGATACAACATGCCCTAACAAAACGCCTTTAGAACATCCAAAGACACACTTTGTAGGGTTTAGTGAGGCTTGTGCTTCATCTAACCTTTGAAATGTTGTCTCCATCTGGTGCAGGTGGTCCAACTTGCTCCCATAGATGTAAAAATCATCCAGAAATACTCTGATGAAGGTCCCAATGTAGGGTTCGAACACCCTATTCATCAAACGCTGGAATGTTGCTGGAGCATTACACAACCCAAAAGGCATAACTCTATAAGCAAACGTTCCCCAAGGAGTGGTGAACGTGGTCTTCAGCTGATCTTTCTCTGCTATACGAACTTGGTTGTAGCCGCTATATCCATCAGCAAAACTATAGCACTCCTGGCCAGCTACTTCGTCCAAGATCTGATCTGAAAATGGAAGAGGGTAATGATCCTTCTTTGTTGCCTTATTGAGCTTCCTGTAATCAACACAAATGCGTAGCTTCCCATTCTTTTTTATTGAGATCACAATGGGAGAAACCCATTCTGAATTCTCCACAGCAAATATGAATCCTGCATCAAGCAACTTATCTATTTCTTCTTTTACAGTCTTGGAAAAATTAGGATTCATTCTATATGGCATTTGCTTTATAGGCTTAGCACCATCTACCAGCTCAATAGAATGTTCTACCCAACTTACTTGACGGAGTTCCTTGTAATCAAAAGTGAATATGTGTATGTACCTTCGAAAGAGCTGGAGGTAGGATTCCTTCTCACTCTCCATCACAGCATCACCAATCTTTATTTGTTGGAGACGATCATCAACTTCTTCTTCAGATAATTTTATGGGGTCATGAGTCGGTGTGACTGGAAGGATATCCATGACTGAAACATCAACCTCACTTTCTTCATCTTCAGTGTCCACTTCACTGGTACTAGAGTAATCAAAGGATGTCCAATCATCAGTTTCATCACTTGAATCCACAGGTTCTGCCTTATGATGTCGAGGGATCACGTTTATCTTCACCCTCTCTCTACCACGTCCAAGTGTCATGAAGCCTTCATTCCAGTAGTTTCTTGCATGAACTCTCCTTAGCCATGGTCTTCCCAGCAACATTGGGTACGCAACAGTACCATTTTTCATCACCTGAAAGTCTACCACACATACAACACCCATAACAGATATTGCCACATTTGAAACTACACCTTCTGGTTTAGTTTTTCCCTTATTTAATGACCTTAACATAAGTGTTGAAGGGCGATCAATTTTTAAACCCAACATATTCATTACAGACTCGGTCATTACATTAACTGCAGCACCTCCATCAACTAAGACATCATGAATTGAAATACCATTACATAATACCTCAGCTTGTGGAGCATAGGGATCCGCCTCTGCCTCCAAAACAGGGACCTCAACCTCCTTCCTTCGTCGAGCATTGAGTCCACTTCGCAGCTCCCGCCTCTTCTCAGAAGACATAGCCAAGAGTTGACCATATGTAATATTTGCAGGCCTTTTGGACAGATCTTCCAAGATGGAGTATGGTCCTTGCCCTTGTGAAATCAGAAAATCCTGCACACCCAACTTTCTTCTCCTATGTTTCTTACTAGTTTCTCCTTTCATCTTCTTAGGATCATTTCCATCTTGATTATCTTTTTCTTTCTTTCTTTTTGTTACAAACACATCTACTTCATTATTTCTGCTCTTATCTACTACATCAAAAGAATTCACAGGTGCTTTTCCTTTATCATTATCTCCTTTACCAGATGTAGAAGCTCTATCTGGACAATTATACTTATAATGACCCTTTTTATAACAACCATAACATACAACTTCAGAAATATTTCTTTTTGGACCTCTATCTCCTCCCTGAGAACTAAATTCTTTTCCTTGAAGAAGATTAATAGTTAACTGACCCATCTTTTTGAGCAGATCTTCATACTCAGTAGATGTACTAGGAGAAAGATTTGTGCTCACCGAGAGTGGTTGTGGATTCTGGAGCAAAGGTGCTGGTGTAGGCTCTACTTTA
Source organism: Taxus chinensis (assembly GCA_019776745.2). Classification (NCBI taxonomy): domain Eukaryota; kingdom Viridiplantae; phylum Streptophyta; class Pinopsida; order Cupressales; family Taxaceae; genus Taxus; species Taxus chinensis. The sequence goes on from CM034155.1 coordinate 213,659,761, forward strand.
GCAACAATTTCTTTGGGCTCCTCTTCCATGCTTTCTTCTTGCCTTCTTGCAATCTCCTTTGCTTGTTCAATGGTAGCTGGGTGGTCATACTTCACTCGTTGTCTGATCTCTGGCTTCATCCCAAGAATGAAGTGCTTACATAGGAGATTATCCACGCCATTCATCAACCCATCCGCTAATCCTTCCTTCCGGATCTGGGCGTCGAGCTTCCTCCTTAGCTCTAGAACACGAGCATGATAATCCCTTATCTTCTCCTTCTCTCCTTGGGTTAGCTTTGTGATATCGATCATGAGATCTGCATATCTCTGTTGTTCACCAAATTCTTCAAGAAAACTTTCAGTTAATAAATCCCATGAGTTTTTCACATTATCACCTAGTGTTTCAAACCACCTAAGGGCTGAACCATCCAAAAAGGTAGGAAAAAATTCAGTCCATTGTTCCCTTCTTATAAGGCCATTACAAATACAAGATCGTTTAAACTCTTGAATGAAAGAGGAAGCATCTTCATTAGATTGGGCTGAAAAAACAGGAATCTTCCCCATTTTCAAAAGTAACCACAGTGAAATACCAACCCAAAAGTACAATCAACAAGACTTATGTGCACCAATAATTAAAATCACTATAATAGAAAATAGAAATGACCACAGTAAACTATGGTAAAACTTGACTTACTGCGGTAAAAACTGACTTTACTGTGGTAAACACTATTCACAGTAAAAAGTGAAGTTACTGCGGTAAATACTATTCACGGTAAAAAGTGACTTTACTGTGGTAAATACTATTCACAGCAAAAATGACTTTACCATGGTAACTACTATTCACGGAAAAAATGACTTTACCATGGTAACTACTATGCACAGTAAAAACAAGGTTACCCTCCAATTGATTTTTGACTAAGTGGGAATATCTCTCCAGACAATCCACCAACGAGGAATGGTCCCGGCAACGGAACCAAAATGTCATCACCAATCCGGCACTATGATAATTCTTCACCGGGAACTCCTCGTGCTATGATTATTTACTAATGCACAGCCTTTAGTTTGGTGGATGTAATCTGGAAACAAAACAACAAACATAACACAAGAATACCATCGACTATGATAAGACGGAATGATGACAAATCTGAAATATCAAAGTAAATTATAATATTAACATGAAATTGTTACAATCTCACCCATGAGGTACTTCAAGTGTTATTGACTTCACTTGCCTTCCACCAATACTATGGGAGAAACTTTACAATTACACCTCTTAATGGCTTCTTCAACACACCTTTAAACTGATGGCTTCCTTTACACACTTCATACAATATTTCTCACTACTTCCTTCTATGCTAAATGAGGGGGGTGGCCTCTTTATTTATAGAACTTCCAGGCTTATCCATCTTATCTCTAAGATAGGATAAGAAATCCACTCTGACAAATCATATTCCATACCTTAACTCTTATCTGTACATGTAAGCTTATCTTTTAAGATAAGATAAACCTTATCATTTCACATGGGTTCCACATTTTTAGACTTTTTACAAATAAAATACACAAAATATTTATGACCTCACTCCTTGTCCTTATTACCAATATAATATTTCTAATTCCTAATCATGTAGACCCTACTTCTCTACTTATCCCAACTTTGACATTTTAACATTACCGGACCACTTACGACAAATATTTACTTTTTACAACATTCCTATTGTACTTTGACTGTTACTGTACTCTACATTATTGGCGGCACTGTACTGAAGGCGCCATTATATTATACCAGACGCTGGCAATGCCATAGAGGAACCAGAAACAAGAAGGGGAATAAATAACGAAGATCCGAAGTCCTCGGGCTTGAAATGGTTCAGGAAAAATCCCAAAAATGACCAAGTATGGAGGAGGCAGCAGAAGGAGCCACGTGTCCTAACGACGCTTCTCCAAATATGAATCCAAAAAGGGGAACCCAAACTTGCGCCAAGCTTCCACGTGTCCAGAGCCCTAAAGAAGTTGTGGGGTGTTGAAAAGTCTTCAACTAAAAAGAAGGTGCCAGGTGTTGACTCGGCGTAAATTCGAAAAAGAATCCCAAGGCGGGGAATCAAACTTGCGCCAGCCCTCCACGTAGCAAATGGTCAAAATAGAGTCAAAAGGTGGGCTTCAAAATTGGCTAAGTATAGATGTATCAGCGGAGAATGCCAAGTGTCAGTGTGGCGCATCTCCAAGAGTTGATCTCAAGGCGGAAACCCAAATGAGCACGAGCTCGCCATGTAGCCCAAAGTCTAAAAAATAAGAGGGACCATTGAAAATTCCACAAATCGGTGGAAGCTGCCAATTGTATTAATGACGCTGATTCAAGGGTTGAATAGAGAAAAAGTTTCCAAACGAGCACTAGACTACCACGTGTCCCAAGGGAAAGTGGGCCATCGGGGGAAAAGTTGGTTCTTTGCCCCTTGTTATCTTAAAAGGGGAAAAAGTTGCAAATGGCCCAAAACTCCACCCAAAGGAAAAATTCAGCGTTTGAGCCTGAGTCAAAGCCAAAGCGGGGAGTCGGAGGAAAAAGTGAAAAATTGCCTTTCGTTAAAAAGGCACAAAGATAAAGATAGAAGTGCATTCCCTAGCCAACCAAAAGGAGCCACGTGTCTAGGCGGAGCTTCAAGACTGCAGGAGTTTTTTTGAGTTTTGCATTTTTTGTGCAAAAGGGAAAAATGACAGATTGCGGACCCGTAGACCTGATTTTTGCTCTAATTTGGCTGCCACGTATCCCATATAAAAAAGGGGACCCATTTTTCAAATTGTTCTCCCGCCCATTTGTACGAACTTGATACAAACTTCGAAGGGGCATATCTTTCGACTCAGGGCTTGAAATATTGCGAATCTGACACCATTGGAACGATCTTGACCTCGCCCACGCCATGGAGGCCTGAAACTTTAATTTTGAGGAGGTTAGGTGAAGGAAGATGGAGGAAACATCTTCATGATTTCAATTTAGGATCTTCTTGTCTCAACAACCAGATCAGATCTGATTTGTTTCGTCGTTTCCTCTTCCTTCAAGGCGCCAAACCAAGGATTGATGCAGTAAAGATGAATTTGGGGGTAGATTTTATCAGAAGCATTAACAACAGTGGTTGAGATTTGACCTACTTTTCCCACTTCTCTCCCTCTCTTTCTTCTCTCTGATTGAATCTATAAATACAGGGGCAGGATTCATTGTAAAGGGTTAGACATTCTTTATTTCACAAGCTCCCTTCTCCTTCTAGCAAAGGGATTTGTGGGGTTTAGGCCTTCCATTAAAATTGTAATACGTTTTCCTTTTGGCTATTTTATAATGAACTGTACCAATCCAAAGAGCAATAAAACACATTTGTGATCGATCTTAGATCCTTTCTTCTCTCTTTTGCTTTCATTTGGTCTCCCATTACAGATTTAGCTATCTGTGCTTGTTTATTGTATGCATTTTGTCAATTTGTGTCTATTGGATAAATAAGTGTTCATCATTCCTTTGGTGCATCACTTGATAGTTTAGTTATTTCTTATTCCTTATACTCTTTTATCCATGTCTCCTTGGCAAGTTTTAGATTAGGTATAGAGATAGATCCTTTGTAAATCCTAACGTATGCACCTAAACAGAGGAATAAGGAACCAACCTTCAATCTGGAGAACTTTTCCATTTTTGCAAGGTCCCACACCTTGGAGAAAGTTCAATGTTATCTAATCATACCAAATGACCCTGCCTTAGAAAAGCATACCTGTATAACTCATTTGGGGGTGTTGTGATTTCGCACTAACAAATGTGCCTTTTGGAATTGTGTCAGGATGACACGTGGCACCTTCCACGAGTTTGTTTATACTTAGGCGATTTGAGTCTCAAGTTGAATCGTATGTGAAGTCCCAAAACTTTAAGTCTTTCCCTGTCTTCTACACTTTGATCCTCTGGACTCTTTTCATGTCGCTAGCCTCCGTCATTATCGAGCTCACCTGCCCCTCAAATTTGGAATTGAAATTGGGCTCGTAAGACTGAACCGACCCTTCAATTATCTCCTGTGCAAGGTCATGTTTGATCAATTTTTCCAGAGGGGAAAAATTGAGATAACAGTTTGGCGACTCATGGGGACATCTACCTTCTAGATGAATAGACCAATTGCCTTCTTGCATCCATTGGGCATGGAGCCATAATTGATAGCCTAATACTGTTCTTCCCCTGAAATGAGAGCCCAACTACTTGCACTTGGTGACCCTAAACCTGGACTCCATCGAAATCTGATTTTAGTTTCTCTGTATTTGGATCCTTTGAAATTAGTAACTGTTACAGGAAACTACGGGTTTCTCTACTATGAATACTGAAGGGCCTGGCCTCTATACCTCCAGAGAAATACGAAACAAAACCTATATAGAAAGATTAAATCATACATGCCTCAAATGAGACATGCAGAGTGTGCAAAAGCACTTATTCTGTTGAAAGAAAAATCTACTCCTACTCCTACACTAACCAGAGAGAATGGGGACTCAAACAAATCCTACAACTGGAAGGGAGAAATAGCTTCTCCACCCATATCATTAAGGTGTCAATTGGAAACAAGACAAATGCTTCTTTTAGTTGCTCTTCATTTGGATTGAAGAGGTATTACAGTTGATCCTTGGTACTTTGGAGCTTGTTCTCATGTCTTGAAGTGGGCATGACTGGTTTTGGCTTCCCCCTTAGAGGGATGATAGCATCAGATTCTTTTCTTTCCTCCTGATAAGAACATGGAAGATCATGATCCTCCAACCTTGGTTCTAGAGGGTCGTTGTAAGACATAGGCTGCTCCCCTTGAATGCTCTCCTCTATGGCAACAGACTCATGTGATTGGAAGGCAGAAAATGGAGGAGCAAATGATGTGATCTTCTCAGGCTCCTCTCCATCAAAGCAATCTTCCAAGTCTAACAGACAATCTGGCTCCTTGTTTTCTTGTTGCATGTGCTCGACCTCCTCCATGGTGTTCTTCGGGTCTGAAACTTACTCACATGAAGTTTGAATGCTCAAACTCTTCTTCGACATTAGATCTTGAAGGGGATGGAGTGGGAGGAAGAACTGAAGGTTCTTCTATGGCCTGCTCCACACTTGGAGCCTCTGGAACTGTATGGTTCTCCTCTAGAACTGCGCCCTCTGGAGCTAACTAATTTTTCTCTGGAATAAGCACCCGTATGATTTCCTCTTCCCAGTCAGAGTTGTATGAGTCACGCCATTCTTCAACTATCCTGCATTTGTCGAACATGATGACGTTAGCTAGGGAAGGCACGTTGGTAGGGGGTTGTTCATTTATGGTATATCTACACAAAGGGGACTTGGAAGAAAATGGGAGGATGGATGCAGGAGGGATGGAAGGCGTGCTAGATTTTTGAGCTCCCATTTACCCCGCCCACTCCGTAATTTGGGTCAACATCTTGGTGATGAAGTGCAGCTTCTGCTGGGTGCTAAACCAACCTAGTATAGGGCCGACCCATGGACAAGGGACCTTGTAGCCAACTTCAACTGCTATTATGGAGCACTTGACTCTGAGTTGCATCATGTTCGTCTCCATATTTTGCACCTGCCTCTCGAAATTATCTTCGGCCAAGGAGTTTCCACCATCATCTGTATAAATTTTTTCTTCATAAACATTTTGGTTAGAAGAAGGTGGGTTGTATGCATTTTCAGGATAATGGGGATTATAAAATTGATTTGAAGGAGGACTTTGAAACTGTGGAGATGGAGGGAAATAGTCCTATTGCTGCAGATGAGAATTCCATGGTGAGAAAGAAGTCATGACTGCAAAACTTCATGAATGGAAGAAAATGGAAGATATGAAAAGAAAAAATGGATGAAAATGAATGGGAAGAAGGTCTGCAACTTCAGAGATTGGGTTGTTGACCAGATGGAGTTGCCATATGTGCTTGCATGTGCCTCAAAAGGTTGAATCTTAACAGGAACACACCAACCTGATAAGATGAAGTGGTAAGGTGCTTCAGACCTGTCCCACTGGGCATGCCAAAACTGTTGGTGCAAAATCACAGCACCCCCGAATGGCCTCGAGTTTGAAATGGGGCATTCGGTGTGATTGCACAACATTAGACCATCTCTCAAGTTGTGGGACTTACGGACTTGAGATGGACCTCCAAAGAAGGCTGGTTCCTACTTCCTAAACTACTCTAGTGCAAGAAAAACCTATCTAATCATAATCTAACCTTTCCAAGGAGACATGGAGAGAGAGAGAGTGAAAGAGAGCCTACACTAAGCGGTGATACACCAGAAAAGGAAGTGGCAAGATACTCTGCTGAGGGAGGATTTTACAGGGGGAAAAGGAGATGAGGGAGGTCAGACAAAAGTGACACAGACCCAGATCCAAATCTGCCATTAAAACTCCACGAAGCACAACATCTTATACCTACAAATGTGAGATACATGCACAACAAGTAAACACGAGATGGAGAGGCACAGAGAAACAACAAAACATGAGAAAGGGTTGAAGAACACCAGAAAAACATGATTTTATTGCTCTATGAGGTGCACAGACCGTTACATGGATGCTCATAACCATAAAATTTGCTTTCCAGGCGTAGGAGAAGGCTTACAGCTCAAATGGAGTCGGGAAATTTTTTTTATAGAGTTTCCCCACACCCAGAATGTCTCCCCCTTCTCAAATGAGAAGTGTTTACAATATATAGAACATCGAGGCGACAGAGAAAAAAGAAAACTCAAACTCTTCTCTGAAAGCTCAACCACCAACCATCAATGCCCCCTAGAAATCTCACTACAATATGTCAATTCTGGTTCCCCATGTCTGTTTGATGTGTTGAAGAAGAAGAACAGCTGACCAAATCAAATTTGATCTGGTTCTTGAAGCAATCAGATCATACATTAATGGCATGAAATATATTTTCTTGTTTTTTACCCACCTAACCTTATCAAAATTAAAAATTTTGGCTCCCATGGCGTAGATGAGGTCAAGATCTTTCCAACGGTACCAAATTTGTTGAATTTCGGGCACTGGATCGAAAGATATGCCCATTTGAATATTTGAATCGAATTTGTACAAAAATGGCAAAAACCAGTTTTGCAAAACGAGTCTGTGGGCCCGAAACTCACTTTGCGCCTTTTGCATAAAAATACACAAGTTCAAAAAACTCCCCATAGCCCTGCAAGCCTGAAATTAACTTTTTGGGAAAATTTCCTCCGTGGCCCCGTAGACCCGCTTAGCAAAAGAAATCATCACGGGCCTACTAGTCCGCATTTTCCACTTGGGCAAAATTTCCTCCACGACCCCGCAAGTCTAAAAATCACTTTTGGAAAAAATTCCTCTGTGTCCCCACAAACCTGCTTTTAATTTAGGCCTTACACGTGTAAAGCTGGCGCAAATTTGGGAACTTATTTTTGGATTTTGCCTTTGAAGTTGTGCTGAAGAGACACGTGGCTCCTTCCGCGGCTGTGCTCTATTTCTTTGTGTTTTTTACTAAGTCCCTTTTGTTTGGCAGGGCCATATGTCTGACCTTGGACATGTGGAGGCTTAGCGCATATTGGGAGACTACTTCCAGATTTTGCTTTTGAAGTTACACCGACGAGACACGTGGAGGCCTCTGTTGATCCTTCTATACTTAGTTGATTTGGGCCTTCTCTGCCCCATTCTTTGAATCTGACCACATGGCAAACCTACACTTATTTGAGACTGGCCTTTGGGCCACACCTTTTGAATTTGTGTCGTTGAGGCATGTGGCACCCTCCACAGGTCTGTGGCTTTTCAACAGCCGATGAGACCCCCCTTTAGATCCCGACTACGTGGCAGACTGACACTTGTTAGGGACCACTTTTCGGGCTTGACCTTTGGAGATGCTTCATTGAGGCACGTGGAAGCTTCCGCCATCTCTTCCATACTTAGCCAATTTGGGGCCACTCTACCTTTCGGCTTCTATTGGACCTCGGGACACGTGGGAGCCTAGCACTCATTCAGGGACCCGATCTTTAGATTTTACCTTGGTGTTGCGCTGATGAGACACGTGGAGGCTTCCGCTGGCCTTAGAATTTTCAAAGGTCGATTCAACCTTTTGAGGCTCTGACCATGTGGAGGGATGGCGCTTATTTGGAGGCCCTGTTTTGGATGCACCTTTTGGAATTGCGTCAGGCTAACACATGGCACCTTCCGCGAGTCTATTCATACTTGGACGATTTAGGTCTCGAGTTGAATCGTATGCAAATTCCCAAAACTTTGAGTCTTTCCCTGTCTTCTACACTCTGAGCCTCTAGACTCTTTTGACGCCGCTGGCCTCCCTCATTGTCGAGCTCGCCTGCCCCTCATAATCGGAATTGAAATGTGGGCTCGCAAGACTAAACTGACCCTTTGATTATCTCATGTGTAGGGTTGTGTTTGATCAATTTTTCTGGGGGGCAAAATTGAGATAACAGTAACCACCAAATTTAATACTTATTGCGAAATAAGAAATAATATTACACATAAATTTAATGTTCTTTAATGTCAAACATCCTTTAAATTTTTGTTTTAATTTGGTTAATAAACTACATTACATATAAAATAAGAGCGCAACACAACAAATATTTTTTAAAAACTCATCCATAGGCCCTCACTCCACCATTTTTTAATAAGACAATAAAATAAGCCACCAATAAAAGTTGAATTACAAACTATTCATAATTTGAGAAAGAAGATTATTAGAGGCAAATTAGTTATATTTGTTAAAGATTACTTATGTGATCACTTGTTGATCCGAGTTGAGTGCAACTCGGTGGACAACACACTAACTCTAGTAATTAATGTATTATAACAATCAATTCACATTGAAAGAGTTAAAACACAATCTAATTTTATTGCAACTCAAAATGTATACAAATTGGCAAACTCCATAAGAAAGATGTATGCCCATAGATATAACTCTTCATTCAAAACAAGTTGCTTTATAGATATAGAATGGAGAATATAAAAAATGCTAAAAATAGAACATTAAGGGTTCTGAGAGAACCAAAAGGTCATCCTACATGTAGACCATATGTATCCAACTTAGAGAATGATTCAAAAAGACAGAAGTTGAAAAAATTCAAAATCTATCCACTTATTATTATTATTATTATATTTACTACTACTTATTGGGGCCATATCTCATAGCCGGAGCCTGTTGACCCTTTTGATAAACGAAAGGATCGGTTGGAAACGTAATGGAAGGAAACTGAAAAACATCGTTATGATCATTGCACTTTAAGTATTATCATACAGTTTGAAGCCCATAAATTCTCCGAAGACCTCCAAAAATGTAATATACTAAAAATTGTTAAAAACTTGCCAAAAATAGATTTTCAAGACTTTCCAAAAATAGGTTTTAAAAAATCCTATTTTGGATTATTTTTCCCTCCTAAAAAAGAAAAAGGTCCCATTTATCCTAGATTTTTGACTAGGTGTGTGAATGCTTTCTCAATCTGACTCTTGGTGAACCATTTCCCTTGGTGTGTCACTTTCCCTTCTTTCACTACTTGGTAGAGTGTGATTTATTGATCCTTCATATGCTTCACCACCATGTCAATGATTTTATCAACATTCACTATTGTGTTATAGTTTGGGTTCATCTTTTTACTCTGTAATTGTTCACCAATGTCTGATGTATCCAAGAGTGGAGGAATATATGGGTGGAGCAACTCAACATTGAAAACTGGATGCAACCTAAGGTAAGATAGAAGGTTGAGCTCAAATACATTCTCACCACATTTCTTGGTTATTGTTTATGGCCCATATTGCAGAGGTTTGAGTTTCATGTATGGATATTTGAGTCTCTTTTTCTGGAGATGTAGTTAGACCTTGTCCCCCACTTGGAATTGATGGGGAACCTAATGGGCATTATGATGTTGCTTGTACTTATGGATGGATTGCTTGAATATTTCATGAACTTGTTACTGATTGTGTCAAATTCTTTCCACAAATTTCATTACCATATCCTCTATTTTTCCGCATGGGAAGATTCTTCTTTTGACATGAAAGGAAATGCTATGTCAATAGGATCCAATGGATGGAGTCAAATACATGCCTAAAATGAGCTATGTCTTTCAGAGATATGAAGAGCTCAATTGTAGCTATGTCGAACATACACAAGAATTTCATCCCATGTATGTGGATGTTTAAAGTGATACATCCAAAGAAGATGAACGAACAATCATATGGTTGAATAGCTCTATTTTCCCATTAGTCTAAAGGTGGAATGCAATAGACTTGTTCAACTTTGTGTCTATCATGGACCATAGTTCAAACTAGAATATCCATGCAAACCTAGAATATTGACCTAACACAATACTTTTTGGAAGGAAAATGAACCCAAACGTGCTCAAAGAACAACTTTGCAACCTCCTATGTTGATATTGTCTTCATACAAGGTGTCAAGCTTGCCATTTTAGAGAACCTGTCACCCACCACAAAGACATACTCATGGCCATCCCTGGTGGACAAGAGACCTGGCATGAAATCCATCAAGACAAACCCCCACAGTTTTTTTTAGCATTGGCAAAGGGGTATAAAGGCCATGGTTTTGATTGGATGGCTTGGAAATCACACAAGTTGTACAAGACCTGATGTATTGTATAACATCATGATAGAGTTTTGGCAAGTAGATATACTTTTCCAAGACTATGACCATTTTCTCTACTCCAAAGTGACCTACAACCCAACTGTAGTGAGCCTCCTAGATCAATTTTTGACACTCCCTGTAGGAACATAAAGGTGTCCCATGTAGAATAGAACTCCTTCCTATAAATGATAGTTTGAAACATTTTTTACATCCCTTAGCCTTTAATGGATGTCTAAAAAATTGTGGTCATGTGTATACATTTGAGGTCACTTTGATTTCTCATGCACGCATGAGGCAAAGATTGTTGTCAGAGAGGTGATCAAGGGTCGACTCAGACAATCAGTAACTCAGTTGGAACTCCCTTTTTTGTGTCAAATATTGTGATATAAATTTTGTAGATAAGTATACCACCTTTGATGATGTTCATTCTACAACTTTCCTAGGGTCTACATAAATTACAAAGGATTGTGATCTTTGTGTGTGATAGTTTCTTTTCCTAAAATGTAGTGCTTCCACTATTTGCAAGCTTGCATAACGACATACAAATCCTTGTCAAATGTTGTGTACCTGTGCATTGTGTCAGAGAAAGGCTCACTATAGTATGCCACAGGATGTCCATGTTGGATGAGGATTTCTCCAAGTGCGTATTCTAAAGCGTTTGTTTCTATCTTAAATGACTATTGTAGATATGGAAATACCAAAACTGGTGTAGAGAAAAGTATCTCTTTTATTCTGTAAATTCCTTTTATTGTGCCTTTGTCCATACAAACTTTATTTTCACTCTTCCATGTGTTACCTATTTCAAAGGCCACGCAATGTGAGAAAAACCAAGTACACACCTACAAATAGAAGTTGGCTAATCTGAAGAACAACCTTTGGTTCTGGCCAGTCTTAAATGAGCTAGATCTTCTCTATGTCCACATGCACACCATCCTTATTAATGATTTATCCCAAGTACTGGATATTTTTCATTCCAATGGAGAATTCTCTATATTTTCATAGAGCTTGTGTTGACACAGGGTCTAAGAACTTGTTTGACATGTTGAATCTGTTCCTCCCATTTCTTATTGAAGATGAGAATGCCATCTAGGTACATGATCACAAACATATAAATGAATGGTCATAGAATATATTTCATCATTCTCATGAATGTTATAGGTGTAATTATGATCCCAAAAGGAATGACCAACCATTTGACACAAGCCTTCCTTGGATTTGAATGTAATTTAAAAAACATCTATAGGATCGATGGGAGCCTGGTGGTACCCTAACTTTATATCAATATTTTTGAATAACTTATCTCCCCTAAGATGATCTAAGAGGTCATAAATTCATGGAAGGGTATTAGTTATTTACTGTGATTTTGTTCAAGTCTTGATAATCAATGCAAATTTGCCACATCCCATATTTATTTCATGTAAGAACGATTGGGCTCCCAAAAGGAGATGCAATCAGATAAATGTGCCCCTTCTTAATCAGTTCCTAAATTTGACACTCGGTCTCTTCATTCTCAAGTATTGAGCACCTATACACGGGCCCATTTAGGAGTGGTTTTCTAGGGATCACCTGACAATGCAAAGGTACACCAGTTGGAGGAACAAATACATCCACATATTTAGATATCATCTTATCTATCTACTTCTGTTATACATTTTGTCTTGGTGGGATACATTTTTTGGTCACTACAAATTTTTACTTGTCCCTGGGAAAAATCATGAGTAAGAAAAATTTCTTAGTTTGAGCGATCAATTTCCTACATTGCATTACATTGATCAGGTCCATTGATATAACAGGGGCTACCTTTGGCATGTGGTAATACTCATGACTTATAAGAGTAATTATGACACTCATATGCCTTGCCTCATAGACACCATGACAATCTCACATGTATGGTTGTCCAAGAAGTACATCACATACATCTAGTTGTTCACATCACACACCACCATATCTTTGAATGGTTTAATTAAATAGGGAAAATGACACTACCAATTTACATGAATGCCTCTTCCTTGGATGCCTCATTCAACATAGTATAGTTGTGGGTGAGGGGTGGTTACTAGGTTTATCCTTTTTTACTGTTTATACAAATATCTTGAATTCTTTTGACTACCACTATATAAAATAAAGTGAAGAGTCGTAATATTTACCCACATCTGCAAGTTGAAAAGACATTCCAGATCCTCTTTTGGTGGTGGGGATAATATTTGTGTGGTGGTAATGGTGGTATACAAATCTACATCTACAATTAGATCCTTTTCTCATGTCTTCTTTTTTCTCTATGGATGCTTCTCCTACATCTTGCTCCCATTACTCTATTGGAAGAGATTTTTTGAATGCTATTCAATCCTTTGTACATCATGGTATTTGCTCTTGTGCTTTTCACACCACATTCCTTTGTCTTTTTATGGATTTTATTTCCATGCATGTTTCTTTTCCTACTTTTGTGGCAGTGCATCCCTTCCTTGTTACTTAGTGTCATCTTTCCTTTCTCAGGGTATGACGTATCTTTATTTCCCCTATGTTTGGACCTTTCTTCAATATTGACTGCATATTAGTAAGATTCTGTGAGATTATTTATTTATACGAAATCCATATATTTTTGGATGTAATATCACAACTCACTACATTATCTGATAATCTGATGCTTCTTGGTGTCCCATGCACCCAATTTTTTTGATAGGGCATGAAACTCGTTGGTTTAGTCTTGCACTATTTGATCATGCCCTTGGTTCTACTAGTGTATTTTCTTGAATTGGTCCTCATGGGTATTCATTGGATAATATTCTTATCTGATGGCCTCTACAGAACCATCCCATGTTTCTAGAGGTTTCATTTCAACCGTTGCATAATCAATATCATCCTCTTACAAAGAGTACGATTACCACCATTTTTGACATATGTTATCTTTTTAGCATCAATACAATTATTTATAGAGAAATATGATTCTATTTGATCAATCCATTAATCCAATTCATCAACATTGATTTTTCTTTCAAACTGTGGAATGTCAGAATTTACTTGTACCTTGAATGACGTCAGGCCCCCGAAGGGTCTTCTTGATAGATATGCAGTTTTGGAGGTGGGGATCGTTATAGGGACAATCCGAGAGAGGACATCAGCAAAGTGTGTCATCATCTCCATCCTCTACTTCTTAAGAGCTCCATCATAAAGGGATCTCCCATTTCCTATTGCGTTGCTTGAGGTCATTTGAAGTGATAGGTGACAATCTGAAGGGTCGCGGCTCTAGACACCATGCTTCTGGTATTGTCACCTCATGTATTCTGAAATTCAAGAGTGGAAAGAACCCAACTCTGATACCACTCATCCAAGTTGAAGTGCAACCAGGGGCACAACACACTAAATGTGGTGATTAATGTATTATAAAAATAAATTCACAATGAAAGAGATGAAACACAATATAATTTTACTGTAACTCAAAATTTATACAAATTGGAAAAATCCATAAGAGAGATGTATTCCCAGAGATTTATCTCCTCATTCAAAACAAGATGTTTTATAACTATACAACGTAAAATATGAAAAATTGTTAAAAATAAAATATGAAGGGTTTTGGGAGGAACCAAAAGGCCATCCTACATGGAGACTGTCTGTATCCACCTTAGAGATGGATTTGAAAAGATATAAGTTGAAAAAATTGAAATACGTTCAATTATTATTATTATTATATAACTACTACTTGTTGGGGCCATATCTCCTAGTTGTTGACCCATTTGACAAATGGAAGGATCCAATGGAAAGGTGACATAATGAAATTGAAAAGCATCACCACAATAAAGACACTTTGACTTTCATCATACAATTCAAAGAATAGAAATTCTCTGAAAACCTCCCAAAATGTAAAATATTAACGATTGGTGAAAACTTGCTAAAAATAGATTTTCAAGGCATTCTAAAAATAGAATTATGGAAATCCTATTTTGGATCAATTTCAATAGCACCATTGTATATAATTTTACATATAGGTGATAAATTTAATCATAATAATTAATATTGTTATTAGTTAGATACATTAGAAGTTAAATAATCATCTTGAAGATGAAATTATAATGCATTTCATGTTGATAAATTAATACTTTGTATCACATATCTTAGTGAAGTCCTAAGGAAAATACACATTCAAAGAAAATAAACTCACTATAAAATTTTATTTCTGCATTTTCTCATTCCTTTATTCAAAGATAGGACTAATTTCCATTCACAAGACATAAATTAGTAGAAAAATTTATTACACTACGAAATTTTTCACTCACAACAAATAAATTAGCAGTCAACATTTATTTGTTGTATTTTTTTAATCCTTCAATATTGTCTATTTAAAACCCTCATTCACTTAGACTTATTCCAAAAACTCAAGTATTCACTAGTTTCATCAAGAAGTGGTATCGATGAGATAAGAACATTGTGCAAGTGGTTTAGAAATATTTAGGGAAGATGTGAAGGTTTGGGAACAAGTTTAGTGGAAGCGGGTTTTTGAAGGTGAAGGAGCTGGTAATTCAAAATAGAACCTAAGCTTCAGGAAGTGATTCCAGGAGCCCCGTAATGAGTTAGAGGTCAAACAAGATACCATTACAAAGGTAATTAAATTATTTAAAGGATGGTATTTTGATAATTTCCACAAGACATAGGCGCTTCTTCCCACAGTCTATTTTTAGCAAGAACAACCTGCGGTAATAAGAAAAATACTATTTTTAGGGGGTTTCAGGTAGAATCAGACCATGGTACCCATCCCATTCTTCTCAAAATTATTTTTGGAGTCAATTTCATATAAATAAGTGCAAGAAAGACCTCTTTCCCCATAAAATTTTTCGTCAAGTTTCTCTCTAATGAAATCTTCTGAGGCTTAACCGATGTAAAGGGTGGACACATATCATAACCAGGTGATAACGCACATTTGTGTCCCATTCGTTCCATCCCCCTTGGGAAATTTGGGACACAAAAATGTGCCCATGCCCAAATAAGCCCCCTGGATCATCATATGACCCTGACGAAGCCCAAAGTTGCAAGATAAGCCGCTTTTCACCTAATCCTAGCCATTCCCATCACACAATCACAAAGTGACACTTATCACTCCCATGTGAGGGTGCACTTTCATGTTCCATATTTCCTGTCCCCTTGGTATAATTGGGATATAAAAAATGCACCCCATTCCCATCTCAACCCTGGGTCCTCCATATGACCTCAGGAAGGCTCTATAGACCATTTTTCAGCCCCCTCTCCTATCCACCTCGACAAACCACATTTTACCACTTGTCCTCATCAGGTGAGGGTGAATTTTCTTGCACCAACTCTCCCATCCGCTTAGGAAAATTGGAATGAAAAAATACGCCCATGTCCATGCCTTTCCCAGGTTCACCATGTGATCCAGTTCCAACCCCCGAGAGCTTTTTAAGTGCTTTCTTTCTCTCTGTCAGGAAATCAACTCTCGTCACTTATCAAGATGAGGTGAGGACACATTTTTCTGCACCATCTATCTCATCCCACTAGGATAGTTGAAATATAAAATTGTGCTCCCTCCCATCAATATGTAAAAACCAAAAAATTGTAAAACTTCTAGCTATTGTGCTTCATCTTTCCATGTGCGTGCAAAAGAGGTATTGTCGATAGAATTCATAAAATACATTGAAACTCATTACCCCTTCATATTTCCTCCAAAAATTCATGAATTATACTACAAAACCTCTATTAAATTGGAAAATTGTTCATACACCATGTCAATTTTCTCTTAGAGAATCCATGGTTGTCAAAATGAAGATTTTTCACTCCCGACGAACAAATGAATTGATTGTACCAAAGTTTGAGCAGATTTTTTTCTCCAAAACATCTTTGTGAAATTTGAAGCTCATTGACTCCATTAATGGCTGCCATGGTAGCTTCAGACTTGAAATCATCACTAAGAAAAAAAATCTTTTTTGATTTCCAAGCATTATGGTGGGCGAAACATGGTGAAATTTGAAGCATGAGTTCGTGATGAAGAGCCAAATCTAAAAATAATGTTTCCATCAAAAAATGAGGTAATTTTTGTCACTTACTAAAAATAACATATGTTATGCCCCTTCATATATTAAAAATAGTAATTTCCCCAAATTTCAAGTTTGGGTCATCCAAAACAATCAGAAATAGTGCAAAATGGAAGACAAGGCAAAATTGGAAATTGTTCCAAAATAGTAGGTTTAGAAAAACCACTTGCTAAACATAGAAAGTAGCTAAAAATAGTAATACATCATCAAAAAAGGGAAATTGGAATTTACCAAAAGGTTCAAGAGGTCAAATTTGAGAAAAACATGTTATATGTCCCAAAATAGTAGTTCCTGGTCTTACCTACTAAAAATAGAAAGTCTTCATTTTGGGCATAGAAAGTTGTAATTGGCTCCATTTTTACTCATCTTTCTACTTTTTGGACTCTTCAAAAGGTTATGGGATGACATCATAGCTCAAAAAGAGAAATGAAACCTCCATATAGGTCTTGGAAGCATCACCTTGAGTTCAACTTTGTCGAGAACTATGACAAATCATCTCGATGCACAATGAGAGAAATTTAGTGACATCCTATAGTCGTAAGTGGTTCAAAAATTCAAAGCTTGGTTGAAATTCAAGCTAATAGGTTATTATTCGTCATTGGTCTAGGAAAATTCATCATCATATCTCATTGAGCCGGGTGATTTGAGCTCGATGAGCTAGGAGTGAGATAGGAAAGAGCTCACATCTCTCAGAGCAGTAAAGGAAAAGTTTGCAATCTTGCAACACAGTTTGCAAAACAAGGATGCAAATATCGATAGGTTTGATCATCTTGGATGACAATTGTGAAAGCATAAGGGACAAGAGAGTGACCCTCACTTTCGTTGTGAGATAAAAATGCATCATCATGGGTGATGTTCGTGTTCATCTCGAGCTCACATCAGGAGGTCTTGAAATAGTTTTTCTAAACACTCATTCAATAGTCCATGGTGTTTGTGCATCATAAAAAAGTAGGAGACTGTGATCATCATCAACAAGTTCTTAATCAGAACGTGTTTCTTCAACAATTTCAATCACTCCCCTTTCCTTCTTCCCTTCTCTCCCTTTCTTCTAAATTCTTCGTCGTAAGCAATCATGGTATTTCGTCCTATTCACTTAAGTGACAATATTTGTAATTTATAGAAGTATTCTCTCAAATATATAACAAAGATACTACATTTGTCTCTTCTAGGGACAATTGAAAGGTCACAAGGGGAATAGGAACATGAAGAGTCATGTAGAGGGAGATGAAAGGTCAATTCACATGGCTATAAATTAGGATGGCTTCTCCATTCCAAAGGATCTTGAAAATTTTAGATTTTGATAGCTTCTATGTTGTAGCAATTGTAGATTTTGATTTGGGTGTTGAGCATTGTATCAACAACACATGAAATAAAGCTACATTTCCTCCATTTCCTTTTTCCTATGTATTCTTCTACTTCTCTCTTTTATGCACTTTGTAAGCATAGTGATAAAGAAAAACCTGTGTATCTTTGATAAACGAATCTAAGAACCGTGTATCTAGGTTTGTTCTCCTCACTAGATAGCTTCATTGTTGCTCTCCTCTATATTGATTGATTAACTACTCCGTTTATTGGGTGTGAACTCTCCAATTGGCCTACTCACAATAATAACCTTCCTTTCCCAATTTCTCTCCTTCACCCCTCATCGATGTAATTTCCTCCCTTCTACCCAGTACAAGCACTTTGCCATAGTTTCAGGGAAGTGTCCCTGTGTGATCCCCGACCTATTTGGATAGTTTTGAGGTGTGAGACAAGTTTCCGGTCCATTTTGGAGGGGTTCTCTCTCCCATTATTTAGCCTAGCGGCTAAATATTATCTGAAAAAAAAAAATTCATTGTATTCACATAAATTATTTGTATCGCACTTTTCTCAAATTAATGTCATGCAGCCATGGCAAGCATTTGGCTCAATGGATTTTCCTAAACATGTCGCGTCTCTATTACAGGCATGCGCCAACATCAAATCCATTAACCAAATCCATGCTCAAATATTTATCACTGGCATTAACCACTTCAATCTTCTTCAAACCAAATTGGTTACCATGTATGCGGAGTGTGGCAATATGGATTTTGCACGCCAAGTGTTTGACAAAATGCGCGAGCCAAATACAAACACTATTCTGTGGAATGCCATGATTAGAGAATATGCTCGGCATGGACCCTGTGAGGAGGCCATTGTTGTCTATTCCACAATGCACTACAGAGGTATGGATTTTATTTCATCACTACATGGCATCTCACCTCTCTTTGTAATTCTTCCATCACTAATTCTGATAATGGGTTACGAAGTGTTACCCGAATTGTCGATGGTCAATCACTTTCTATGCAGTTTTTGCGAGAATTTTCTTGTTTTACTAAACATATGGACTATAGAAATTAAAAATCTCTGGCAGGTATACAGCCGGACAATTACACTTTTCCTTTTGTACTCAAGGCATGTGCTGGTATATCGGCTCTTCACGAGGGAATGCAGATTCATGTTCGCATTATCAGATCAGGGCTCGAATCTGATGTTTTTGTGACATCTGCTCTCGTGCAGATGTATGTGAAATCCGGAAGAATTAAGGAAGCACGCCAAGTGTTTGATAAAATGTCTAAGCGAGATGTCGTCTCATGGAATGCAATGGTCGCTGGATATGTCAAGAATGGGTTTGCCAATGAGGCCTTGTCCTTATTTGATCAAATGCAGCTGAGAGGTGTAATGCCAGACTTGTTCACAATGGCGAGCATGCTTCAGGCGTGTGCACTTTTGGGTGACTTGGAACAAGGTATGCAGATTCATGATTTTGTAAGGCAAGGTAGGTTTGAATCAGATGTTTTTATTGGAAATTCACTTATTGATATGTATGCTAAATGTGGGAGTGTTGATCATGCACGGGGTATGTTTGACAAAATATCTAAAAGAAATGTGGTCTCCTGGAGTGCAATGATTTCTGGATATGTCCAGAATGGACATGCTAGAGAGACTATGTTACTGTTTTATCAGATGCAGCAAGCCGATGTGATACCGAACTCATTTGTTATGGCGAGTGTCCTGTCTGCATGTGCTGGTTTAGAAGATCTGTATGGAGGTAGAGCCATACATAATTGTGCAATTCAAAGAGGATTTCATTCCGATGTTCATGTCCAGAATGCCATCATAGACATGTATGCAAAATGTGGTAGTATAGACAGTGGACGCCATGTATTTGACAAAATGTTGGAACGAGACACTGTCTCATGGAATGCAATGATTGCTGGGTATGTTCAGAATGGACAAAGCAATGAAGCCTTGAAACTGTTTAATCAGATGCTACCGACTGAAGTTATCCCTGATTCAGTAACTGTAAATAGTGTACTCCGAGCCTGTGCTGAATTGGGGGATCTGCAAAAAGGTAAATGGATTCATGATTACATAACTCTTTGCAAATTTGAGTTTGATCTTTTTGTCGTGACAGCCTTGATAGACATGTATGCAAAGTGTGGGAGTATAAATGTTGCATTTGAAGTTTTTGAAAAATCTTACAAGAACAATGTTGCTATCTGGAATGCGATGATTGCTGCCTATGCACAGAATGGACATGCCAGTGAGGCCTTGAAACTCTTCAATCAAATGCTTTTCTCGGATGTAAAACCTAACCTGGTCACAGTGATGAGTTTGATCCCATCATTTGTATATTTAGCATCTATTCAACAAGGTAAGGCAATTCACAACTATATCATTAGAACTGGATTTGATTCAGATATTTTTGTAGGATCGGCCCTTGTAGACATGTATGCAAAATGTGGAAGTATGAGCAATGCACATCAGGTGTTCAATAAAATGACATATAGAAATTTAGTTTCATGGAATGCAATGATTATGGGATATGGAATGCATGGGCATGGTAAGGATGCCCTTGTCCTTTTTGAGCAAATGCAGAGGATTGGCTTAAATCCAAACCAAATTACCTTCATCTGTGTCTTGTCTGCTTGCAGTCATTCAGGTCTTGTGGATGAAGGCAGGCGATACTTTGATTGCATGGCTCTAGATTATTCTATCACACCCAGAATGGAGCATTATGCATGCATGGTTGACCTCCTGGGTCGTGCTGGATATCTTTGTGAAGCAGAACACTTAATCAAAGAAATGCCGTTTGAACCAGATGCTAATGTGTGGGGAGCCTTGCTTGCTGCCTGCAGAACTCACCATAACATTATAATAGGACAGCGTGTAGCAGATTGTCTTTTAGGATTACATCCCAAAGATACTGGATATTATGTGTTGCTTTCAAACATTTATGCTGCAGCTGGCAGGTGGGATGATGTAGAAAAAGTAAGAAAAATGATGAAAGACAGGGGACTGACAAAAAACCCAGGTTACAGCTTGATCGAGGTCAACCACAGAGTTTATGCATTCATTGCAGGAGATAGATCACACCCCCAATGCGATAAAATCTATGCTTTGTTGGAGACATTGGTTGGGCAAATGAAAGAAGAAGGGTATGTGTATGATACAAACTCTGTAGTGCATGACTTGGAGGAGGAAGCAAGGGAATACATGCTTGATGTTCATAGTGAGAAATTGGCCATTACTTTTGGACTTTTGCACACAAATCCTGGAACTCCAATCCGAATCACAAAAAATCTTCGAGTTTGTAGGGATTGCCATAATGCCACTAAATTCATCTCCAAGATTGTCACAAGAGAAATTATTGTGAGGGACGCAAATCGTTTTCATTATTTTAAGGATGGATTATGTTCGTGTGCAGATTTCTGGTAAGACTAATTAATTGAGCATGCCCAGATCTATATAGCCATTTTTATCTTGTTTTGAATTGACACCCTTCTACTCAATGTCTAGTTTAAGCTTTCCACTGGAGGTGTTTGTTTAGTTTTGTGGTTAGGTGAATGTGTTTTTATCATCTAAAAAATATCTCTAAAATCTACTGGAATATCCTACCATTCCCCACTGTAATTTAAATTAAAAAAATCTCAAAAAACAATCAAACACTTGGTGGAGTGAGGTTAATAAGGCAGAAAGCAGAAGTTAAATAGATCGAAGTTGTTTAGCAATGCCAATATGAACATAGTTTGTTATTCTTAAACAATAATGTAGTCGTTTGGTAGAAGCAAACCCTTTGCATTGAAACCTAAATCAGTTGTTTGTCGAAATGCTAATTATCACTAGCAACTGGAATGGTCATTTACGTTCACTGTGGCATAGATCTCATAACCGTGTCATCTATTTTGCATATGGATATTTAGAATAAGCATATAGAATTGTCTTTATCCTACATAGTGTCTGTATTTGACATGTATGCTCTCCAAAGTTCCAAATTAATATTTCTAAGATAATTATTTATTCTTTTAATTTCTTTTTTTGAGAAAATACATCTAAATTATACTAGTAATTTCATTACAAGTGGTATCAGAGCTGCAATTTGGGCCAAAATTAGGGCAAAAACCCTAATTTTTTGTTTTTGCAATATATTGCGAACTAGAGTGAATTGGTGGGAGATATTTTTACCACAGTTGCGAAACTTTTCAAGTAAGGTTTTATAAAAATTTCACATTTTTTTGATTTATTTTGCACAAGTTATTACAAATTTAGGGTTTTTCATAAAATCGCTCCCTAGGGTGCAAATTGTGGAATTTTTTCAAGTTCTTTACATTTTTGGAAAGCTCTCAAAAAAATAGTATTAATATCTTCTCTGTTTTTTTCATGTTCGAACGAATTTGAATCGAAACCCTAAACCCTAAGGTTTGATATCATGGCGGGGCCTTCCACAAGAGCAAAAAAGAATCCGGTTACTCTGGGTAAAACCCCAGATAAAGATGGGATAGTGATTGAAGAAATGGAGTCAGAAGGGGTAAATACAAATTCCTCAGTGCTAGGGTTTACCTCAGTTGATCATAAGGTGATCCAACTTGAGCATGAGCTGCGAAATATACACTCTGAGATGGCCTCTAAAGGAGACATAGCCCAAATCAATCATCGGTTGGATGATATCATGCAACATGTAAAGGGTAAATAGTATGGCCCAAATCTGGCCCATATCAATCAAGGAGGATCTTCAGTTCAAAATCATGGACAAAATAACCATGTTGGATCACATTTCTAGCCCAATCCAAATCTAACTTATTCGCAACCACGGAACATGATGCCGAAAGTGGATATGCGCAAATTTGATGGTCAAGATCCTCTGAATTGGATAAATCAAATGGAGAACTTCTTTGAGCTACATCAAACACCATCAGGACAAAAGACGACATTGACATCCCTATATCTTGAACCAGACCAATTCGTTCGGTATCGATGGTTATGTGCTCAGAGGCAGAAGAATGGTCTTGGTGTCACTTAGAAAGTTTTTACTGAGGAGTTACAATTGCACTACAGTTCCAGTGTTTCAAAGAACTACTTCAGTCAATTAACAAATTTACGACAAACAGGATCAATCAAAGATTATGTGCATCAATTCCATAACCTATCCTTAAGGGTGGAGAATATACCAGAAGAGAATCTGAATGACATATTTCTTGGGGGTCTTAAGGACCACATCGAGCATGAGGTATGTATGTTTAATCCACTAAAGCTTTTTGATTCTATTATCATGGCACGTCAAGTAGAGGAAAAAGTTCTTTGTAGTAGGAGGCCGCCTTTCATTAACACCAGAGACCGTAGTATCTCTTCCCGTTCATTTTCTAGGCCAATTAGACTGACTCCTCAACAAATGGAAGAAAAGAGAGCAAAATGATTATGTTTTAGCTGTGATAACAAATATGGACCGGGACACAAATGTGCTGAGAAGAAGTTGTTCTATATTGACTGAGGTAATGAGGATGATGAGGATGCTAAAATTATAGGAGAGACTGAGGAACCAGTAGAAGATGAAGTAGAGGATCACCAACCTACAATTTCTTGCCATGCATTGTCAGGTATAAGTAATCCTTAAACACTCAACGTTATTGGCTGTCTCAAAAAATAGAAGGTGACAATGTTGATTAACTCGGGGAGTACTCATAACTTCATAAATAGTAAGTTAGCTGCCCGCCTCAATTGTTTTATTTACCCAGCTCCAGAAATGCAAGTTATGATTGCGGATGGTGGGACAGTCAAGTGCACAGGAAAGTGACATAGTATCAAGCTTTCTATGGGAGACTACATGTTAGACTCACCTATGTTTGCTATTTCTATGGGAGGGGCAGATATTGTTTTGGGTGTCCAATGGCTCACAACCTCAGGTACTATAGAGATGAATTTCCAAGAATTGTTCATGTGATTTCATTCAGATGGAAGGACAATACAATTGAATGGGATGGTAGCTAAGTCTCCACATATTATTAGCTCTCATCAGATGCAAAAGGTTCTTAGAAGGAGTAGATGGATTTATAGCAAAGTTATTTTCCATTGAAGTACAATATACAGATTCTTCAATGCCACCTGATCTTCAGAAGATTGTTGATGCTCACTCATCTGTTTTTGATGCAATTCCAAAGGGACTACCACCAGTTAGGGATCATGATCATGCCATTCAGTTGGTTCTAGGGAGCCAAACACCTAACATCAGACCATACAGATACCCATATTCACAAAAAAGTGAGATCGAGAAAATGGTTTAGGAAATGTTGATGGTGTTAGGAAATAAGAGATAAAATATGTGGAATAATCCCTTACAGAATCGCAACAGTAGAAACTAATATGCATAAAATATTACAGATCTCAAATAAAAGTGCAAAATAAATAACACAACACAGAGAGACAAGATTTAACGTGGTTCACCCAATTTTGGCTACGTCCACCAAGAATCACTTGCTCAGATTTTATTACAAGCCTCCACTCTCTCAATACAATACCCAGATCCGTTTGGAGCTATGCTCAACAAACTCTACAGAATTCACACCCGAATTTAAAACACATCTGCAATACATTTGCTTGTTTTTCTATCATATGCATAAGACCATATAAATAGACAACTGCTTAAGCAGTTTTACAAAACCATGGGTATCAAACAATGGGCAAAAACAAAACCGTCCCATAAACCTATGGGTAGCCGAAGAGGTGGTTTTACAAAACAATGGGTACCGAAAAAAAAACCATGGGCCCAAAAACAGCCCATAACGGTTACCCATTACCCATGGGTTAGTAAACCACCCATGAAAATTTACTTTAGGGGCTTCGCCCCTGAACCCCCTGACCCGTTCACCGACGAGCGAGACCACCATAAAAATACTCAAGTGTAACACATAGAAGGTGTACAACACTCTAACATGAAAATAGAATCCACAAACATAACAGATGGCCGGTATCATCAAGCCTAGCCAGAGTGCATATTTTTCACCAGTGGTCATGGTACGTAAGAAGGATGAAACATGGAGGATGTGTCCAGATTACCGAGAACTCAACAAGTACACCATCAAAGATAAGTTTCCTATTCCAGTAATTGATGATTTACTTGATGAATTGCATGGTGTTGTTTATTTCACAAAATTATATCTTCATTCGGGGTACCATCAAATTAGGATAAAAGAGGAAGATGTTCATAAAATAGCTTTTAGGACTCATGAGGGCCATTATGAGTTTTTGGTAATGCCTTTTGGTCTTACAAATGTGCCCTCAACCTTTCAAAGCTTGATGAACACTATTTTTAGGCCTTTTTTAAGGAAATTTATATTAGTTTTCTTTGATGACATATTGATTTACAGTAAGACATGGGAAGAACACTTATAACATATAAATAACATGTTGGAAGTTTTGGAGAAACATACTCTGTATGCAAAGCCATCAAAATTTTATTTTGGTGTACAAGAGGTGGAGTATTTGGGTCATATTATATCCCATGAAGGCGTCAAAGTTGATCTTCAGAAGATCAAAGCTATGGTGGAATGGCCAAGGCCCAAAAATCTCAAAAATCTACGTAGGTTCCTAGGACTAACAGGGTACTACAAAATATTTGTACGGGGATATGGTAGAATAGCAACCCCACTCACTGCATTGCTAAAGAAGGATTCCCTTCCATTGGACAGACGTAGCCACTAAATCCTTTGAGCAGTTGAAGGAAGCCATGTGCAGCACCCCAGTTTTGGCTACTCCCAACTTCTCAAAAACTTTCATTGTTGAATGTGGACACTTCAGGATCAGGATTGGGAGCAGTTCTAATGCAGGAAGGAAGACCAATTTCATTTTAGATTCATCAATTCAAACGAAAAGATCTGCTCAAACCTGTCTATGAGAAAGAAATGATGGCTATTCTTCATGTAGTCAAGCAATGGAGGCCTTATCTCATGGGTAGACACTTCAAGGTAAAAAATGATCACGGATAGTCTCAAATAATTTTTGGAGCAATGGTTATCATCTAAGGAACAACAAAAGTAGGTAACAAAAATGTTGGGTTATGATTTTGAAATCATATAAAAAAAGGGTAAAGAAGATGTAGTAGCTGATGCGTTGTCTAGAAGGGATACATCCGCAAATGCCTTACTATGTGGAATGTCCATGTTGACGGCCGATTGGGTGGAGGAAGAAAGATTGGAATGGAATCAAGATAAGGATACACAATCTCTAATACAAAATATCAAGCAAGGATCTATGACATCTAAAAAAAATTGAGTGGAAAGGTAATGCCCTATGGTACAAGGATAAGTTATACTTGAGTAAAGATTCTGAGTTGAAACATAAGATTCTTGCAGACCTACATGCCTCACCTGTTGGAGGAAACTCTCATTTTTTGAATACATATGCATAGAATAAAAAGAGAATTCTTTTGGGAAGGACTCAAGGGGTATGTATAAAATTTTGTATCAGAGTGTTTAGTGTGCTAACAGAACAAAGGGGAAACAATTAAGACACCAGGTTTGTTGCAACCCTTACCAATTCCTAGCCAGAGATGGGAGGAGGTCTCCATGGAAATCATCACCGGATTACCTTGTTCAGAGGGTAAGAGTTTTATTTTCGTGATTTTTGACAGGCTCAAAAAATATGCCCATTTTTGTGCCCTATCACATCCATTTGCAGCCAGTACAGTCGCAGCTATTTTTTTGGAGACAGTGCAAAGGCTACATTGAACCCCAAAGATAATTGTGAGTGATCGTGATCCTATTTTCACAAGTAAATTTTGGATGGAATTATTTTCATGTTTGGGTACTCAGCTAGCTCACAATTCATCTTATCATCCTCAAACTGATGGGAAAACAGAAGTGTTCAACAAATGCTTAGAGGGGTATTTACGTTGTTTTGTATTAGATAAGCAAGAAAGGTGGATTAAATGGCTACCACTGGCAGAATGGTGGTATAACACATCTTTTCATACCTCTTCTCAAATGACCTTATTTTTAGCATTATATGGTTACCATCCACCTTCTATCACTTCCTCCTTGAGGGTGCAAACTAAGGTCAGAGATTTTGAGGAACACATTCAACATCAACAACAGGTTTTGGATAGTCTAAAGGAGAATTTAGCATTAGCACAAAAAAGGATGAAACAACAAACAGATCAACACTGTAGTGAAATACATTTTGAAATTGGTGACTGGGATTTTTTTTACGTCTCTAGCCTTACAAATAGATGTCCCTAAAGCAACAGCAAAAGGAAAAAAAACTTGCTCCTAAATATTATGGCCCTTATCAGGTTCTACAGAAAATTGGTAGTGTTTCTTATAAACTAGATTTGCCTCCATCTTCACACATACACCCAGTATTCCATGTTTCATTCCTGAAGAAGGTTATTGGACAGAAATTTGAAGTCCTGACAGAGTTACCAGAACTTGACAAGGAAGGAATAATCATTATGGAGCCAGAGAAGATTCTGAAAACACGTACTAAGAGGCTGAGAACTAGAGACATTAAGGAATATCTGATCAAGTGGAAGAATCTGAGCATAGAAGATGCCACCTGGGAGGATGAAGGTTTTTTGCAGCAACATCAAGGATTATTCAATGTTGAGGACAAAATTGGTTTGAAGGGGAAGGGCATGCTACACCCTTAACCTATTTCTTGTATTAGGATATGAGTAGCCGACTTGTGGCTTACCATATCATTTTATTATATCATTTATACTTTCTCATGCTTAATAGGTCAGCCTTCGTGATGGCCATAGCATATGAATAGTATATATAGGGGATTATAGGTAGTATTTCATTATCATTTGAGCATTTGAGTCTTGTTATATGGTTTGGAGGTTGCCCCCTCGAAGTGGCGAAGCTATTCTAATTGCATATTGAGATCATTATTCTGAAATATTGTGTTATTTGGTGCGTCTACTGTTGCCCCTTAATCTGAATTATACAAGTAATTTCATTACACATTCCCATTAGAACTCAAAGAGATTATGAAATTGAAATCTTTTGTAATGATCTAGGATTCAATGCCTATAATGTTCTTTATTCTCATTGGGGTTAGATATTGTTAAGGATTTTTGAGTCTCCCGTCCATTCATTATACATGCTTGCAAGGATATATGATATCAATCTTTTATAGTGTTGTAATTATGTTTATTTTATAATGTTTATACCGATATTAGTAATGTATATCACTCCCATTGGAACTCAAAGGGATTAGGAAATTTATCTCTTTTGTAATTATCTAAAATTCAATGATTATAATGTTCTCGATTCACATTGGATTGTAGATTTCTAAGGATTGTTGAGTCTCCCATCCTTTAACTATACATGCTTGTGAGGACGATATACAATACCACACTTTTATAGTATTGTGATTATGTGTACTTTGACTTGTTTATGAGTAATAGAAGATCTATGGTTATATTTCTCACCCATTTCACTGATTTTTTCACATTTTTTTAACTTTTCTATTGTGTATTCAATAATAACTTTTAGGTTAGCTACATCAGTTTTCCAATAAGTTAATGACATGTCCCCTTTGCATCACCCTCCATTATGCTTGAAGTCAGGGAAAAAAAATTGGTTTGAGAGCCTCTAAACCTATCTTAGAGTATAAATCCTACAAGTTGGCTATACATAAACTTTCCTTGGTCCTAATCATTCATGCCTACTCGATTCTTGTGTTAAAAAGAAGGCACACATCCTGGCTCTATATTTGACTACTTCAAAGACTAATTTGAGGGAAATATCTCAAAGTGATATGAACAAACATATTGTGGTACTGGTAGATGTTGTAAATTTCACTTTTGTAGTAATTAATATTTTGTACACCTGTGCTTTATTGGTGGGAACCTATAGTGCAAAGTGAGGGAGAATATGAGTAGATTGAAATCCAATCTAAGTTTATCACTGCTGTATGTGAAGAATATTATCCTCTTAAGCTCTATCAAAATCTACACCATAATTACCTGTTAAGGAAAAATAAGGATCAATCAGTCCAACTCTATGTACCCTTAAACATATGTAAAACAATGTCTGGAAAACTTGTGTAGCAGCCATATTAACTACTACATACAAAGCCACAATGGAATTTCACCCTTCTAAAACCTTGGAAGAAGTTTCCAGTCACGTTGTTAAGTCAAAACAAGGAACAATTAGTGCATCCTTCAACATATGTAAAACAAAGCTTGCAAAAGTCGTGAAGTGTAGAAGTCGTATTAAGTACGATATTATATAAAGCCACAATGGAATTTATGCCTTATGAAATCTTTTGACAATTATTGAGTCATGTTTTGAAGACCAAGGAGCAATCCAAGAAGAAGAAATAAGGCCAAAATTATTTCTTTCCCTTCAGCATATGCAAAACAAATTTCACAAAAGTTGTGAAGTGTAAAAGTCATATTAACTACTATATAACAAAGCCAAGGTGAAATTTCTGGTTTGTGAAATCTCTAGAAAATTCTATAGTCACATTGTGAAGATCAAGGAGAAATCCAATAAGAAGTAAAAATACCCAACATATTTTGATGATTTGATCGTCCTGTTTGTATGAACGATCGTTAAGAAGGTAAAGTGGTTTAAAATCCTAGCTAAGAGTAGTTTGTAGAAAATTTCTTTTATCAACTTAGTTGTGATTTTTTCATCAACATTGATGATTAGATGTTGTATAGGACTCTCCTATCTTTCCATAAAGGTATTGTAGATGTCATGTTGATGAGTGGCCCCCACTCAAATAGGTTTGTTTCTTAGGAAGAATATTTTGGGACAAGTTTCTCCAAAAGAGTTACATGCTAAATTGATGTTATCGGAATGTATGTGAGTTTATCTTGATGTCCATGGATGTTTTAGGAAATGTTCATTTAGGGAAATGGTCACAATGAGATTCATTTAGGTTGACTGGTCAAAAGGGCCATTTTGAGGCCAAAAAAATAGTGTTCGGTAAAGTGAGCATAACAGGAGCTATAGGTGGAGTTTTGAGATGGTTAAAAAATGTATTGGAAAGAGGACTCAAAGAAATTTCCATCGATATTAGTTTCGTGTCATGATGAGTAGTTTTTATGAGGTTTCCAAATCTATATTTGGATAAGAAACTTATTCCTAGTGCAGGACAAGATATGTTTTGTTGAAAGTTTTGAGTTGGTTGAAGCATGATAATGATTAATTAATGATTGATATCACCTGAAATGTGAAGAGAGATGAAATTTTTATCCAATGAATCCATTTTTAGTTCTTTATTTCTCATATAATTTTTTTTTATGATCTAATCTTTGGAAACAACGTTCTGGGCAGGTTGATTTGGTTGGCGAACAAAAGTAACTATGGTTTGAGCAGGTGGTTGATTCAATACTTATAACTTGGTTAGAAATTTTATATGGGTTTTTTAATTTCTATCAATTTGTCACATGGTATGGTATGGTTTATTTGAAGTGATTTGGTGGCATAGTCAATTTTCCAAGGTCCCGAAGGGTGTAGGAAAATAACAGTTTTTGAGAAATACAAAGAGCATTGGACCTATTAAATGAAAAAAATTGATTATTTGAGCTAAATTGGGTCCATTTATGAATTTTAAATTATATTTTAATCATGTGTAATAATTTATGGGTCATTACTAAGTATATTTTTTATTTACGAGGGATTTTTTTATCTGTGTCTATGGGGTTTTGAGCCATTTTTGACACATATAATGAGGTTTTTAGCTAGCCCTACTTGGGTCACTTGTGAATGTTATAATTAAAAATTGGGAATGTTTCCTTGATTTATGGGTTGAGCCAAAGGAGGAAATAGGTTTGTGTTTGAATATGAAATCAAGAGGAGCTTATAAAAGCATATTTTTGGGTGCTTTTGCAAGTTAGTTGTGTATGTGCAAGGTGTGCAACTTAGGTGAGTGATTTTTGTAGGTGTATGAGCATGAATTGAGATCAGATCAAGTGTGTTGAAGGTTTAGGATCATTAGAAAGCATGTGTGCATATGTTTGAAGGTTTGATAAGTGAAGGAAGAGCTAGTTGTGAGGGTTTGATCACTTAGGGTTTGTATGAAGAGTTGAAGATGTGCAACTGAATACTTGATCTCCATCAGTTGTGGAAAAAAATCATAGATCAGATCTTTATAAGGTGGTTGAGTGGGTGCTTGATCATCTTGGGGGGTTGTAGCCTCCTTGTGAAATTGGTGCTTCACAAAATAAGGGGTTGATGCTCTTTATAGGGTTGTAGCTTTACTAAACTAGGGGTTGGTACTCCTTATGGGGTTGGTGCCTCACTAAATTTGAAACATATCAATAAAAAATATTGTGTTTTAGTAGATTTTCTTCCCCTTGAGGGTTTCCCACTTATATCTTGTGTTCATGTGTTGATTCTATGTTTCATGGTTGCTTGCATCTTTGATATTTGATGGTGTGCACACATTAATCATTGGATAAGTAAATTTATAGTTGTTTGAATAATCTGAAATATGATTTAAAGTTTTTATTAGGACTGATTCAACCTCCCTCAATCTATTGTGCTTCTAACATGGCTCTCCCTTGCTCGTCATCTCAGTTGGGGCTCGTCGGCTCCCGAGGCATGCACCCATGACGGTTGGAGCCTGCCACCTCTGCCCCCACCACCTTTAGAAAATTTCACCCCATATTCCTCTTGACATCTCTCCCATGCAAGTGGTGGTTGAAAATGAAGAGGAGGACCCTTCTGGCTTGGGTTGGGACATACATGATGCTGACAAGGTCCTTCTTGTTCTAGGATGGCTTGATGATCATGACCCCCCTGTGCTGGTATCCTTGCTGCGACGACTTGACATTGACTCTATTATTTTGATGTATTCCTAGGTGTTGCCTAGTGTGTTTCGTTTCTTTCTAAGGCTTGACCTAGTTTGTTTGTGGTTTTTGGGTGTGCTCTCATACCGCTTGCTTTTTTGTTGGAAAAATCTTGTATCATGTTACCTTTAATATAATATAATATATTTTTTATGAAAAAAATTAAATGGATACAATTATATTAATACATTAACTAAAAATTGAAAACTTAAAAAAAATTAAAATGAAAGCAATTGATAGCATTTTTTACTACTAATTTGGGGTGAAAACTATAATATCTTATTGGTGCATGAACTAATGTTGCTTAATATTGTTAAGAATATTATTTATTTTATATATACATTTAACTAAGCCTCACTACGTTTGATTGTTGTTATTTTATAAAACGACCAACCTAAATTTTTAATGACCATTTATGTATACATGTTGATGCACCACTATATTTTGTATTTTGACCATACATCTCAATACACTGAACTAGGCCATGAAAAAGAAAATTATGCTAAAGCTCAAGTATGTAGGAGTATGAGGATTGAAGAGGAAATACAAATAATTTAGAATAATTTGTATTTTATGCAAAAATATTTAAAGATGATATTATTAATATGGATTCTTATGAAATTAAGAAGTAAAAATATGGCTATAATATCCATTAAAATAAAACTAAACAAAAATTGTTTTCATTTTTCCTATTGTTATAACAAGTGAATTCCAAATGAACAAGTAAATGTTTACATAATGAGAAACTTGTCATCTAAACCCAGTCTTGCAATCAAAGTTTTCACCATCTTCTCCTAAAAATAAGAATCATATAGCCCAAATCTCTTAGAAAAAGCATTTTAATCTTATAAGCGTTGGTAACTTTTTCTCTAATTTAATTTGAAGGTTTCATTTTTGACACAACAACATGCATGTCTTTTGAAGTGGAATACAACTTACAACATGCATTGAAGTAATGCCTTAAAGATTTTTTTTTTTTTGGTGAAAATGATTAGTTATTGCTCAACCATACATGTTTGCAACAAAATAGAAAAACTTTTTTTTGAAAATGATTAGTTACTACTAAACCATACATGTTTGTAACAAAATCTTTTGGATTTTACAACATTAGCAAAAGTACTACAAATGATAGAGTAAATCATAAACAAAGGGAAATCAAATACATAAGTATAGTAAATCATCTTCTTGAGGGAGTGCCACCACATTTTCTCCATAAGGTAATGAAAAATGCAAAATACCTTAAAGTTGTCAGGTTCGGTTTGATAATGTCTAGAAACAAAAGCTTCTTTGTAGCAAAGCATCAATGCACACTTTTGTGAACCACCATGAAATTGTTTTCCTTACTTCAAACCCTAATACGATCTCAATACTTTTTAAATTAGTAAAATATGTTTGGATTTAGGGGCATGTATCAATTGAATCCCCTTAAGAAAAATCTTAAAATTAACACTTGATACAAGCCATGAAATAATATAGTGTATGCAAGTGTCCCAACCCTTATCTTTTTTTCGATGAAAAAGGATCTTATATTATATTAATGCAATAAGATACAAGATAGCTTTCAACAAAAAAACGGGCGGTATGAGAGCACGCCCCAAAACCATGAACAAGCTAGGCCGAGCCTAGAACAACAAAAGTCAAACCAGGCCGAGCCTAGGAGAGTACACCAAAACAAAAGGCATTGCCCAAAAACAAAAAAGGTACTATCAAGCAACATCAGCAAACATGTCTGAGGCAGGCGGATCCTAGTCATTCAGCCACCCCGAACTAGGCAGATCTTTGCTAGCGTCTGGAATCTCCCATCTAGCAGTAAGTTCTTCCTTTGAGTCCGCTTCCCCGTGTGTAGGAATGACGAGGTTGAGACGAGGGAATTTGTCAGATGATGGCGGGGGGGGTGGCAGTGGGGTGCCAAGTGACCTGGTGTGAAGCAGCGACAGAAGGAACCCCAACTCTGCTATCGATCCGATGAATGCGGAGGAGAGCCCCACCCATGTTGCCAAGGTGGCGAGCCCTAGCCATGCTGGTGAGCTAACGAGTGAAGCGGGGAGCCCCGACCACGTCAGCGAACAGCCGAATGACTATGCTAATGTAACAACCCATGGAGAGTGGCAGGTGTGACTGAAAGCACATCACTGAGATCGACTGCACTGACCACCACAGGCTGAAGGCAAGGAGCACTTGGTGGGAGATGGAGGCACTCAGGCAATGTTGCATGGGGCTTCCCCCCCAATGGCGCAACAGGGTCTGGAGGTGGTCCACCTTTAGTGCCACCTTTTTTGCTTGAAATTGAATCTGTAGAAGTACATTGGAGATCACCATAGATTTATTATAAATCGAGAAAGATTGATCAACAGCAGAATTAACAAAGAAAAAAGCATTTCTTTCTTTCCATATCCAAAATAAATCTCCCCTCTGAAAACATGCCAAATCAGGGTGAACATAGGTAGAAGTTTGGGATTATCTCCCAAGAGGATATGTTGCCAAGTGAAACAGTGGGGCCATGAGCAAAAAAAGAAAGAATGCATCCAGTTCCAGGCAATTTGAGCATCTGGAAAAGTGTTTTCAGATGCCCACAAAAGGGGCAATTGGGAGCCGAAATCCCAATTTGAAAAAGACGAGCCCTAATAGGAAGACCTTGGTGTAGAATACACCAATTTTGGGCTCCACACATATAGTCCAAACAGTCTCAAATCATCTACCCCAAGTAGATAGAGTGGCGTGATTTTGGCTTTCCAACCAAGATCATGATACTTTCAATACTATGATCAACCCTTATCTTTCAATGGATGCAACAACTAATAAATATTAGAATGGTATCTAAATATGTGATTTCTACTTTTGAAATGAGAATTCTCCTTGAAAAATAAATTCTACTCTTATGACTTCAATATCAACTAGATATTACACCTAATTTCAAGTTATAAATTTCATGTGTCCAAAATATACTGATGGACTCTTATATTTGTAAACTTCTTAATTTTCAAATTAGGACCCTACTAGTGCGAAAGATAATACATAATGTGAGGGAAAGTAAAATATAAAGGAAACAAACCCTAAGGAATTATAAAAACAATCGGTAGAATGTCCCAAAAAAGTAGTGACTTGTTTTGTACATAATACGATTTTGTACAATAAGAATATGGTCACTTCACAAGACTATGGGGAAACTCGGGGAGGAAATAAAAAGCCAAGGGAATGAGATAAATAGGGAAAACTAGGAGAGGAAATGAAAAGCAAAGGGAATGAGATAAATTAGGAAAACAATTAAAGAAAGTGGAGTGGAATGGGGTTAAACAAGGTCGAAGTTGTTGAAACTCATATGAGAAACAAGACAAACAAAATGAATGTCGAGCAACAACATAAGGAACACATATCAATAAAAGCCTAACTTAACCCATAACCAATAAACACACAAATTCACTAAAATCAAAGTAATTACGTAGCTCATACCAAAATTAGGCGCCTAGAACAATCAATTTTAGAAAAATTATTCATAAAATATTTGTACAAAATATACATGAATTTGTTAGATTTCTTAAAATATACCTTTTTAAATAGAAAATTTTATGTTTTTTCTTAGAATTCCATACTATGCATATATTTCCCAACTTCAATTAAAGAATATTCTTTAATATATGTATATTCCTTAATAAATACTTATTTGAAATTTCAAAGAATCATTAATAAATTGTATTGCACGTTATCTTAAACTGATCATTCAGAAAAATAAATTTAAAACATTAGTTTAAAATAATCACTCAAAAAACTAAATTAAAAATTGTTAAATAACATTAAATAAAATTAAATACTCACAACTAAAATAACTTATAAATTCTTTTTTTAATTAAAATAATTAAAATTTAAATTTATAAAAAGTAATTATGAGTACTCACACGGAATAAATAACTAATTCTTATATATTAGTTAATCCTCACACTCATATTCCTTTTACTTCTAAGTTTTAGGGATATTAATCCTCAAGTTCTTTATTCAACTCCTTAATTTACATTTTAATTTTAACTTTTTAGTGGATTAGCCAGAGTAGAACGCATAGGATCTAAAATTCCTTATTATATATATAAACATACCTAATTCTTTTTAAAAATAGAGATTTTTATTTATATATTTTAAAAATAGAGTTTTTTTCGTTTATATATGGTTAAACGAAAATAGACAATTTTCCCAGACTTACGATTCTTAAATTTTAATCGTTATATTTGTTTATAAATGGTTAAACGAAAATAGACAATTTTATATTGATTTTAATGTGCTAATTTTAGTGAATGTTAACTAAAATCTCTATTTTCACTAAAATTAGCACATTGAAATCAATATAAAATTGTCTATTTTCGTTTAACCATATATAAACAAATATGAAGATTAAGACTGGTACGACTGGGAATATTGGTTGCCTATATAATCTCACGAAAAACAATAGGATTAAGACTAGTAAGATAGATGCGTTCAAAGAAATATGAAGGTGACGGTTCAAAGAAATGTGAAGATGATGGCGAGGATTCAATTAGCTTTGGTTGCTGTAATTTTTCTGTTCTCAATTACAACAGTAGCTACTGCTGCTAATACAACTTCTTGTTATCCAGCAATTTATAGTTTCGGTGATTCATTAACAGACACAGGCAATGCGATAACTTCAAACCCATTAATTTTCCATCAATTTAACACTCTCCCATACGGAGAAACGTTTTTTGGGAAACCAACGGGTCGCTGTTCAGATGGGAGATTGGTGATAGACTTTTTAGGTGAGTAAAGTTCGTAATTGGATTCATTCTTCGTAAATTTTTAAATTGAAGGAGTTAAACTTGGAATTATATAGTCATTTTTCATTAATTTTTTTTGATTGAATATGTTTGTTTTGACAGCCACTTCATTGGGATTTCCTTTTCTCCCACCTTATCTTAAAGTAGGGCGAACACCATTCCCTTTAAGATCAACTGGAGTAAATTTTGCAGTAGCTGGTTGCACTGCATTGGATCCTTCTTACCTGATTAGGAGAGGTGTTATCAGTGCAACCCCTCTCTCTCTCAATGTTCAGATTGGATGGTTCAAGCAGATGAAAAGAAACACATGCAACCAACATTCTGGTAACTATTTATTTTTGTATAAAATTCTTTGGAAGCTTTAAAAAAAAACGTATGAAGATTTGTTGCTTAATTCTTACTAATAGTCTCAAATTGATTTCATGATTATTAATGTTGTCCAATTGTTACTAAATAATCTCAAACGTTCATGAAGATTTGTTGCCTAATTGCTACTAAATTGTCTCAAACTGATTTCATTCCTCTCAAACTAATTTGTCTCAACACTTTTATGAAGTTTGGTTGTCTAATTGTTACCAAATCGTTTCAAACTGATTTCATTTGTCTTAAACTAATTTTATATTTCAATTGTGAAGTTTTGTTGCCTGATTGTTATTAAATCGTCTCAAACTGATTTCATGTGAGTCTCAAACTAATTCGTCTCAAAACTTTTATGAACTTTGGTTGTCTAATTGTTACTAAGTTGCCTCAAACTGATTTCATTTGTCTCAAACTAATTTCATATTTCAATTGTGAAGTTTTGTTGATTGATTGTTATTAAATCATTTCAAACTGATTTCATTCGTCTCAAACTAACTCATCTCAAAATTTTCATGAAATTTGGTTGTCTAATTATTACTAAATCGTCTTCAACTGATTTCATTTGCCTCAAACTAATTTCATATTTTATTTGCGAAATTTTGTTGCTTGATTATTGTTAAATCATCTCAAACTAATTTAATATTTCATTTGTCTCAGGATGTGAGGACCATTTTTCAAAAGCTTTGTATGTTTTTGGCGAGATCGGAGCAAATGACTATTTAGATGCGACTATGCTTTTGATGCCCTTGTCACAGATACAGAGTTTTACTTCTCCCATTATAGATAATATTCACGCAGCTCTAGAGGTAACATTTCACTTTATACACCATCTTTTTCTATTTAAAAATTGTAACTTCTATGATTATATTTATATTAATGTGTATCTATTGTGAAGGTTATTGGGGACAATAAATTTGTATCTAAAAGAAAAGTGGTAGGTTGAAAGACACACATGACTCATTTCAAATGTAAACCCCTAGAATTAAAGATCAGTTTTAAAATATATTGATTAAATTATGGTTAGTTGGTAGAATGTTCCTAAACCCCACTATTTGGAACTCTTGTTGCACATCCACATAACTATGCCCATTAAGTTGGACTTTGAGAATGGTTATATATTTATTTTGTACACTGGATACCTTTGCAAGTGTACCATCAGAGGCTAATCTAACAACCATCAGTACCTGATTTGGGTCGTCTTTTGAACTTGTTGGACTGAGTATAAAACCAGCCATGGAGAAAGTAACATTATTACCTCAAACAAAACAATTAACTCTTGAAAATTATCTTCAAGCAATAAGGATATTGTATAGAAGTGTACAAATTGTATATGATCAGCTGTTTTTTAAGCTCTGCCTTAGTGCTCCATGGTTGATTCATTTTAAGTACTCTTATTTGGTCAAGTTTCTAAAATTGTAACCATCATTTCAATTAATGTGTTTATTTATTGTTAAGTCTAGGAGCTTCTTACCTTGGTCCTTCACGTCCCATTAACTTACTTTTATCACTTAACCATTCCCTTCCTTTTATTTTCAAGCTCTTATCATGGCATATTGAATAATGATATTTCAGTTTTCTGTCATTAATTTTCCAAAAGGTTCAAATGAAGTTTTAACACTGTCATTCCTTCAAGCAATACCATTTATATTACACTATGAAGAGAAGGAAAATTCTAATGTTGGCTGCATGTTAGTCTTTCAATACCCTTTCCCTTTCACCTCTGGTTAAACCTAGGTTAAATCTCAATTGGGTGTGTCTGGCTGATTTATAATAGAGTTAAGCCGCAATAATTTTTTATTTTGTTTTTTCTCTTTGTAAATGAAGAATTTATTGTGTTTGTTTTGAGAATGTTGATTCAGAGATTTATTTTTGATCGTTTACCTTGCATGGTACAGTATCATCAATAGGGTTTTCTTATTTAGTTTACTTGTTGAATTTGCAGGCTCTCATACAACAAGGAGCTAAAAACATTCTAGTTCAGGGCATTCCACCTTTAGGATGCTCCCCAGCAGTCCTTACATTGCTTAATCCTCGCTCAAGTGATCTTGATGATAATGGGTGCCTAAGATCATATAATCAGCTTTCACAAAACCAAAATTCCTTATTGCAGCAAACAGTTCAAGAGCTAAGCACAAAATATCCAAAGGTTGCATTGGTGTATGCAGATTATTACAACATCGCTATGAATATTCTCAACAATCCTTCTAAAAATGGTAAGAAAGTTACTATTTATCAGTTTGCAACAGTTAAAAATGATATTGATCTGATGTAATGATGTTTTTTATGCAGGTTTTGAAAACACATTCGAGACTTGCTGTGGAAGTGGGGGTGGAAAATACAATTTCAACCTCCTTGGTATGTGTGGCATGAATGGGAATGTGGAAGCTTGCCGGGATCCATCAAAATTTATTAATTGGGATGGGATACATCTCACCGAGGCTACCTACAAAATTGCTGCCGAGTCTTTGTTAGACTTGATCCCAAAAAGTTGTTAAAAAGTCATGAAGAACTTTGGGATAGACACTTAGAAATTTAGAATGAACATCATCAACATGGAAATTATGTGCTATAAAACCAGCATTGTTTTATTTGATTACAATGGGATTTTGCATTTATATATTCCAAATTGGAAGGGTGTATTTATATAAATTCTATGATTGTATGAAGATCAGAGAATAAATAAATTGAGAGTATGCAAAAAAAAAAAAAATTGTTTGATTTTGAATAAATGATTATGTTGGTTGAAATTTCACATATAACATACTGGATATATAATAAACAATGTAAACATGTCACTTATGTCATAAAACACGCTGAAAACACCGTCCAAACAAAAGAAAATATTTATAACCATGGATATACTACTGTGATTTATAATATTATCAATGGATCCCTCGTGTTTAGGAGGACACAAAAGGTTGGAAGACTAACTCTGACTATGTG
Source organism: Taxus chinensis (assembly GCA_019776745.2). NCBI lineage: Eukaryota > Viridiplantae > Streptophyta > Pinopsida > Cupressales > Taxaceae > Taxus > Taxus chinensis. Next base: position 213,699,533 of record CM034155.1, read on the forward strand.
TATGTCCTTAATTTTCGCACATGTTCCCCTTCAATATGAAATTGATTTTTAAAAAAACACGTAAGGCTTGAAACTAAAGTTTCGCCCCCCCTTTTTAATCTCAATACATCTGGTAGGTTAGAACATTCCTACATCACCGTGCCAACAAATTAGGTAGGGTTTTATGGTGAAAGAATAATAATTATTATTAAATTTTTTTTTTTGTGAAATTGACCTTACCCAATCATTACCCACCTCCATCAAATTAATTGGATTAGGATTTCACTAGAAACAAGAAGTAGTTTACCTCAATAAGCATAACACTTGTTTATAATGATGCTATGAAGAGGGACATACGATTGGGTCTATCCTAAATGTGAGATCAATAAATAAAGGAATAAAGGAAACGAATACCAAATTCACAACTTTTAAATCTAATTTTTGTTAAGAAACCATATATTATGAAACAATGAATACGCAGAAAGTAGAATAACAAAATAATAATTTATAAAGATAGAGATAAATGAATTATACAAAATACCAAATATGTAAGAGATGAACACCAAATTTAAGTGGTAAAACTCCAGCGAAGTGCTTAGGGAAACATCCACGGTGCAAGCTATCAAGTTTTATTAACTCAAGATGAACATATTACATGTGAACTCGTTATGAGAAACTTTAGATCTCCACAATAATATATACACCTAATTGGCGAAGTACAGTTAGGATTCCTCCTCCTAAAAATAGAGTGGAAAAACACCATTACGAATTTCCTTTCTAAAAATAGAATTTAGTTGAATTCGTATTTCTAGAAACAAGGGATTGACTCCTTAATTTTTTCTTTGGGGGCTCTGCACCTAAACCCCCAACCCCCACCAGGGGGGCTACATAACATGTTGTCACCCCTCTTGGACCCCCCGTGCGACAAGAGTGGGGGGCAAGCCCCTCCACTCCCCTTTAAGAAGTGAGGTACAAACTACGCCACAAAGGGATCCAAAAATTTAACTTTGTTGGCACATATCTAACAATCCCAACATAAATTTACCCAAAGTACCCCTTCAGAGTCACTTGTTAACCATGGTTTCAACTCTAGTAACTACAATTCCTACCATAACACTAGTGTTTCACTAAACTTGGGCAACACTAATTGTAAACCTTCACCAAACTTTGTCATAGAAACTAGGTCAATGATATTCATTTACCAGATGGGTGTAAAATTGTTAGGAAGCACTCCATATCTCATGATTAAAAAAATTATAATGGGGAGAAAGGGCATAAATTCTTCCTTTTGATTTTTTTTTGAAATGGATAGTATGCAACCTTTGGAAAAAGTGAATTGTCCACTCCAAATATATTAGATCGTGACATTTCTTGCTCATTTATTGTGAAACCTTCACTTGAATTAGATGGATACATCCATCTTCTCACATACAATAAGCTTGATTAGCCTTGAATTGCAAACAAATTCTAAAGCTCAATTATCTTTCTTAGAAGATTAGTTGTTCACATTATCTAACAACGTGGTTGGATATCACAAAATTTTAAGCAAGTTAAACATCATCTGCAAGTTTTACAAGATACTACTCTCTCACACCACTATCATATTACTTGTTCCTTCAACATTGATTCCTCATCATCCACATAATTTTATATTTATTTTAAGTTCAAACCTTTACACTGTAAGTTTCATGAAATTGAAAAACGAAACGAATCTAACGTATAAAGAAAATGACAAGTTTTAGGAGAAAGGAAAACTTGAATTTTCTATAAGGTTGTTGGGTTTTAAAATGATACTATTAACAAACCACAGTCAGGGGACAGAAAGTCCCTCCTCTTTAATGGGAGAGGTTCCCTTATTGAAAGCAAGCAACAAAATTATATACCAATGTACAACTTTCAAAGTGTGGATTCCTGATACTTTGAAATGTTCTATGTCCAAAGATCATCAATACCAAAGAACAGAAGAATTAAGGAGATGAGAAAGGAAGAACATAACAATACCTTCAAGAAATATATATAATAGAGTATAACCTTATACGTATTGAACCAGGGAGATGCATAATAGAATCATTCACTTTCATAACTAGTATAATTCCAAAGACACAAAGTTCCATAAATAATATAAAAACAAACACAAAGTTTCTTATCATAAAAGACGGATGATTCCCAAATTTCAGACAAGGAAGAAGGAAAAACAAAGGAAGAAAGGGAAAAACTTTTGTATTGATTACTTCGAATATATTACCTTTACAAAGTACCAGGATCTAACCCTAACAATGGTGTGGAGAAGCCATTAAATAACTTCCAAGAATGGTTACATTCGGTTCCAAAAATGATCAAACTAATTCAAGAAACTGACGCCTGAGCTTCTCCAATGCTTTGGTCATTTCCATGCCTAGCGGTTAAACCAGACGCATTGAATCACATCCATTCATCCTACCTTTGCAAACTTTGAATTCGAGTCGTCCACATGGGAGAGATTTAAAATGAAGCGGGCCTGAGGACACCTTTTACATTTTGTGTCCTTTGGAGAAATGGCACTTTGGAACATTTTGTCCTGCCCACCCGCTTTTGATATGGTCTTGACACATGGCCTTACTTGAGTCGGGACGAAGTCACGGTTCACTTTTATAATTTTACCTCTTTTCAATGCAGGCTCAAAAACTCAAATTGCTACGTCGGCCAGCCTCCTCGCTTTGACTCTTGATGTGGGCTCAATATTTGACTTTTTACCTTATGGAAACAAAGCCAAAATTCCCAAATCGCTTCGACGGCCCGCTTTCCCACTTTGACTTTTCAATGGAATCAAAACACAAAAAGGGCCTACCTCCCCACTAACGCTTGAAATATGGCCACATGTCCTTTGTGGTCCAGTTCAGTATTTTTGCATTTTTTACTAAGTCCCTTTTGTATGGCTTAGGGGCCGTATATCTGACCCTGGACACATGGAGGCTCAGCAAACATTTGGGACCTACCTCCAAATTTTTCCTTTGAAGTTGTGCTAAGCTGACACATGGAGACTACAAACCCTTCTATACTTAGCCAATTCAATGACTGACTCTGCCCCTTCTTTGACTATGACCACACGGCAAGCCCACGCACACTTGAGGACCTGCTCTTGATTCTTCCTTTGAATTTATGCCGAGGAGACACATGGAGAGCTTTGTTGGTTCTTTTATACTTAGCCAATTCGGGCCTACTGCCCACTTGACTTCTGTTGAACCCTAGACACATGGAGAGATGGCACTCATTTGAGTTTCTGCTTTGGATTCACCTCCTGAAAGGGCAATGAGCTAATGTGTGGCTCCTTCCAATGGTCCTGGACTCTTCCACAGCCAACTTTTTCTCTCCTTTGACTCTGACAGTGTGACGAGCTAGTGCTCATTAAGAGACTGACTCTTTGGTCTCACTTCTAAAGTTGCATCGTTGAGGCACATGTAGGCTTCTGCCGACCCTCTCATACTTAGTCAATTAAATGATCGGCTCTGCCTTTTTTGGACCTAGGACACATGGGGGGTTGGCACAAGTTTGGGGAACTTCCCTTAGTTTTAACCCTTGAAGTTGTTCCAATGAGGCACGTGGCACCGTCCATTGAACCTTCCATACTTAGCCAATTTGGGCTCGTTCTATCTTCATTTCAAACCTGGGACATGTGGAAAGCCTGTTCTTAGTTGAGAACTACCCCTTAAGCCCTTCCCTTGGAGTTGCGTCGTTGGAACGCGTGGAGGCTTCTGCTGTTGCTTGAAACATGGCCACATCGCATCCAATCAAAGATGTCCACGTACTGCCCGTGGATGTTTGGGCAAAAATTGGCAGGGAAGATACGCCCATCATTCACGACTGTGGAAAAATAATAAGAAAGGGAAAACCCACCTTTACGCCTGAATTTCTAATTGTTCTCCATGGAACAAAAAACTGTTAACAATACAAGGCTCAACGTGATCCATTACTCCAAGGTATCGACTCAAAAATTTTGAAATTTGACTTCAAAAAGAGGGGAATTTTGAGGGCGACAACAACTGGCTCTTTCTGGGGATGACTTGACAGAGGAACGAGGCAAGATCAAGAACCATAGAAAAACTCCAGGAAATCATACCAGTGACTTATCCATTGGGAAAATAGAGTCAAAGCCAAACCAACATAGAAGACAAAACACACGAAAATAAAACAAACCAAAAAGGAAAGACAAACAAAACACAAAGGAACAACCAAAAAACCAAAACATTGTACACAATATACAGAAGGACTGCCTAGTTACCTAGGACTTGAACAACTTCAAATATTTCCCACTATAAGGAAGTGGGAGAGGAGATCCATCCATATAATCCAAATAGAATGAATTTTCTCCAGCAAAGTGCTTGATTTTGAAAGGACCAAGCCAAAGAGAATCAAACTTACCATGGCTTCCTCAAGGTTCATGTCTTTTGACCCACAGTAGAACAATGTCTCCCACTTGAAAATCTATGGGTCTAGCTTTCTTGTCAAACAAAGCTTTCACCCTCAGTTGATGAGATGATATTCTATCAAAAACCTGCAACCTGTCTTCATCCAGCTTCTAAAGATACATGATCCTCTTGTCCAAAGAACTGATAAAACTTGAATCTTCAATAGCCTTCATTAAATGAAAGGTCGGTAATTCCACTGTTACTGAAAAATGAGCTTCAACACCATACACCACTTGAAACGGAGACATTCTAATTGCTCTTTTGGGTGTAATTCTATTTGCCTAGAGAGCATCATAGAGCTTCTTGTGCCAATTCCTCTGAGAGTCATTGACAAGCTTCCAAATGATGGTTAACAGATTCTTGTTTATTGATTCTGCTTGTCCATTCCCTTGGGGGTAGTAGTCTGAAGAGTGAGCAAGGGAAATTCCATAACCATATTAGAATAAATCCATCATTTCGGAAGAAGAAAAATTTGAAGCATTATCAGTCACAATCTTGTTTGGTACCCCAAACCTTATCAATATGTTCTCCTTAATGAAATTACACACCACCTCAGAAGTAGTGCTTTTGACTGGAATGGCCTCTACCCACTTAGTGAAGTAGTCTGTAGCAGTTAGCACGTGAGTATGTCCAACACTGGAAGGTGGGTTAATATTTCCAATGAAATCCAATCCCCACTGTTGAAAAATCTCATCAATCACTACTGGATTTAGTGGAAAATCCACCAACTTAGGTCTGTTAACAAAAGTCTAATAGGATTCACACTTATCTACCCATTTTGATGCATCTATGAACAATGTAGGCAAATAGGACCCAGTACAAAGGATTTTATGAGCCGTGATAGCAGAAGAGAAATGCCCTCCACAAGCTTGATCATGAAAAGTTGAGAACAACTTCTTCTGTTGCTCTTTGTCTACACACTTCAAGAATCTTCCATCTATACCTCACTTGAATAAGGAATTCTCCCATAATACATACTTTGCAGACCTTAGATTAATAGCCCTATTTTCCTTGGCACTCAAGTGGGATGGACACTATCCATAAGTAAGAAAATGTGCAATATCAACATACCATTCATATGTTGAATTGAGGAAAAGGACAACAGGAACAACAATTGCTTCTTTGGACAATTTTGCATCAGCTCCTTCAGCAATAAGCTCACACAAGCCTTTACCCCATACTAGCTTAATTGGCTTGATATCTAGGTCATATTCTTGGACCTTTTCTACCCAATTACCTCTCTTAGTTCCAAACTCTTATTGTGTGAGAATAGACTTGATGGTTGTATCAGGTACAAGCACAACAGAGTGATAAATAAGAATATAAAAATGAAACTGCTTGGCAGCTTTGACCACTGCAAAAGCATGTTTCTCCATCATAGTATATTTCAATTCACAAGCTTTCAGAACATAGCTCATGAAGGCAATTGGACGTTCATGATCCTTAGAATTCTTCTAAATTAGCACATCAACCAAGGTATTTTCAATAGCATAACAATAGATGATAAAATCCTTGTTGAAATCAGGACATGCCAAGATCAAAGTTTAAGCAATTGTTTTCTTGATACATTAAAATTATTCCTTACCCTCAGAAGACAAACCAACGTTTTTCTTTCCTTTCATCATGTGAGAAATGCTTATATTCAGTTCTTAAAAATTAGGAATGAATCTCCTCAGGAAGTTTATCTTAGCAAAGAAAGAGAGAACACCCTTTTTTCTCGTCAGAAGAGTAATCTGTTGGATTGCTTGAACTCTTTCTGGATCTATCTTGATTCCCTCTTTGGAGAAAATATACCCCAGCAACTTGCCTTCAGTGACACAAAAGACGAACTTCTTTGGATTGAGATAAACTCCATGTTCTCTGCACTTCTGAAGGATTTCTTCAAGATGTTGAAAGTGATCTACCCTTGTTTTGGAGAAAACAATCAAATCATCAAGGTACACAACCACACACTTTCCCCTCAAACTTCCAAAATCCAAGTCCATTTCCCTCTGAAAGGTGGCACCAGCATTGATAAGAACAAAAGGCATTCTCTTGTAGGTAAAGGTGCCCGAAAGAGTAGTAAAAGCAGTTTTGTGTTGATATGGGGCACTGACTTCCACTTGATTGTATCCAGAGAATCCATTAAGCATAGACAACATCTCAAATCCTGTGACAGCTTGCAAAACTTGATCCATCATGGGGAGAGGGTAGTTTTCCTTCATAGAGGTCTGATTCGAATTCCTGAAGTCCACACAGATGCGAATCTCACCATTCTTCTTCCTAACAGGCACAATGTTGGCAATCCATGGTGAATGATGTATAGGGAAGATGATATTTTCCTTTTATCAACTTCTGGATCTCCTGAAAAATAGTGCCAGCAACCTTGGGATTGTATTGCCTTTGTTTCTACTTGAACGGTTTGATCCCAGGTTTCAGAGGGATAAAGTGTTGCATCTCCTTTGGCTAGAAATCCTTGAGATCATCATACAAATAAGCAAGAACATCAACATACCTTTTTATCTGACTTACTGCCTTCTTCTTCTCCTCTTGAGTGCAGCATTTTCCAATGTTCACCATTTTGGGTTCATCAAGACTCCCAATATTAACCTTTTCACATTCAACAAGTTGTCGAGCTCCTTGGGAAGCTTTAGACTTAATGTACCTATCGTGCTTATCAAACAAATCTTCCAAACTCACCAGCCCTTTAGGGATATTGTTACCTCTTTATTTGATGCATCCATCTTGATCCATCTCTTCCTTGATATCCCCTTCATTAGAGGATACACACTCATTAGGCAAGGTTTCACTTCATTCAAAATACAACTGGTCAAAATTATCCTTAAGCTCTAAGAAAGAGAGAAAGTTCTGATCATTGTTAAAAACCTACCAATTATTTGCATTATCTAGTACACTAGGCCTATGAATCATTTCAATGGTAAATTTCTCTTGAGAGAAATCTGGGTGAGGAATCAATAAAGGTCCTGAGACAGGTAGAGAATCAACTCTAGTGTTCCTTTGTCTTGTCACAACTTCAATGGAGAAAGCATCAAGAAACTCAATGGAATCCCATAAAATATTCTTATAATGCTTCAATCTCCTATCCTTCACTTGAAAAAGATCTCTGACTTGTTTCACAATTAGCTTTGCATCACCACGAGTACAAAGATTCTTCACTCCCATTTCTTTTGCCATGTTCAATCCAAGCATGAGTGCCTCATATTCAACTCTATTTTTTGTATTTTCAAAACAAAGTTTGAAAGCAAAAGGATGAATGTTCCCTTCTGGAGAGTTCAACACCACTCCAACTCCATAACTAGCTAAAGAGCTGCTTCTATAAAACTCCAGAGTCTAAATGTCATTGGGATCATGAATCACTCCCTTAGGAATCCTTGCCTCATATTTTGACATGATAATGTAGTTACCATGCCCTGTATCCTCATAGATTATCTGTGCTTTTGGATCATCAGTATTTTGCACAATGTATTCAGTTTGTTTCTCAGGTAGCAACTTCTTCATTTTTCCATTGACTGGGATCAAAGCATGTGCCAATCCATTTGAATTTCACCTCCTACCTCCTTACAAAAATTTCTACTCAGTAACATCCCATATGAGGGAGGAATATCAGCTACCAAAATGGTGGCTAAGACCCTCTTCTCTGGAAAAGCAGCAAAAGCTACTTGTGCATCTTTAATTCTTCCAACCAAAGGCACTTTCCTACTTTCCATGGAATAACAGGAACCAAAGGCACGTGTTAGGGTTAGGCCCAAAGCATGAGCTACTTTTGGAAGTAATACATTGTCTGATGCTCCTGAGTCTATAACGCAATTACTGAGATTATGGCCAGCTATGAGCAGAGTCACATAGAATGGTTCAATTTTCTCATCAGGGGAAGTGACTGTAGCCACAAGGATTGATTGAGGCAAGGAAGAGGGGGTGGGAAAAATATCTTTAGAAGTACCAGATGAGACTTTGGATTTGGAATTGAAAAAGTTTACCATTTTAGCAAAATCTTTTGGATGAGTTTGGTAAAACTCTGCCTCTGAGATTTGGATTTTGGTCTTTTTGAGGTGATCAATAATATCAAAAGATCTAGAGGTAGATGGGGCATCATTGCTAGGAACTTGAGAGGCTTTTTCTTTATCAGTTTTAAGATTTGAAGGAGAAGGAGTTTTGAAAACAGAAGTAGAAGGAGGAGGATTATCATTACTCACCTTTTGTGTGGAGGCAGTGGGAATAGGAGCTCCTCTTCTTGCAACCACTGGAATAGTTATAGGAAACTCCTTGGACTTCTTAGCAGGCTGCACCACTTTTTCTTTTCTGTTCGTTTACTCCCGAGTCATAACAACATATGACTCACTATTCATATCTGCCACTCTTTCATCATATTTATCTTTATCATCCATACCTTCGATGGTGAGGAAATGAACTTAAGATCCACCAAGCTCCTCCAGTTCTTCATCAACCTCTTCTTTTGGTTCTTTATAAATTTCATTACACTCCTCATCATCAGTTTCTTCAACTTCACAAGTTGCATTGACTGGAACCTTGATGGGTGGGCCTTCAATAGCCAATTTGGTCTGAGAAGAAGGCAGACAGTTCCTAGGCTGAAAATTCTTCCTTGGAACATCTTGGTAAGGAGTATGTTGAGCCAATTATTTCTTGAGAGCAATGAGATCATTTGCAAGATTTTGTAATAAATGATCAGAATTGGCTCTAGGGGAAGAGGAAGAGGAAGAAGCTTTAGATTTGGAGGATTCACTTTTTCAGTTTACCAGACATGATTAAATCATCCTCAACATTGATAGCTAAACATTGATCAACATCCAGAGTTGCAAGGTTATCTCTCCTTAGTGCATAACTCACTTCAGGAAACTAGGCATTGAGGAAGAAACACTTTTGAATTTAATTCACTGGACAAGTGTTTTGTGGAATTTTATGAATTAGCTTGTTGAATTTAGCCACAAAACTCCCTCATAGGCTCAAATGGTTCCTTCTTGATATGGGAAATTTGTGCTAACAAAGCATGCACATCTTTAGCAGGTTTGAAAAGATTTTGAAACTGATTTGTCATGGCATTTCAATTAGTGATCATCCCAACAGGAAGATGATAAAACCAATTCGGAAGCATTATCTTGCAATGTCTCCATAAAAATATTGATAGAGACATCTTCATGTTCAACCCCAAGAATCCCACATGAAACAATGAAGGCTGCAATGTTTTCATATGGATTAACTTTCCCATCACCCCGAAACTTGGGAAAACATTTCCTTTTACCCCTAGGTAACTCATGCAATGGCTAAGGAAGAGCAAGAGGCCTAACATGTTGTCCCCAAGGAACAAAGGGGCTACCATCTTTGGAAAAATTGACTTAATGGAGAACTGAAACACCAGACAAGTATCAAAGCACGAAAGATTAGGGTTGAGATGTTCCTAATGAGGAATGATATCCTTGAAATTCCTATGTCTTTAACAGGAGGTGTGCTTGTAGAAAAAGTTCCTCTATTCCTTATTGCTGGAAGAGAGAATTTTTGTTGCTCCAGAAGTTGAAAATGGGAATCCTCAACCCCGAGAGCTTTCTTCCCACGTGTATACCGTAGAGTCGCCAGAAAATTTTTTTATCTTGAAGTTGTTCTTTTAGATGTTAGAGTAGGTATTTACCTTAGCTCACGTTCACCTAGGTACTTTATCCTCACCCACTTATGTGTGTGGATATTTCTTTTATCTTATTTAGATATTAGGAGATATTATCTAGTTGTTAGGTATAGTTCTTTCCTTGATCTATGGTATTGACTAGATCCTTGATGTATAGTTCTCTCCTAAATCTATGGTCTTGACTAGTTATTTGATGACTAGTTATTTCCTTGATTTATGGCTTGATCTACGACCTTGACTGGTTCTTAGATTGTTATTCCTTGCCTATTTAAGCAAGGCCCATTCTCAATCTATTGCATTGAGTTCCATAATTTAATATATGATATTGTTTCTCATTTGTTTGCAAAGGTTTTATGTAAAGTTATTCTGATGAATTACTTTCATCTTATTAATCATGGTGTTTGATTAGCATCTGTGTTCTTGGCTTGGTACGATCTGGTTATCATTCCTTTCATGGTATCAGAGCTGGAGATTGCTGTTGACATCCGTCTATAAGTTTTATTTTGTAAATAAATTCATTGTATATTCATATATTTGGTATTTGGTCATATTTTGTTGTTGCATATGTTTTTATGCAAAATAGAGGCTTCTATTGGATCCGGAAGGTGGGAAAACCCTAAGATCGGTTGTAAGCTTGACCATTTTTAGAGGCGGTCGTTCTTTTGGGTTTTTTGTATTGCTGCAGGGAAGCACACCGAACTGCCTCGGGATTCACGTTGTACAGAAAAAAATCATGGGATTCTTTTTTGGTTTTGTTGGATCTCTCGAGATTTGTACAGGGAAATTTTCAGTTGTAGCACATCTGTCTTGGTTTACATGCAGGAAGGTTTTGGGATCTTTCCTTTTTTGGCGGGGGTCCACGGATGCTGTGCATGTTTTTACTATTTCGGGCAAATCCGTAGGTTGCTATTTTTGGCAAATAAAGGTCATTGTCTACACAGTCCAGAAATAGTAATTTTTACCATAAGAGGCAGTTGGATGTGACTTTCTCAAAAACATGAGACACTCCCTAGAATAGTAAGTTGAGCAAACACCCATTACAATCCTTAGCCCTTGGTCATAGCAAAATAGTAAAAAGCTTGTAACTTTTGATCGGTAACTCGGTTTTGAGTGTTGTTTTTTGCAAAAGTGCTTGTTTTTTTATTATCTTTCCATTGGAGTTATTTATTTTTAGACTTTCACTATAATTATAAAGTGCCAAATATGGAGGAGTGTTGTAATCAATTGTGGATGTAATTTCAGCTGAGCCCGACGTCCTAAATTTTTGGGAGTTGCAGTTTGTATCTATCATGGATTCTAAAAAAAAAAAAAAATGATATGCTTATCTCTAAAGTATGTGGACTTCAAGAGGATATTGTAAAATTTGTGGAAGAAAATAGATCGCTAAAGAAGCAAAATTCTCTTCCTCAATCACTCATTCACGATAAGGATACAATAATACACTTCCTGCAAAAAAAACTTGCTAGCCTACAACATCACCATCATATTGTGGACAACCATATCCATGCTCCTAGTCTACTTGCAACTATTTCTCATGAACCCACTGACATTGATATGTCCGTCTTTGAGTCTGTTACTGCTCTTGAAGCTCATACACCTACGAAGATTGTTACTGCATGCTCTTCCACATCTGTGCCTATTACAGTACCACATGTTGTGTATTTTATTTCTTCTCAGTTGCATGGCTTTTTTGAGAAGCATACCACTGCATTCAGATCTCGCATGCTCTGTTCTATGGGTCTCACTAGTGGAGTCATTGGCAGACATTCACAGGGTATTGTTTCCTCTATTCCACATGTTAAGTGGAATTCTCATCATGACATTGGTTTTTGAGCAGATACTTCATTGGGATCACACATTGATAGAGGTCCTTTTTTTGTTCGCTCGACTCTTTTTGAGGATCATGAGCAACACATGAGTTCTACACCTTCACTCAAGCTTGAGAAACCTGAGATTTCAGCTGTCAGCCATGATAAACTTGACACACATTCTGATGCTATTTTGTATGCACCCATTGTGCATTTTGCACCAAGTCATATGCAAGCATCTTCTTCATCCATCCGTGTTGATTTAGGGTGGATATCTGATCACTCGTGGTGGCAACATAGGTATTCATTGAGAGGACTCTATAGGCGTGGCTCCTCCACCATTCGGCCTCTTGCTCCACTTTCTATACCTTCTACATTGTGATGCTTCTTGTTTTGAGCATTTTTCTTTGTCATGTGTAGTGTATCTCTCTTATTTGTTGGGAGATTCTGTATCTGCATTTTCAACACTTTTCGCATGTTGACAGTATCTCTTGTGGGGGATCTATTCTAGTGAAGTCCAGTGTTATTTTGTTAGTGTTCGAGTAGTTTATTTTGGGCAAGTCATAAAGATTTGTAGCATCCCTCCACCCATTCAGCAGTATGGGAGGGTGTGGTGTTGATCCTGCTTCTTCAGGTTTTGTGTCCTTGCCTTGTTACCTTGGCTTTTCTTGGATCGTGACACTCTAGATTTTGTGTCCTTGCCTTGTTGCTTTGGTTTTTATTCTTGGATCATGGCACACCTATTTGCAGCAGTTGATCGAATTATGTTTGGTGTTTTTTTGCACTTTCGACATCACTCCATTGACAGTCTCATTGTATGGAGCTATTCTAGTGAAACCCAGTGTCAGTTGTTTTTGAGTTTTGTGATCGAGCAGTGGATTCAGACCAATGTGCACACAAAACTTCTTCAGCATTGTACAAGTTTTTTGAGCCGAGCTTCTTGGGATGCCTTGGAGCGCGTCTTTACTCTCTTTACTTTGTTGTTACTGGTTTTGGGTACCTTGCGGTGTTCTTTTTTTCCCAGTTATTGTACATGAGTACCTCATCAGGCCTAGTTGTCGGGACTCATACTATGGACATGCCACTTCTATTTTGGCCCCTAGCTTCACTTGAGGGGGGTGTTAGAGTAGGTATTTACCTTAGCTCACGTTCACCTAGGTACTTTATTTACCTTTATTGTATTTATCCTCACCCACTTATGTGTGTGGATATTTCTTTTATCTTATTTAGATATTAGGAGATATTATCTAGTTGTTAGGTATAGTTCTTTCATTGATCTATGGTATTGACTAGTTCTTTCCTTGATCTATGGTATTGACTAGATCCTTGATGTCTAGTTCTCTCCTAAATCTATGGTCTTGACTAGTTCTTTGATGACTAGTTATTTCCTTGATTTATGGCTTGATCTACGACCTTGACTGGTTTTTAGATTGTTATTCCTTTCCTATTTAAGCAAGGCCCATTCTCAATGTATTGCATTGAGTTCTATAATAATATATGATAGTGTTTCTCATTTGTTTGCAAAGGTTTTATGTAAAGTTATTCTGGAAAATTGTTTTCATCTTATTGATCGTGGTGTTTGATTAGCATCTGTGTTCTTGGCTTGGTACGATCTGGTTATCGTTCCTTTCATTAGAAAGGGATCCATTTGAAAGAAAATCCCCAGCGAAGTCGCCAAAAACTATTGGGTTTTAAAATGATAATTTTAACAAACCATAGTCAGGGGACAACAAGTCCCTCCTCTTTAATGGGAGAGGTTCCCTTATTAAAAGCAAGCAACAAACTTATATACAAATGTACAACTTTCAAAGTGTGGATTCGTGATACTTTGAGACATTTTATGCCCAAATATCATCAATACAAAATAATGGAAGAATTAAGGATATGAGGAAGGAAGAACATAACAATACCTTTAGGAAATATAAATAGCAGAGTAGAACCTTATACGTATTGAACCAGGGAGATGCAGAGTAGAATCATTCACTTTTATAACAAATATAATTCCACAGACGCAAAGTTCCTAAAATCATATAAACAAGAACACAAAGTTTCCTATCATAGAAGATTTATAATGATAATTTATCTTAAGATCCGTGTATAAGCAAGTTAATGTTACCTTATTGAGACACATGGGAATCTATTGGCACACTCATTTGCAACACTTGAAAGAGGAACTCATGGATCCCTAAATCTTCATAAAGCTTATACACATCAATTGGGGCATCCATTAATATAGATTTGAAGCACTCAATTAGGTCAAGGAATTTAGCTTCCCCCATTCCCAAGCACACCAAGTTCCTCACTCCAAAATCTTAGCAAGAGCACAATCCATATCAAACATTATCAAAGTGGTTCAAGTTGTCAACTAGCTGCATTCATATAAATGTTGCATGCTAAGTACAGAACTAGGTTTGGTTTGAGGCCTCTTGAAAGTATTGCCGAGGTAGGCTGTGCACAAATTGTACTTCAACACAAACACTAACCTTTCTGTACGGTCTTCTACCCATGGTTAGGGATTTGGCACAATTTAGCTAATTACATATGGTTTTGGGATTGTGCGACAACTAGGGTTTGATAGCGAAGTACATCTCCAAGCTATCGAATGACTCATAAAGTTACATAGTTAAATTTCATAAAGGTCCAAGACTGTACCCAAGGTCTAGGACCGGATTATACATCCTAACTAAGTTGTACGGTCTTGAACCAAGGCAATTTCATATCATAGTATTGAAACTGAAACAACTTTAGTCTTTGTACTCCCAGATTCTACAGTCCATGTACCCGGATCTCTCTTGTATAATCTTGTATAGGTAAGTGCATATCTCCTCTAATGTATTAGTTCTTGTAGCATATTTTTTTATCACCATTTACAAGTATTAACGTGTTATTTTGATATTGTATGATTAAAGTTGGAAGTTAATTAATCAAAATAACCCCATGTGACAAACCTTACATTCCTTTTAGTGTTGTCTAGACATATCCATAGCATAAAACCCATAAGGTTACAAATGGTGTAAACACTTTATACTCTTTATATCATGGGTTTAACATGTTGTAAATTCTATCAATTGAAAGCAAAATTTAGTCGCCGCACTTTGATGATGTATGTTATATTTGTATCAAATGCCTCTACTATCTCATAAGAGATAATCTAGAAGCATCAAATAGCAAATATAAAATAGCTATGAATTTACATTTTCATTTAATTACCTCCAAAAAATCAAAAGCTTTAAGTAAATCTAAAAAGAAGAAAACATGGAGCAGTAAACAATCATGTAGGAAAATACCTCTTCAGTTCTAAGGTGCAGAGACAAGCTTACATATCCTTTTTTGAAGATACTCATTCAAAAACATTCATGTAACTATTATATAATCGAAATCAGAAGTTACAAAGAGATGGATAATGTCGGACAATGGAGGTGGACAAAGGTTGCTCGCAGATGGGCATGTATGAGTCTCACGAATAGAGCTACAATGAGTATTGAGGTATAATCTCATGGAACCGAAGCAACAACAAAGAAGAGACGCGTGTTGTGCAGAAGCCTTCTAGTGGACAACACCGGTTACAACTGAGTGGAAATAAACTAATGTGCACAAGACGAACACATAATAAGAAAATGAATGACGTTTGGAAAAATGCAAGTCAAGGACGATAATACCTGAAAAATATCTGGACTATATAAAGCATACGATGTAAATAATCATGACAAATATGAACAATAGGATGAAAATCATATGACAACACAGACAAAATAAGAGCATAGTGTGTGATTTAAATTGATTAAGATGGGTGAAAAGATATAAGTGGAATTATGATGATTGGACATAAGAACTATATGGGAAACACCAATGTCTATTCAAATCGGACTCATTGCCAATAGGAAGGCATTTGCTTTATAAATCAAAAGAGAAGGAAAGGCGTGATGCCATCCAGGGATCAAATTTGAAGGGTTGGTCTGAATTTTATTTTGAAGGGCAAGAAACTATCGATGATGAAAAGTAGCACGAATATTTTACACTTCATATTAATATTACGCTCGTCATAAAAATTAAGAATAATTTTTTTTAATGATATATTTTTTCTTTTCAAAATCACCAGTTGATTAACATTTTAAATAAAAAGGGAAAATTCAGTAATCCAAACACAATGACCCCTCTATCATAATGATGTAAATTAAGGCATTTAAACTGTTAAAATAATAGAATTTTGAGTAAATAAAGCCCGTAATATTATAATTTCCTAAAAATCATCATAACTAAAATAAGCATTAAATAAAATTAATAAATAAATACATAAACAAACAATTGAAATGAGATAAGAAGACACACAAATCACTAAACACATAAATACAATCAAACTAATAGGATCTCTTATCAAAATCATTAAGACGTAAAATAAATAACTTTTTCTACGGCCACTGCCCCTTCAATAAAAAAACCATTCGCCTCCTAGTAAAATGCGAATCCCGAGTGAGAATCATAACGCTAATTCTTGATTCAGAGTTTCACCGCATGTAGAGTATGCCTGGGCACCCATTGTCCCAAACGTGGCGCAAAATTGTCTCATTCTTGTTGGCTATCAATAGTTAGAGAGAAGATACCAATGATGAATTGGAGGGTTTTTTTTTCAATGGATGAAGAAGAATCTCTACGTATTCTCCTCCTCTAAAATGATCTCCTCTCATCTTCTCGGCACATATTGAATGGGTCCAATTAACCTTTGTAGGAAGCAAATCGACACCCGGATTTGAACATAATGGGTGAACTCCTTACATCACTTTAATGCAAGCCCCATCTATATTTTCCCCTATATCCTTCTCCATTTCTACAAATAGAGCTAATCCAATCATCTTGGCCCATAGTTTGTCTTGTCGAGTCAAATTGATCTAGGAAATCTGCATCAAGACCATTGTGATATCCCACCCTTTGGGGTATAAAGAAATTTATCAAAAATTGAAACTCTTTGAGATTAATTATCCACACTCTTCCCCCATCTCAGATATATCATCCCATATCCAAACTAGTGGTCAGTCTATAATATTAATCATGTTGTGCAGTCTCCCAAGTGCACAAATATTTTGTGTGCAAGTTGATCCTAGCTTTGTTTTGTGTTTCTCTAGGTGGCTCCTGCAACAAAAAAATAGAAAAAGTAGAAAGTGGTAGATATTTCGTTTGAATGAATCCCAAGAAAATCCCAGAACATAAACAATAATAATAAATCTTTTGTTTTTAGGTATTTGTGTAGCTGACATCAAAAACTTGCTAGTAACTTGGAATTTGAGCTTAATAGTATTATAGTGGTAGTATATTTGTTATATTAATTTTTTTGGTAATTTCAAGTATTACGACTTATATAATGTATCTATGAGTCATACGCAGAGTCTCAACTGTTTGTAAAATTAATCAAAAATATTTCTTAAGTTGACAGACATTTTTTCACCATAGCCCTTCACAGTTGTAAAAGTAATTATTGTCAAATGATTTTTACATTTTGATTTTTTTTGACATGACCTGAAGGCCTTGGGAAGGGCTGTGATGGGCTAATTTTGAACCCTGATGCCATCCATTATTATATTTGAGGAAATATGATATAACGTTTATTGGATTTGGGTGGGGGCCAGCGGTGGCAAGAGGCGACAAATGAAGACGTTTTTCGGCCACTGCGCCTCCGCGCGAATCCCGAGGAGAATCATGCTAATCTTATTCAAACACCTACGTGGCGATCTTTCCCAACACGGTCACGTGGTCGTGGGCCCGAGAACATACATCACATTCCGGGACCCGGTGACATGGATTTTGCAAACCGTTTCGTTGCTTGCGCCGCCCGTTCTCCCAATTCACTTATAAATATTCAGAAAAGGGCGCTTAAAATTTTGCATTCAAAATAAAAAAATGTAAAAAATTGTTTGACAATATAGAAGTGTAAGTTATTTCTGGAACACTCCAAAGAAAGGTTATGGTGAAAAGACATTTTGTGTGTTTGATTTCTACAAACAACAAATTTGATTTCCAAGTTTTGTGAGTGACTCATAGGTAAGATAATTAAAGAAATTTCAATAAAATAAAATAAAATATATATAACTTTTATAATATTATTAAGGTCAAATAGTTTCTGGCAAGTTGGCGAATCAACGAATAGTTGAGCACAACTTAGATTTAATATTACCATTTAGGGTTCGGGCCATAGGGTAAATTTAACATACCTTTCAAACAATTTTTTGGTATAAAAATATTGCCCTTCAAAAATGTAAAAAATATTGGTGCATAAAAAACAATATATATTTAACTATTGTTAATATATATTAGTATATTTTACTTATAAATCTATATAAAAACTGATGGTCAAACTTAAACAAGTCGCATGCGATGGTTATTTCAAATATTTGAAAGTATTTTAAGGCTAAAATAATGAAAAACGCCTAAAATGTCGTCAGATTTAACCCTTGGTTCGAGTGTTTGCTTATGATTTATTCATATGGTTTATCTATCGCCTTGTAATTTTTTCCCTTTTTTTTTTGTTGCAAGCGCTGCCTTGAGAGACAAAGAATAGAGCTAGGATTGACTTGCACACAAATATCTACCCACTTGAGAGCCTTTACAACATGATTTGGAACATATCAAACATGCAAAGTGGCCAGGGACTTAGATATGGGATGAGATGGATATTTGAGGATGGGGCAGAGCTTGGAGAAACGTATTGAAGTGATCTCAAAGGGTGACTTCAATTCATGACTCGTAATGTAGGGTGTCGAGCAGGCTCTATAGGAGCCACATTGGTGCCAAAGGATGTGATGGTCTTGCAATGGTCTTGATCTAGATCGTCCAAATCCATTTGAGCTCGGTCTAAACAAGTCAAGGGTTGAGATGATTGGATTAACTTAGTTTGTATGCAATGCAAAAGGAGCTCCGGGAAAAGGTAGGTGGTGTTTGCTTTCAAGAAAAAAAGATCAAGTCACTTGAGGAGCTCACCCATTATGACCCTTGCAAAGAAGAACCAAGCTAAGTGTCGAGCTACTCCCTAATGCAAAGGTTGATTGGACCTATCTGAGATAGCATTATGTAGGGAATAGGAGGGGAGCTCATTATAAAGGGGGAAAACATGAAGATATAAGCTTCTTCGTCCATTGAAAGCACCCCTCTAACTTATCATTGGTATCTTCTCTCTAACCATTGTTTAATAGTAGAGATCTAGAGGCCAACTAGAATATTATATTTAAAGTTATGCTTAAGAAAATGCGACTCAATTATATGTCTAAGGAGCTAAGGAAGAGGGTTGTGAAAAGATTTACGGAGGATTATGAAGGGTGTGTGTGTTTACTGAAGTAGTCTAATTTGGTAATACATCGTTTGTGTGTAGTAGACCTGAATGCATATTGTGCATGAGGTGAAGCTCTTGGCTCTGAAATCTAAACAAGAATATCTCGATGTATCTGTCGGTGACATAGTTAATGTGGGTATTTAAATTTATGGATACACATTTTCTTTAATTTAGTTGGAAAAAATCTGATTTAATGCATTTTACTAGTTAAAATTTACATGGGTTTTAATTTCGGTGGTTTAAATCTAAATGAATTTTTTTATTGAAGTGGTAAGAATCTGAATGGGTTTTAATTTTAGCACTAAATCCAAGTAAAAATTAAAGCTATTTATTTTACTATTTAAATTTTTTTCTTAATGATTTTGATAAGATATCTCAATGTCCCGCGCATTTTATGGTTTATATGTGTTTACTGATCTGTTTGTCTTCTCATCTAATTTCAATTGGTTGTTTATATATTATAATTATTTAATGTTTATTCTACTTTGGATGAATTTTTAGGAAATTAGAATATTGTAAATTTGGACTTTCATTCCATCATAATTTGATTATTTTACTAGTTTAAATGCATCTTAATTTTAGACCATTCTGATTAAGGGGTCATTTTGTTTAGTTTAATGAATTTTTGCTTTTATTTAAGGTGTCATTCAAATGATACTTGATTTTATTTTTCAACAATTTCTCATTTTAAAATAATTATTCTTAATTTGTATGTTGTGTATACTTGATTTATTCTTGTCATATGAAGTGTAAAATATTTATACTACTTTTTATCATAGAAGGGATGGTCTAATATTTACCCTTCATAATAAAATTCAGACCCTTCTTTCAAATTTGATCCCTGCGCTCATTGTGGGTTGTCACCCATCCGATCCCCTCCTTGTGTCAGTCAGCTATTTAAAATAATTGGTTATAGAAAATGTTGAATTTGATGAACGTTTAGACATTTTTAATGATTTTTCACCGTAAAATACTTGCAAATATTTGAATTAACCATCACATGTAACTTAAATATGGTCGTAATTTTTAATATATATTTACATGTAAAATATATTAATATATATCAAAATGGTTAAATATTTATAGAGTACCAGGATCTAACCCTAACAACGACGTGGGGAAGCCATTAAATAGCTTCCAGGAATGGTTACATTCAGTTCCAAAAATGATGAAATTGATTCAAGAAACCGATGCCTAAGCTTCTCTAATTCCTCGGCCGTTTCCATGCCTGACGGCAAAACCAGACGCATTGAATTATAGCCGTTCATCCTGCCTTTGCAAACTTTGAATTTGAGCTATCCACGTGGGAGAGATTTAAACAAAAGTGGTTCTGAGGATGCCTTTTACATTTTCGGCCTTTTAGAGAAATGGAACTTCAGAACATTTTGGCCAGCCCACTCGCTTTTGATATGGGTTTGACATGTGGATTTACTTGAGTGGTGACGGAGTCACGGGTCACTTTTATAATTTTACCTCTTTTCAACGTAGGCTCAAAAACTCAAATTGCTCCACTGACCCGACTCCCTGCCTTGACTTTTGATGTGGGCTCAACATTTGACTTTATCCCTTGGCATGGGCAGGGTCACGGGTCACTTTATAACTTTAAGCTCTTTATAAAAATAAAACCCAAATTCCCAAATCGCTCTGACGGCCCGCCTTCGTGCTTTGACTTTCGATGCAGGCTTAATATTTGATTTTATCCCTTATGGAAACAAAGCCAAAATTTCCAAATCACTTTGATGGCCCGCTTTCTCGCTTTGACTTTTCAACAACATCAAAACACAAAAAGGGCCCGCCTCCCTGCTGATGTTTGAAACATGGCCACGTGTCTTTTGCAGGCCAGTTTAATATTTTTACGTTTTTGACTCAGTCCCTTTTGTTTGGTGGGGTCATATGCCTGACCCTGGACATGTGAAGGCTCAGCGCACATTTAGGACTTGCCTCCAGATTTTGCCTTTGCAGTTCCACCAAGCTGACATGTGGAGGCCTCCACAAACCCTTCTATACTTAGCCAATTCAATGGCCGGCTCTACCCTTTATTTGACTCTAACCATGTGGAGAGCCCGCACACACTTGAGGACCTACTCTTGATTCTTCCTTTGAAGTTACGACGAGGAGACACGTAGAGAGCTCCGTCATTTCTTTTATACTTAGCCGATTCGGGTTTACTGCCCACTTGATTTATGTTGAACCCTAGACACATGGAGAGCTGGCGCTCATTTGAGTTTCCGCTTTGGATTTTCCTCCTATAAGGGCACTGAGATGACCCTCTTGTTCTGTCTAACCTTTGACCCTTTAGTTTCTCTGAGTCAACACACAATCGACTAGCCAGGACACCAGCGTCAAGAACCACCGTCCCCTCTGGTTGGTCCTAACCTCTTTGTACTTTTCTCACATCTTTTGGGTCATTTCTAGTCATTTAAACACTTTATCCTTTTGGTAGTCATCCTTTTCTAGGATAATTATGAAATTTAAGCAAGGGAATCATATAAATATAAATTTATGTGAACATAAAGTACTAGACACTATCCATCGCCACCTAAGTTTGCATCCAAAGGCTATCAAAGATCATTCAAACATCCATTCTATTTTTCATCACAAGGGACAAGGGATGGTTTTCTGCATCACACTTCATAGGAGTTCATTCTATTCCACACACACATTTACTACATTTTCTTACATCTAGCTATTTGTTCGCTATCAAGTGTGACACGCACAAGAGCCACCTAGGGCATGATTCTACACTCATACATATAACTACATTGGGCCTGAGATGTATTGTAACATTCAATCGTTAGTTCACCATTTTGAAAATTGAGGATAGTACAACCCCTCATTCCACATCTTTCTTTTTTGGGATTTTATGTTTATTTGAGGGTTTTGCATGTTCACATTTCATTGCATGTTTCCAACGAGCTCAACAATCTTAGTGTGAATCTGTAGTGACTAAAGGTGAACAACAACGAACCACTTACGACCCTAAAAATTTGGGGTTCTGATCATTTTCACAAACTTAGGTGCCTATTTCTAATCTATAGCACCTGTGTGTGTCCTTGCCCCTTCCTAGGCGCCCCTATCTAGCTTGATCCTCTAGTTCTGCATTTTTTGGACCTGTGCGTCATGCTATTGCCTTTCTGTTCACTTGGTCAACACCTTAGTACTATTCAAAATCAACTGCAAATCAACTAAGTACCTTTTTCTCCTCTTACAAATTAGGGTTTCATACTTTATTGCTTAGTTGTTTGAGTATCATTATTGTGCTTGATTTTCATATATTTACTACTACCATAGCATTCAGATTAGGCTTTATATTTCACATTTTGAACTTAATCATTTTGGTGAACCTGAACTCGATCATCGCACTCCTAGGATCCTCATTCCTTTATTTCTAATCATTCTATGGTTTTGTCATCATGAGTATTTCTATTAATGATTTCTTGCTCATCAGTCCTAAATTAAGAGAAAGAGTGAAAATTCTCCTAGATACCACTCACATTTCCTGATAATATCCATCCTGAAACATTATATCAAACATTTGTAGATGCATTCTCTCAGCATATTAATTTTATGTCCAATCCTAATGTTGATCTTGCTATTTTTGACAATAACCCATCATTGCATATCATGATTCTCATTTATAACATGAGTATAAAAAACAATTTTATTGACAATGGATTTGAGCTTGATCTTTTTCATATGTAATTATTTGAAAAGATTGGTCTTTCGACTGTTAATGTTAGCCCATCATGTATTTTTCTCCATGCATATGATAGCTCTATTTTTCCATGCTTAGGTCACATTACTCTACCTATCACTGTTAAACCAAAAATTCTTAACACGATCTTCTTTGTCATCAAATTTCCGGTTTCATATAATTGTTTACTTGGTAGGGCATGACTTCATGTCATGCAAGTGGTCCCATCTATACTACAACATTGTTTTAAATTCATACATGAAGGCATAGAATATACCATTCCCCGTGACCGTCACCCATAAAAATATTGTGACCATGATTTTAATACTACATTTCCTACCCAAATAATTGATATTATCGATGAGCCACAACCTATGGATACTCCGCCTCATATGCCACCGCTTGAAGGAGTTATTTGTATGATGCATACTGTCTCATCTACACCTTCGCCTCCATCGGCTACTGCTACTACTATGATTCTTTATCACGGGTTTGTCTAGTCAATGAACATCGATCCATTCCTTACACCTTCACATGAACAACCTCCATTAGCACGATCTCCATTTACATGCACACTTTTCATCAAAGACTCTTATTGGGAGCACATTCCATTTGATCATACTTTATCTAAATATGTATGCACACATGATGGATTGACTCACCTAGGCTTCACAATTGATGACATTACGCTTGTATCTCATGATTCTCATCTCTACAATGGGTATATCTCCATTACCGCTGCTTATGGTCTTTTTGTTTTCTATCTCCAAGTATTTCTTACGTGTACTCCTTGCACTTCTCCACTTATACTCCGTCAGTCTTGGAATGATTACATTGGCGGCACGTTAAATCCCAATCATATTGATATATCATTTCCTATGCCATTTGGTCGTGTCTTCATTTGCAATTCCTTATTCCTCAGATATTCACAAAACCTCACTTGTTAGCATGCACATGGGTGAACATTACCTCTTTTTATGGATGAAGAATATGTTATGGTCATGTACAACTTACGCTTAAATGGTGCCTTGTTTGACCAACCTGACACTATTTCTTATCAAGTTTTAGACCATTCATGAGTTGGATTTGATTATGATAACGATGAGCTTTTAGATGAAATTATTTAATCGTTCTCATATTTCACACACTTGGGGGTGCATCACGATTATTTTTCCCCTAGCCTCTTACATTATTGTGTGTCTTATATTCTCATCATCCCACATCTATTCTATCACATACACTGAGTGTATCTTGACACCTTCTTGTATCATCATTTCCCGATGACGCACTCTTGTGCTTGGGTTCACACTTGACTGTTGATGAAATCCTATATACATGAACCACACACACACTACACACAAAAAACTTCAAACACTTCTATCATATAATCCTTACACGTATACATCACTACACAATCAATATACTTGCGACTTATTCATCTTATCACATGTATTCAAGACCCAAACAATATATACTTCTCATGCTTATTCATTGATTCCAACTCCGCATATTTGCACTCGACATATTTACAACCTACTACGCACTTTTGTGACATAGCTCTCTTTCACGTAATCAACACAAAAATCTTATACAATCTACACATCTACAACAAAATCTGACATTCTACACAACACATGAAATGTGTCTATAATCAATCTCTCTCACAAACCAATTAACAAGATATACTCAACATATCCCTCAAACATCCAAAACGACACACTACCCTATGATGCACTCTAGTTCTGTGGTCCATACTCGACTTCTGGGGGTTTACATCTTAAATGGACCTCATAATACTCACACATTCGATCACTCATTCACTCACTCCCGTATTTACACTCTACACTATGCGCTTTGACGATCACATTTTTCTATTACACACATTTCTAACCATTTCTCGATGACACACTCTCGTTTACAGTTCATTCTTGGATGCTAAGGGGTCAAAAACAAATGAACCAAGCTACATACAATTCCACTCGTACTCACTCAGGGACATGCAACTTCTATCATTCACAATGCATTCCATTTTGTCTCATCTACAACATATTGCATATGTTGGTGACACTTAATCTTGCTTACATTTACTTGTTACATGCACCTCTTATTACACATTCTAGATAGATATATTGTATGTCATTATCTTTATCATACACACATGTACATTCAACTTCCTTTATAGCTATGATCGCAGATTATACAAATCCATTACACGCAGTATGGATTCTTGGTGTAGTACCTATTACCAGTCCCATCCAGGCTCCTAAGGGAATCCACTTTCATACACTACAAGTGTTATTATTTCAGTTTGTTTCATTGCACACTACTTTATCATATTATACATGTTTTGACATAGTTTTTATCTTTCTAACATGCTAATGGGTGCTTTATGTGCATCATTTTTTTTGTAGGACTATTTGCTAACATGGCTGTCTATTACATTGATTTTTCTTGTTTGCCACTATTTACAAGTTTTTCCCTTTGTCTTGTGTACATACTTGTATGCTTTTGGCCTAGTCAACATTGATTGTCTTATGACATTGTGAGTGGTGTCCTATGTTTGTAACCCAATTTTCGGGGTTTACATTATCCTCTTACGTGTTTTACATTATCTATTTGCATCTTAGCTTACACATTATCTACACGTGTCTTATACATGCATGATTGTATTTTCTTCTACTAACACTTGTTTTCTTAGCCACTTGTTTATATGTGCCTTGGTTTTTACCAAGCACATTCCCTTTTCCCTTGAGGGCTAGATTTTTCGCACAACGGTCACTCCTCGTTTGGGCCACATATTCCTTCAACGACGTTGCATGCACCCCAAACAAGTTGGGGCATCATTAGGGTGAATCAGCCACCCCATAAAATGGTATATAGTCATAGTTCAACATAACAATGTACCAATAAAAAAATATTATCAGTGGAAGACATGGCTCAGAATTAGACTTGGGTTCTTTATACAACATAAACACTAGCGCCAAAACCAAACATTAGTGCCTAGGTGCACCTGACCCTTCCTGGACGCCTGTGACCAGCCTTGGGCTGTTACACAAATTTTTTTAGTTTAGTACAGTTTTTGGCAATTTTACATAATAGGTTTTACAAGGCACATAGTCTTTAGTACCCTCCATGCATACACGACAATGTCTTTTCTACCTTTGCGTTAGATCAAAACTGTTAAAAATGGCTCATATTTTTACACACCATCCCCAGTGGTGTTCTACATTCGTGAGAAGTAGTTAAAGGTTGGAGGATGGCACTAGACTATCCTCCCTGCACTTATTCCATTTCACTGTTGTGAGATCACCTGAAAAAATTGTGCGTTAAGAACACTTACAGGATCCTTTTCTACACTCTTTCCTCATTACAAATCAAGTGCACATGTTCCTTTTTCACATTTTTCAACATTTTTACATACTTCTTTACATGTTTTTTATACATATACATGTGTATTTGACTTCTTGTTTGTTCTTCTCTTTTACATGTTCATATGTATAGGAAGCAATAGTCAACCATCACTCAACATCATCAACATCACATACATCGGCATTGGCATTGACAACAGGAACATTCACGACATCTACAACAAGTGTTTTCACCCTAGGTTCATCATATCATCACTTTTTACAATTTATAATATTTTACTGGTATAAGGATCCCAAAGCAAGCATGGCATTCTCTCAGGTATACCATTATCTTGGGTTTTGTTGCATCCTTTATTGACAGATCTTTAAAATTTCTTTTGCATCCCTCATTAGCAAATAGTAAACAAAATTTCTTCTACATCTCTCCATGGAAAATTTTAAGACCCCCCCCCCAAAAAAAAATCATAGAAATTGGTTGGCGAATCTGGGAAAATTGACTTTCTTAGGGATGGAAAATATGAAGATAATGTAAATATGTTGTCGGTCAGTAGCATTTTTTATGCTATCGGTTGACAACATAAATTATACTATCGGCTGATAACATATGATGTCGGCCAAAACTATATGTAATTTTTTCAAAAACATTTTTTTTAATGTAATAACAGTTAAAATGACTGGCTCAATGAGAAATTTTTCTTCACAAAATATGGCACAAACAAAAAAAATCAAAAAAGTGATTTTTTGTGAACAAATTACAGATTTCGCTAATTTTGTATGGATGTTTTTTTGAAATTTTTTGATGTTAGCATGTAAAATGATCATCTCAATGAGTGTGTGTGTGTGTGTGTGTGTGTGTGTGTGTATTTCGGACCTCAACATTTTTGTATGCTATCGAACAGTAGCATAAAAATGCTACTAGTCAGTAGCATATTTTATGCTACCAGCCAACAATATATTATGTTTTCGGCCATTAACATAAAATATGCTACCAGCTGGTAGTATTTTTTATGCTACCGACTGATTGTATTCAGGTGAATTTTACGAATTTCTATTTCACGAGAATGGTGACTTGACCCCTAAAATTAACTTGTACCCAGAAAAATTTTGCGAACTAGTCCTAACTCCTACCCTAAAAATTTACCAATTTCAAAAACCGTGATATTCATGAATTAACGAATATTCATCAATAAAATTGCCCCTGCATCCTTCATTAGCTAATAATCGACAAAATTTCTCTGAGGTTGTCATTCCCATATCACAAAACTGGGAGAAAAATAGAATCTTCTAGGAACTGCCATGAAAGACCTATAATTACAGTAGTATCAAACAACGTTTGTTTGGAAACCATAGAATTTTGAAGCAATGAATAAGCAGAAAGTTAAACAATAAAACAACAATGTCAGATATGCTGAAAATTTTTACTTGATCCAAGTCCTCATCACTCATTACAAATGCCAAGAAGGGTCCTTCTCAATGTCTTTTCAATCACAATAGTTTGTCTTGGTGAAGGTGACCAAAACTTGTCCTTTCATCTAGTATGTGATTGCTCATTAGAAAACCCAATATAAACTTAATTGTAGATATAATTATAGATAAATGACAAGAGTAATCTACTTATTGGGTTTGTGTTCTCTTTAAATGCTTTGCTTGCATGATCTCAGGTCATGTTGACATGGAAAAGCATAAATGTTTATCCAGTATTAATCTTTTGATGAACTTCCACCTGGTTGGAGGGTTGAACTGATATAACAAAAAAAAGGTATAGTATTTTATTATTCTATTAATTATGTGAAGTCAAGAATGACAAAAAATAA
Organism: Taxus chinensis; assembly: GCA_019776745.2. Lineage (NCBI taxonomy): Eukaryota > Viridiplantae > Streptophyta > Pinopsida > Cupressales > Taxaceae > Taxus > Taxus chinensis. Next base: position 213,727,594 of record CM034155.1, read on the forward strand.
GGTTATCTTTTTGGACTAACACACTTTTTTCCCTCTCCAGTTTAATACGATACATATTAGAAACACTATTACACTCCCTACAAAAAGCTTGACAATAACTACAGGTCTCACTTGCAAAGGGAGGAAGAGTTCAAATGTCTTCAATGTGTTGTAAATGTTTTGCATTGCAAGAACCAAAACCACCTAAAAAAGTGATAACTAAGATTGTCAAAGATCGCTTCCACTTGTTGCCAACATCCATAGTTTTTCTCTCCAAATTCCAAATAATTGGACCACCATTCATGAGGATTCTTCTTGGCTTACGATTCTAATGAAGATGCATTGAAATATGAACCTCCCCATAAATTGAGGAAAATGGGAATAACAATCGAGACATCTAGAGCTGGAAAAAATACACAAAACGTGTAAAAAATAGCACAAGTAAACAACAAGAAATTTGATAAAAAAAATATAGCTTGTACTGGTTTGTTTATAGAGTTTTTTCAAACAATCTATAACTTGTTTCAAATGATTTAATGTATTTATTGTGGCAGTATATATGGGACAGAGAATCAAACTTTTTGAAATACATGTGTTCAGTTTTTTTGTAAGCCAACAACTATGCATTTCTAATTTCTTTATCATTATATCTCCATACAAATACTTATAGTTTTGTTAGTTCAAGTGTATATATTGTTCTTATTGTTTTCCATTCTATTTCATTAACATAATAATTTGTTTCTTTTTTTCAAATAAATGCATGTATATATTGTTGCAGTACATATGGGACACAAAATCTAACTTTTCAACATACATGTTCAATTTTTCCTTAGATTAATATTGACCGTTTCTTTATGTAAACCAACAACAATGGATTTGTAATGTATTTTTCATTATATCTGCATACAAATACCTATAGTTTTAAAATGTCAAAAAATAACTATGCAATTTATAGTTGTTTTCATCCAAAGCTTTATACATTATATCATTTTTTTTACATATTGAAATGTTTTAAGGGTTAGACTTCATGTTTGTGCTTTTAAAAAATATAAATGAATAGGGAAAAAAACTTTTCTAATTGTTTACAAATACGTGTAAATTTACTTACGTCATATACATGGTAAACAGTTCTATGTGAACGCATCTGTCATTTCATGTTTGACTGCACTACAAGTTTACATTTTCCACCATATATTTGCAGAACTCCCACTTTATTGAGCATATTTTACTTTCCCATGGAAATAACTTAAACACACAAAGACATTTCTCAATTAATTGAGGGCAGTTCCAATGTTGACCCTACATTTCAGATTCTACACACAAAAATGCTTATTGCTAATTTATGGCTTCACGCACAGACCTCGTAAATGTTGTTATAGGAACAATCACCAACATTATCTACGACATATAAATGCAACCACCAACATTATCTTTATTTGTTGTTGTCAATTTTGATAGATACAACGGCCATGTTGGCATCTCTCCAACCTGTTACACATTCCAATACCCCCTATTTCGAAAGAGAATCAAAGACAATTTCCAATTAAAATGTCCTAGGGATTAACTATCTACAAGTCCCAAGACTTACTTTGCATAGAGAAATTATCGCCATTGGTACCACTGAAAGGCAAGGTCTGACATTCACACCTTTCTACAAAGTTCACTCACCTGCCAATCTGTGCATTTCCCCTCCTTTTTCATTCGTAAGGTACTAAAAAATGGTGTACGTACCAACACTTGGAGCAAGAAGAAAGGAGGAGTCAAGACTACTATCACTCAACCAAAATAACATGTCGTAAATACTACCCTACACTTTGATAGCACCTTCACTACTACTTTACTCAACACTTCTTGTATCCAAAGCGGTAGTGCCATTCAAGGGGTATCAAAAGGCTACCACTCATGATATAAAATATGCAAATGTGCGAAGGTCTTCATGTATACATGTTTCGTTCAGATCTCGTGATATAAGATTTACAAATGCATACAAATTTGAAATATACACATAGAACCTTTGAATGTAATGTTTAATCTATATTTCTACACTTCCACTATCAATCACACCCCTTATCAACATGTTATCGATACTACAAAAAAGGATTTTTAGAAAAAAAACCAACCAAACAACCGATACAACTACTGTCTCAAACATATTGCAACACTAACACAATTCCCCCCAAATACTTACAAACCGCATCAACTACAATAGTAATTAACTATCCAAAGTGGTATAAAATGTATTCATGTTTAGTGCCAAAAAAATTGGCCACAAAAAGCTACCACTC